>OY744525.1:109096289-109538789 GCA_963556195.1 Sepiola atlantica
TACATATATACATATATATTTATATATACACATACATATATACATATATATTTATATATACACATACATATATATTTATATATACACATACATATATATTTATATATACACATATATATATACATATATATTTATATATACACATACACATATATATATATTAATATATTTATATATACACATACACATATATATTTATATATACACCTACATATATATTTATATATACACATACATATATATTTATATATACACATACATATATATTTATATATACACATATATTTATATATACACATATACATAAATATTTATATATACACATATACATATATATACGCATACATATATATACACATACATATATACATATATACATATATATACACATACATATATACACATATACATATATATACACATATACACATATACATACACATATACATATATATACACATACATATATATTTATATATACACATATACATATATATACACATACATATATATTTATATATACACATATACATATATATACACATACATATATATTTATATATACACATATATACACATACATATATATTTATATATACACATATATACACATACATATATATTTATATATACACATATACATATATATACACATACATATATATACACATACATATATACATATATATTTATATATACACATATACATATATATACACATATATTTATATATACACATACATATATATTTATATATACACATATACATATATATACACATACATATATATTTATATATACACATATACATATATATATACACATACATATATATATATACACATATACATATATATACACATACATATATACACATATACATGTATACATATATATTCATATATACACATATACATGTATACATATATATTCATATATACACATATACATGTATACATATATATTCATATATACACATATACATGTATACATATATATTCATATACACACATATACATGTATACATATATATTCATATACACACATATACATGTATACATATATATTCATATACACACATATACATGTATACATATATATTCATATATACACATATACATGTATACATATATATTCATATATACACATATACATGTATACATATATATTCATATATACACATATACATGTATACATATATATTCATATATACACATATACATGTATACATATATATTCATATATACACATATACATGTATACATATATATTCATATATACACATATACATGTATACATATATATTCATATATACACATATACCTGTATACATATATATTCATATATACACATATACCTGTATACATATATATTCATATATACACATATACATGTATACATATATATTCATATATACACATATACATGTATACATATATATTCATATATACACATATACATGTATACATATATATTCATATATACACATATACATGTATACATATATATTCATATATACACATATACATGTATACATATATATTCATATATACACATATACATGTATACATATATATTCATATATACACATATACCTGTATACATATATATTCATATATACACATATACACGTATACATGTATACATATATATTCATATATACACATATACATGTATACATATACATTCGTATATACACATATACACGTATACATATACATATACATTCGTATATACACATATACATGTATACATATACATATACATTCGTATATACACATATACATGTATACATATACATATATATTCATATATACACATATACATGTATACATATACATATATATTCATATATACACATATACATGTATACATATATACGCATATATTCATATACACATATATTCATATATACACATATATTCATATATACACATATATTCATATATACACATATACATGTATACACATATATTCATATATACACATATACATGTATACACATATATTCATATATACACATATACATGTATACATATATATTCATATATACACATATACATGTATACATATATATTCATATATACACATATACATGTATACATATATATTCATATATACACATATACATGTATACATATATATTCATATATACACATATACATGTATACATATATATTCATATATACATGTATATATACATATACATATATACATACATATACACATATACATGTATACATACATATACATACATTTATATATATATATACATTTATATATATACATATATATATTTATATTTATATATATACACATTTATATATATATACATTTATATATATACATATATATATTTATATTTATATATATACATAATATATATACATAAATATTACAACAATATTCACATGCTTTTTATACCTTGAATAAATGAAGAAATTAATTTATTGATTAGTTTTAGTTCTGATAAAGAAGCATTTCCAAATTGTTATTCAGAATTACCAACACTGGGTCAATATGAAAATATTAAAAAAGAATAGCAGATTCTATTAAATTGGCACAACAATTGCAAATTGAAGAAGAAAAAGAAAGTCAAGAAAAAGTAATTGACGAATCAAATGATTAAAATTAAACTGTTGATGGTTTTATTGAAAATCAAATGGAAAGAAATGTGACTGATAAATCAGTGGCTGAAAAAGAAACTCAACTGAATGGCGATCAAAAACGAATTTGCAATGAAGTGATTTCACTTATCAGAAAACAAAAGCTTCATTGGAATAAATACAAGCCTCTACCCAGATGCAAATGTGATGGATGCTCACCGCTTGTCATAATAATATGTGGAGTGACAGGCATGAGTGCTTTTCAAATCAAACGAAGTACTCTTCATGGAACTCTAATGGTGAAAGTTCAGCATGTAAAGTTCCAAACTTACAAAGAATTGCAGAATGTGGACTTGAAAATTTGACGCCATATGAAGAAGCCAAACTGTTCCAAATTGATGAAATTAGCATGGTTAGTCATTTGATGATGGCATTCATTCACAAAAGCTTGCTGAATATTTTGGAGATCACAAAAAAGCACATTCTTTTGGAAAAATGAATTTTCTATGGTTTGATGATTTAATGCAATTGCAATCTGTCAATGAAAATACAGTTTTTTTCTAGAATATCATCATATGACGCTAAAGAACAGAAATTGTCATTAGTAGAAATACTTTGAATATGACTAACTTACCATTAATATGATACAAAAAAAAAGACAACGACAACTATGTTGATATTTTTGGTAGAATTGGATTGGTTCACCATCAGACTCTGATATTAGCATTCTTAAAAAAAAACATGCATATTTCCTGATAGAAAAGTTGAAGTTGCTGAAAAATTGCTTGAAATGTATGCTACACTTGAATTTAATTGTGTTTGCATTTTGCCTTTAAATGAAGCTGTTCATGAGTTGAATAATGAAATTATGAAAAATGCAAAATAAATACAGTGGAAATTGCTGCAAAAGAATCTGGTATAAGACAAGTAGATGGAAGAAAAATGAAAAATGTAAATATTTGCAAAAAACAAGAAAATATCTGACACTACTTGACTTGAAACATTGCTAAAAGTTGGAGTAGGAGCTAGAGTGATGCTGAAAAGAAACATTGGTGTTATTGGAACAGTTGTTGAAATGATTGGAAATGGAAACAATGTTGACAAAATTTGGCGTCTCTTGATACCAATACAGACAAGCTCATTTAAATTGGTAAAGTTCGAAGCAGACTATTTCTGTTGATGTTTTTGTCACTAAAACACAATATCTATGGCCACTTGCTTACTCTATAACAATTCATAAATCACAACGAATATCTGTGAATGAAATAATTGCAGATTTAGGCAATCAGATATTTTCTGATAGTCAAGCTTATGCCCCTCTTTCAAGAGCCAGGAAACTTTGCTATGTGTATCTATGTGACTTAATCATAGATCATGGTTGATAAATCTGCATGGGAAGGGTACAACAAACAACGGGCTTGTATTGGAAGAGCAGATTTGCCACCTTTGACACCTAGCAGGAAGAAGCCTCCTTGTATGGTAAATGCTCCTAGCATGCGCATAATGAAGCACTAAAAGATTTAATTTCGAAGAAAATACAAACCAACCTTCCAAGAAGAAGAAAAGTTAAATTAGCAAAACGTTAGTTCCTGTGCATCAAAGGAATGAATGTCTTTCAAATTCAGTTGTGCAATCACTGAATTTGCCTGAATTTCTTGAGTATTTGCATAATTTAAACAACATGAATGATGTACATCAAGAATTGAGTAATATTATCTTTAATAATCATAATAATGTTTCTACTTTCAGAAGAATAATTGGAAGAAGATTTTATGATGGAAATCAGCAATGTGCTTATGAATTTTGGAAAGAACTCTTACTTTATTTAGACTTAGTATTCAGATAAAAACTTCAATTTGTTCAAAGTGATCATACTAGATGCATCTGTCTGCATCAGACCAATTGTCATGTATTAAATAACAATGGTTGTAATTGTAATTCAACACCTGGATGTGCTATAAAATCTGAACTTCCATTTGAAATAAAAGATTTGATATTAAATCATTTTAATGGCAAACAAAAATGTAAATCTTTACTTTCAACAACTACTTTAATTAAATACTGTGATACTTGTTCCGAAAATAGTTAGCATCAGTAAACTTCAAGAATTTAATTCATTAATGATTTCAAATATCTAGTCATTTCAATTAATATATTTTTTATTAATAGTGAAAGAGAACAAATAATTGTGATATTATGAACTTCAGTTCAAAAAAGCAGTAAATATATAGAACTCATTTTACATTAAAAGCTGCCATTCGTCATGAAGAAGAATCATCTATGGCAGGTCATTATACTTTTCTAGTTAAAAATGGCAATGAAATAAGTGACAACATTATTTTAAAAAAATGCACAATAAATTTCCTCCCAAATTACCTAATTATTCATGGAAGAAATATACACTTGAAATTTAAAGTATATTTAAAAATGTATTCTGAAAATAATATTTATACTAAAGTCAATGATAATATGATATAATTTTATTGAAATAAAAATATTAGAATTTATTCTGAAATTTTAAGAATGATTTTTAAAATATAGAATTTATTCTTTTTTTTAATAATTTTGTTGAAATTATTATAAACTCTGGAAATGAAACTTTATTTTGAAATTAATAATTGATTCTGAAATATTTAACTTATTATTATATTCAACATATTTTATCTCATTTTACTTCATTCTGGAAATTACAATTCTCAAATTTTGAAAATCATTTAATTTGAATTGGAATATTGAATTATTATTTTTTTAAAGTAAAAAACTGACATTTTAAAATAGAACTAATAAGAAAAATTGTATTTTATTATTTAAAAAAATATAATTTTTACATAGAAGAAATATTATTTTTTATAATTCTTTACTTATTAATAATTAAATCTCTTATAATTGAAAAGAAAACGACTACATTTTATTTAAAAAAAGAACAAAAGAACCACAAAAAAAAGAATTAAATAAGAAAATTTTGAGGAATTTTAGAGGGTTAAAGGGATGATATAATTTCAAAGCAACCTCATTATTTATTTTGCTTGTTAACTTATTTTTAATAATTTCACTTATTTAAGTAACACCTAAATGAACAGAATATCGTCATTTGTGATTTTATCTCGATGGGCAGTACTGAATCGTGTAGTAGAGTTATCTCTTTTTTGATAATATTCTAAAAATACTTTTTTAATTATATAAGTGAAGATATTGTTATTGTTTTTCTATTTATTGTTTTTAAATTACTTCATTTTAAAACTTGATCGCTAAATTTATTACTAAAGTCAATTGTACTTTTGTCTCTATGGGCAGTACGGAATCATGTAGTAGGGCTGTCCGGAAAAGGCAAATGTTTCAATTAACTATTTTCTAATTATTTACTTTCATGTTTTTATAAACTAAAAGTTAAGTTCTTTCTAATTGCAAGCTTTATTAAGAAAGTTATAATAACCTCATTTGTAAAATTTAAATTTTTAATGATTTAAATATTGTCACGTGTGCTTTGTCTTTATTGGCAGTACCGAATCATGTAGTAGCGCTGTCCAGAAAAGGCAAATGTTTCATTTGATTGTATTCTATTAACAAAATATTTTGTTTCAAAACATAAAAGTGAAGTTATTATTGTTGCTAATTTCATGTTTAAAGTTACATTCAAATTTAACTATAGTATAATTTTTTATGACTTTGTCTCAATGGGTAGTACCGAATCATGTAGTAGGGATTTTCCAAAAAGGGCAAATGGTTGAAATAATTATACTAAATATACACATTATTTTTAAATTATGAAAATGAAGTTAGTTAGAAATTCTAAGTATTGCTTTCATGCAGATAACAAAGATAAGTTTGAATTCATTTTTTTCAGCGGATAATAAGTAATAAATGCCAGGCTAATTCACTAGTGAATTAGATTTTTTTATTATTGTCATGTCATAATGATTATTGGTTCAACTTAATTAGCAATTGTTACTAATATTTACACCAAGTCAATGGCTAGGTGACTCAAGGTGGACCTGGTCACTGATGCTTTGGAGTCTTGTTATTTGTTACTCTTTTAAATTATAATTTTAAAAAATACATCGTGCATTCTCAAACTGCAATACCTTAAAAAAGTGAACTAAATTAAAAAAATTCGGACGCATGTGTATTAATATTCTTAAATATAAATCTGTAAAAGTACAAGTGGGTTTAAATCTTAAATTGAGATTTGAAGAATTAAATGTAGAGTTAAATTAGCAATTTGAAGGGAATAATAAACGATAATGAATTAGGTCATTCATTAAATAAAGTATAATTTGCTTAAAGCATCATTAAAAATGGTAAGAATCTATGAGCGATTGGTCTTTACCACATTACCTTGAGTGAAGTGGATTCTGTGGCTGACACTTCTCAGCTATGGAATCTGCCTGATATATTATTTTATACATAGTGCACATGTTAGAAAATTTTGATTTTTTGTGTTACATGCAAAGCACATGTTTTCTACTATTTTAATTTAAAAAATTTAACCAAACTTTGACATAATTGAATTATATTCAACTCTTTCTAATAGTTAACTCTCTCTAATTGTGAGCACCATTTTATTCTCACTTCCATTTTTAAAAAATTCCTAATTGTAGTTATTTTTGCATTTCTTTCAAATGACAAATAGTTTTTTTTAATATAAAAAAATGAAAAAAAAATTAAACTGTGATAAAGTGTTAACAGTTTAATGATGAAGTCACCACATTTTTTAGTCATTAAATCAAGTCACAAAAACGGTAAACCTAACTTGTTAATTTGCCTAATTCATCACTTTTTCTGTTTACTTGAGGTGACTACTTTGACGAAATCTACTGTATAATTAAAGAAAAAATAGTTTGCGCGTTTTATGTCATTCTTGTGTTAATCAAAATACCAATATCCAAAAAAGAACTAAGAAAAACTATTGTATATGTCTGCCATTTTAGCAACCTTGTGATTAAGTGTGATTTTATTATTCTACATGTACTTGTGTCTATATATATATATATATATATATATATACACACACACACACATATATAATGTATATCAAATATATACTTATGTATATATTGTTAATGAATAGTCAAAACTTTCAAAGTAAAAGCTCGATGAATTTACTTTTTACAACAGCATATATAAATGTATATATATATATACAGAGTGGGCAAAAATAAGGGTCCTATTTTTAAAAATTCATAACTTTTTTATTTATTGATTTTAAAAAATTTTTTTTTTAGAATAAGTAAAGGACCCCTTCCGAAGCAAGCATGAGCCGTATTAGCCCTAAGGAACGTACCCTCATTTAGAAAACATTATTTTTGCTTAAAAAACTCAAAACAGTGTAAAAAACAATACTTTAGTTTTTGTAAGTTTTAAGAAGTGTTTTTCGGCTAAAATTTGTTTTGTTTATTTCAAAAAATCTCGGAAGGGTCAGTCTACACACACATAAAGTTTGGTGAGTTTAACTTTTATTTTGTGGAAGTTATTCAAATTCAAGTTATTCAAATTTAAAGATAGGACCCTTATTTTGGCCCACCCTGTATATATATATATATATATATATATATATATATATATATAGATAGATAGATAGATAGATATAAAATATTAAACACAATTTTTTTATTTTTAATTAGAAGGAAAAAAACTGATGAATGTTATTCAGTGTCGGCATGGAGTCGAGTTAGTTTTGTCTGTCTGTATACGGCATATCAATCCCTTTTCAAGTTATGACGAAACACAATGCAAATGATTTATTACATAGGATCAGTTTAACATCACTATTTTACCAAACGATTAAATATTAAACATAACATTTTTATTTTTAATTAGAAGCAATAAAACTTGAAAAAGGATAAATATGTTATATAACAGACATACCAAACTAATGCTCTATGCCGACATTAAATAACATTCATCAGTTTTTATTCATACGTACACCCAAAATCCAATCACCCTCATCAATTATAAAACATACTTAGTCATGTAGCAGTTTCCTAAAAGCCGCCATATTGTTTAAATATCAATGACTTCTTAGCTGCCTGCTGATTGGTTCAGGCAAACTACTTCCTCCTTGGCTTGACCAATCAGTGGCCTTCTTTTAGGCGAATCTCGGATGGCTAGCATAATTATATAAACATTCGACTGCCATCCGCCCGCTCTCTTTTTCTTCTGTGGCACGAGATGACACTTCTCTCCTTTTCCTTCTTTGGCACTGCCAAATGCACGTCCCCCTCTCTATGGATGCAACAGACATTCTCCCGGGCCTTTGGGTCATGTGTTCAACTTTGACAAGACACCAAAATGGCTGCTGCCTCAGACACGTAAGCTTGATATAACACACACACACATAACTGCTTACATTTTAACTGACTTTCCACTGGTGTATAGATACACATACTTGCATACACATATGGGCGCCTCCTGACACCATAGCCGGTGTACAAACATTCAACAATATGAACAATTCTATTTTCCCCACTGGGGAATTATAACCACGGGAAATTCCTAGCTTTTGTCTTCGTCCATACTTATGGACATACTAACCTCTTTCCCTTTCGTTCACATACTAACGAAGACGACCAAATAAAGTTTGTGGAAATTTCTAGACGTTTTTCTAAGTAAGTCAACGGTTACTTCCCTTTGTTGAAGGGTAGGGGGGGCCTACGTGCAGGTCGAAGGTCATATGGATATTGCGTAGGTGTTATGCGGTGAAGGCCATGTGTCACGTGATTTCTATTTTTAGCAATGATGCAATTTGTCGTGTCTGGATATATCGGCGCGAAATTTAATCAGAACAGAGTAAGTCGTTGAAGAGGACACATGTTAAAACTGTTTCTCCGTCCACGTGGGGACGTTAAATTCAAGAACAGAGTCGCACACTGGAATGACAAGACATGTTAAAACTGTTTCTCCGTCCACGTGGGGACGTTAAATTTGCAAGAATTCTACTTGAAGAAATTTAAGAGATATGATATCTCTTGGCTGAATTACTTGTTGTTTATGAAATATTTTCCCCTCGGTCAAGAATTGTCCTTGGGAAGTTGTTTCAAGCCAGAGACTTGAAATAAGGAGATTGGAGTATGTGAACGAGACAACGAGATAGCTCCGGGAACGAAATTGCCTATGTTGAAGAGATTGGCTCCCGAGAAGTGAAATACTTTGCTGTCGAGAAGATTCTAATCAGAGATTAGGAATCATAGAGACTAATCGTCTTTGCACACAGATCGATTTGAGATGATATTCAACTGTGCCAGTTGAATCAGTCACATACGCGCGTGTTCACCATTCAAGACGAACGATGGAAAATAGTGAGTATTGTGTTTATTTGAAATGTGTACTGTTCTTGTGCCATACATATTGCATCGGATTTGCTAAAAGAAAATATTGAAAAAAGAAGAAAAAGAACTTTCTGACGGACGTTTGATAAAATAAAAAAAGAGTTAATTTTATCGTGGAAATTATGTTGGACTTCGGCACGGTTTGTTAATTTTATTTCTTTTGATTGTAACTTTGGTGTAAAGAAAAAAAAGAGACTTTTGATTGATTTGTGAGAATACGGACTTTATAGTAAGTTCATGTTTTAAAAGGATTTATTCCTTAACTTTGATTGTGTCAATTTTTGTTGTATCTAACCTTTATGTTCAGAGATACTGATGTTGTATTTTTTTGATTCTTATTTTTTTGCATGTTATCCAGGAATAATTTATTTATTCCAGCTTTGGAAAAAAAAGCAGTCCAGGCTATCTTTTTTTTGTAAATAAAACTATATTTTAACTTTTACGAGCATCTTGTATTACTGCTTTCCTTATCTCTTGTTATAATTTTTTTATGATAATTTTCCTAGATAACATAACCATCGTTTAGAGCGGTTTTTCGTTAACGACACGAAAATTCCGACATTCTGCTTTTTTTTAGTTGCCATTAAAAGCATTCTGCTTTTTTTAGGTACCATTTTCGTTTTACAATGAACGTATTGAAAACGATATTCTGGAATAATTAATTTTCTTTCTATTAAAAGAATTCTGCTTTTTTTATTATTAAAAGCGATTCTGCTTTTTTTCTGTTCCATTTTTGTTTTGGGTGGACTAACTTCGAAACGATATACTGGAATAATATCTATTTCTTTCTATTAAAAGCATTCTGCTTTTTCTATCCTAGATTCGTTTGGGTGAATGTAAGGAACCAGCTTTCAAAGCTATATCCTTCAAATCGATGTGCTGGGAATAATTTAATTTTCTTTCTATTAAAAGTATTTCACTTCTTGTTTCATATTTCGCGTGTTGGAAAAAATACTCGAAAATGTGCTACTAGTTTGTATTTGGATTGGGTTTCTTCTATTGCTATTTTTTGGTACTAAGTCAATGAAGGAACTTACTTCAAGTTATAATCTCCTTTCTGTCTTTGGCGCCAAGTTGCGTGTGTCAGACGTGTTACACGGGATTCGGCGGCCTATCATTCCTTAAAACGTAGTCAAATGCGAGATGTTCAGGTTTTAATACTGTTTTAAGCTGACTGCTTTTTTTTCTTTTTCTTTTATGTATTTTATGTTAAAATTGCATTTTTTAAGAGTCTGATCGCCATTTTGTCCGCCACGTGGAGTCATTTTTGTGAATTTCCCGCGTATTCTAAGTCGCCATTTTTGTGAACTGTTGAATGTTGGATATTGAATGATTTTGTGTAATTATTTTTCCCTTGAGAATTTTGCTTTGATTGATAAGTGGAATTGTTAGAATTACATTTGAACGACTTTGGTTAACTATGGTACAGCCTTTTTCCATTTTTTTGTAGGAATCTTACTTAGATAATTTTACGTTGTCATTTTCCCGCCATTGAGAAGACGTTTGGCGCCTATTTTAGGTTAGCCCACACCTGATCGCCATATTGTATTTGTTCATAATGGCGTCTACCCCCACTGTTAATCTCCTTGTAGAAAGGCGAGATATTGTAAAAATTAAAGTCGATACTATTATTGATGTTCTTGGGGGTGGCGAGGGGGAGAACCGGGAATTTGTTTCTTCCCAGAAGGTTAGGGTTAAGGAACTCTTTGCGTCCATTGATTCGCTCAATGAGCAGATCACAAGTGCCTATATTGAGAGTGAGTCTCGCGAAGAGATGTCTGAGAACTGTCGGAGCGAAACGTTATATCGTATCCATGTGGATCGACGTTTCAGCGAATTGGAGAGCATGTGGAAGGATGAGGGCTCCCCACATAATGGAGAAGGGGAGAAGTCTAAAGCGTCCCTTTGTAGTGTGACACCAAAACTTGTCTGTCCTGTTTTCGACCCCATGAGTTTGGAACGCGACAGATTGGCGTATCTCAACTTCTCGAAGGAGTTCGAAAATTGCGTGTCAAATATACCCAGTGAGTCCACGAGGTTGATTATTCTGAAAAATCACCTCAGGGGCTATGCCCACCGAATAGTGGGACATCTTTCCATTTCGGATGCCAACTTTGAGGCAGCGATGGAGATCCTAGATAGAGAATTTTTAGATAAAAAGTTTATTGTAAACTCTATTTTTAAAGATCTCCATAGTGCTAAACCTCTTGGGGATTCAGATACTAACTCGGTGAAGAGCTTTTTAACTAAGGTGAAAGCTCAAATATACGAGCTGAAAAACTCCTTTGGTATGGATTTTCTAGAGGAGGAGGCCCCCGGCAATCTGTTGCTAAGTAGCATTATTTTTGAAAAACTTCCTTTTTCTGTGAGACAGGAACTGATTCATACCGTCAATGGTAATTACCCATCTCTGGGAGATATCCTGGATAATTATTCTGAGGTGTTGCGCACGTTGGATATCGTCAAACCCAGGATGGTTAAAACTGTAAAGCCCGTCGCCAAACCGCGTTCGTCTGGTTCCTTTAGATTCAGGCCCGCTAGTGCTGTTAAGAAGCCCTCCACTTTGGAGAACTTTTTTGTAAAAACTAAACCCAGTCGACATAAGTGCTTCCTTTGCAGTAGTGACTGCCATATTGCTTACTATTGTGGGAAGTATCCCTCTCTAAGGGATCGGTTACAACGATGCCAATTGGCTAAGTTGTGTACCCGTTGTACTAGCCCGTTCCATAACGCCGAGGCGTGCCCTGGTAAAAGTGGTCGTCTCCGCCCCTGTTGGAAATGTAAAAGTTGCGAACATGCAGGTGCGTTATGCCCTGACTTTGACAAGTCTCGGCTGGATACTAACCCCTGTCTTCAGGTGGGAGAAGTGAATCTTCTCCTGCCTATAATTAAAATTGACGTGGTCAATAATGGAGTTGTAAAATCTTTCAATTGTCTGTTGGATTCAGGAAGCCAGCGCTCCTATTTGTCTGATGTAGTTCTGGATCTATTGAATTGCCGTTCTATGCCTGTAAGGAAAAGAGACCTCTTTATTAAGACTTTTCTCGGAACGGCCAGAAGGAGCCTAAATGAACTCGAGTTGCGGGTCAAAGTGCCGAGCTCTGAGTGTGTTATACCCTTTTTGGTGGACGAAGGCTTGGACCTTCAGTTTCACGTCAGGGGTCTGTCTACTGCTATTGAGAGTATTATTGCGGGAGGGGGGAAATTGGCTGCTGACTTTTCAAATGTTGAAAATGATTGTATTACTGTACATGGTTTGGTAGGTGTTGACCTACTGATGTATTTGGGACCCATGAAGTTGTCTCCCTTCATGAATGGGTCTGTTTTTGAGTTTCCTCAAGGAATTGTGCCTTTTGGAGATATGTCCAATTTTGTGAGTCCTGTTATGAAGAAAACGGATGCCTCCGTTGTTGGCGCGAATTACAGCCAAGTTATGTCCGAACACTCACGGTGTCTTATGACACATGTTTATTTTGTGCTTGAGCCGAAGTCTCAATATTTCGACCCTTTCGATAGTTTTGTTGATTCTTCTGTGGAAAGAGCCGTGGACAAGCTCTTTAGTTTGGAAACACTAGGAGTTACTGAGAACTCTGTAAGTGATTATGACAAGAATAAAATTGATGCCTTTCGCAGTTCGATCTCGTACCGAGACAGTTGCTACTATGTTAGTTTGCCCTGGGACGAGGGAAAGTTGCCTTCTGTTCCTTCCAACCATCAAGTGTCGTTGAATGTGCTTGATAAGGTTGTCACTCGTTTGACGAGGCAGGGTCTATATGAGGACTACTGCCAGGTTTTCTTAGAGCAGGAGAGGGAGGATATTATTGAGAGAGTGGAAGTGAATCCAGAGGATTTCACTCATTATACTTGGATTCCTCACCGTCCGGTTATTAAGGCTAATGGTCAGAGTACCACAAAGATAAGGCCGGTGTTCAACTGTTCGTTGCGAACAGGTGGACATCCCTCTCTAAATGATTGTGTCTATCCGGGAATTAACCTTTTCACGGATATGCTAGAGTTATTGTTGAAGTTTCGCATGGATCGTTATGTCCTGTTGGCTGACGTCCGTAAGGCCTTTCTCATGATTCGGTTGGAAACCGAAAGAGATAAGAATCGGTTTTGCTTTTTTGTGAAATTGAATGATAAACTGGTATGTTATCGTTACAAAACATTGATTTTTGGGTTTGTGGCCAGCCCATTTATTCTCAACTTCGTCATTAGACATCATGTTGAAAAATACCCTCATAGTTTATGTAGGGATATGCTTATGGAAAATTTTTATGTGGATAATCTTATAAAAACTCACAATTCACAGAAAACTTTGTTGGACCTATACCTGAATGCAATGAGTATCATGCAGGATGGTAATTTTTCATTAAGGTCCTGTAATTCCAATAGTGATGTTTTGACCACTCGAATGAAAGCTGACAAAAGTTTTGTCACCCATGATTCTCCTATGGAGAGGGTGTTGGGTTATGAGTATGATCCTGTGCAGGATAATTTGCATGTGGCGGTCGGTTCCTTGGATGTGCCAGCTGATACAAAAAGGGGCATCCTATCGCAGAACTCTTCCATATTCGACCCTTTGGGGCTTGTTTTGCCTGTGACTATCAAGGGAAGGGTAATACTCAGTGAGATATGGAAAACTCAGGTGTCATGGGATCAGAAGATACCGGAGAGTTTGCAGCTCACTTGGAACAAGTTGTTTCCTGAGTTGATGAATCTGCATAGTGTGAGGATCCCCAGATGTGCTGTTGATTCCTCTGCGCCTGCCACGTTAATAATCTTTTGTGATGCTTCACAACAAGCCTTTGGCTTTGCGGCTTACATTTTCCAGTATGGGGCTGCTAAATTAATAAGAACCAGGCCAAGTGGCCAAAATTTATTTGATTAAGTTGGAGCAATCCTTGCTTCTTCCCAGGGAAAAGTCCTTTTTGTTGAACCCCTCCAACCGTGAGATTCCTCCGTTGGTGGCGAAGTTGGATCTTTACCTGGATGATAGAAGTTTGATAAGGTCTGGGGGAAGGATTGGTAAATCCAGCCTTTACCCTCCGGAAATTTTACATCCGATTTTGTTACCTCGAGGCAGTCATATAACTGATTTGATTGTTATGGACTGTCATCTCAAATGTAAGCATTTGGGTATTGCAGCTACCCTCAGCAAACTCCGTTTGTCAGGTTTCTGGATACATAAATCCAGGCAGGCAGTGAAGTCGGTTATCTCTGCCTGTGCTCTGTGTAAAAGATACAATGCCGTATCTTTCAAATACCCCAAGGTAACCAATTTACCTAAGCACAGAGTTAATTTTGTGAAGCCCTTCAACCATGCCGGGATAGACTTTACTGGTCACTTGTGGGTTGAAGATGAAAGGGGACCGCAAAAAATGTATATATTACTTTTTACGTGCTTCAATGTGAGGGCGGTTCATTTGGAGTTGGTGAGTGACATGTCTACCCATTCAGTGATATTATCATTGGTGAGATTTTTTAACATTTATGGGGTGCCTTCCCATATATACTCAGACAATGCTAAATCATTCGTTGCTGGATGCGGTTTGATTAAGCAAGTGCTGGTGTCTGACGAGTTCGAAGAGAAGTTTAGTACCTTTGACATCAAGCACCAGACGATACCTTTATATTCTGCTTGGTTCGGCAGTGTTTGGGAGCGTCTTGTTAAGACGGTGATGGTTTGTCTTTATAAGTTAGTGAGTCGGCAGAAGTTGGGTTATTTTGAACTTCTTTCTGTGTTGTCTGATATACAGAATGCTATTAACTCACGTCCTCTAACTTATAGATGTTCTGGAGATGATGGTTTGGATATTATATCTCCAAACGCGTTTATTCGCCCGTATTGTAATAGTGCTGTTTTTATAAATTCTGAAGAATGTTTTCTTGAGAATTCTCCTCCTTCTAGGAGTGACCTTTTGGAGAAGCTGAAACAAAGGGATCTTCTCTTAAAGAAATTTAAGGTTTTATGGTACGAAGAATACCTGCTCGGCTTGAGAGAACTGAGTGGTGATCTGTACCAATCTGATTTTGGTGATGTCATCGCGATAGGCGATGTGGTTCTTGTTAAGAACCCAGCCAAAGCTCGCCCATATTGGTCCTTGGGTAGAGTGATAGGTTTGACTCCAGGTGATGATTCTCATATTAGATCTGCCCTGATTAAGAAGGCAGATGGTTCCTCTCAGGAACATTCTTTGAGACACCTTTTTCCGATGGAGTTGTCGGTTACACATTCCCATCAGGCCTCGGAGGTTCCTGATGTGGTCCAGCCGGATGTTGCTGGAGGAGATCATTCCTCGACTTCCAATTCTGGACCCATTCGAACTCGCAAGAAGGTGAGTGAACGAGATAATGATTATTTGTGGTATTAATGTGTACATGAGACATGTATAAACATTGTACATTTTTTTTCTTTGTCGGGAGAGTGTGGAAATTTCTAGACGTTTTTCTAAGTAAGTCAACGGTTACTTCCCTTTGTTGAAGGGTAGGGGGGGCCTACGTGCAGGTCGAAGGTCATATGGATATTGCGTAGGTGTTATGCGGTGAAGGCCATGTGTCACGTGATTTCTATTTTTAGCAATGATGCAATTTGTCGTGTCTGGATATATCGGCGCGAAATTTAATCAGAACAGAGTAAGTCGTTGAAGAGGACACATGTTAAAACTGTTTCTCCGTCCACGTGGGGACGTTAAATTCAAGAACAGAGTCGCACACTGGAATGACAAGACATGTTAAAACTGTTTCTCCGTCCACGTGGGGACGTTAAATTTGCAAGAATTCTACTTGAAGAAATTTAAGAGATATGATATCTCTTGGCTGAATTACTTGTTGTTTATGAAATATTTTCCCCTCGGTCAAGAATTGTCCTTGGGAAGTTGTTTCAAGCCAGAGACTTGAAATAAGGAGATTGGAGTATGTGAACGAGACAACGAGATAGCTCCGGGAACGAAATTGCCTATGTTGAAGAGATTGGCTCCCGAGAAGTGAAATACTTTGCTGTCGAGAAGATTCTAATCAGAGATTAGGAATCATTGAGATTGATCGTCTGTGCACACAGATCGTTTTGAGATGATATTCAACTGTGCCAGTTGAATCAGTCACATACGCGCGTGTTCACCATTCAAGACGAACGATGGAAAATAGTGAGTATTGTGTTTATTTGAAATGTGTACTGTTCTTGTGCCATACATATTGCATCGGATTTGCTAAAAGAAAATATTGAAAAAAGAAGAAAAAGAACTTTCTGACGGACGTTTGATAAAATAAAAAAAGAGTTAATTTTATCGTGGAAATTATGTTGGACTTCGGCACGGTTTGTTAATTTTATTTCTTTTGATTGTAACTTTGGTGTAAAGAAAAAAAAGAGACTTTTGATTGATTTGTGAGAATACGGACTTTATAGTAAGTTCATGTTTTAAAAGGATTTATTCCTTAACTTTGATTGTGTCAATTTTTGTTGTATCTAACCTTTATGTTCAAAAGTACTGATGTGTATTTTTTTTGAGTTAATTTTTTTTGTATGTTATCCAGGAATAATTTATTTATTCCAGCTTTGGAAAAAAAGCAGTCCAGGCTATCTTTTTTTTGTAAATAAAACTATATTTTAACTTTTACGAGCATCTTGTATTACTGCTTTCCTTATCTCTTGTTATAATTTTTTTATGATAATTTTCCTAGATAACATAACCATCGTTTAGAGCGGTTTTTCGTTAACGACACGAAAATTCCGACAAGTTGTCATTAAATATTAGAATGAGAGATAATCACTTTGATCCTACATATATACATATATGCATGTGTGACAATACAAAAAAACAATTCTTTTATTTACTTCAGCTCGATTCTTATGAGAATCAATTTCCAAACTATTCAAACCTTTAAAAAGTCATTTAAAAATATGCAATGGAACTATGAATAAACTATTCAAACCTTTAAAGAGTTATTTAAAAATTTGCAATGGAACTATGAATAAACTATTCAAACCTTTAAAGAGTTATTTAAAAATTTGCAATGGCGCTATGAATAAACTATTCAAACCTTTAAAGAGTTATTTAAAAATTTGCAATGGAACTATGAATAAACTATTCAAACCTTTAAAAAGTTATTTACAAATTTGCAATGGCGCTATAAATAAACTATTCAAACCTTTAAAGAGTTATTTAAAAATTTGCAATGGAACTATGAATAAACTATTCAAACCTTTAAAAAGTTATTTAAAAATTTGCAATGGAGCTATGAATAAACTATTCAAACCTTTAAAGAGTTATTTAAAAATTTGCAATGGAACTATGAATAAACTATTCAAACCTTTAAAGAGTTATTTAAAAATTTGCAATGGAACTATGAATAAACTATTCAAACCTTTAAAGAGTTATTTAAAAATTTGCAATGGAACTATGAATAAACTATTCAAACCTTTAAAGAGTTATTTAAAAATTTGCAATGGAACTATGAATAAACTATTCAAACCTTTAAAGAGTTATTTAAAAATTTGCAATGGAGCTATGAATAAATAAAATGACAGATCAGAGTTATACTGAGATTTAGTGTCAATTTCGGAGCAAAGTAAATTTACATTCATTTCTTAGAAAATTCAGAACATACTTGAACAATTTCAAATAGCTAAACGAAAATCCCATCTTCAGAGGATGTTGAAGTTACAATTTCCAGGTTTCATTTTCGTTTGGTCACCCTCGTCCAAGTATGCCTTACTTCTGTGGTTCCTAACTGTTTACAAGTTGAATTAGGTACACTGTTAGGTACACATCTGTTCTCTAGTTACCATGGTCGCACTAGAGTTTGAGCACATGCTCATGCACATCACCAAAAAGTTGTGTGCTGATTACTCATGTGCCATGCTCGCTATGGCGAAAATAAGATTTAAAAGAAAAACAGTTTTCTAAAGTCAAGAGACATTTTTTATCCCTGTCGTTTGGGAGCCAGATGCCTACGACTCCGTCCACGTGCTACTCTTAAATAGTAGTGGTCTGACAGCAAGCAGCAGTTACACAGTGAATCCAACACTGAACGGTCGTGTCGTTATCGACCGTTTACTCAACTAACCCACCCCACTCGAACCACCAACGACATCGCCATCCTGATTACATCACACCTTGAACAACAACAGCAGCAGCAGCAGCAGCGACTCTACCACGGAGAACAACAAGAACAACGACTCTACCATGGCAGAACAACAAAAACAACAGCAACGACTCTACCATGACCAAGGGCGGATTGGCTTATTGGGACATTGGGCAAATGCCCGCTGAGCTGGTCCTGGCTGATGTTAAAAAAAATCTGTTTATCTTTCTGTGAATTATAAAAATGAAAAATAATATATTCAAATTGTCATTTTTTAACTTAAAACAAAACCTTATATTTTTATTAAAAATTTTAAATTTATTATTGATATTTTTAATTTCATTGCCATTTTTCTTTGCAGTAAGTATGGACATGAACAAGAAGAAATGAAAAAAGGAGCAGAAAAAGAGCGTGACAGAAAAAGAAAGTCATTAGAAGCTACTGATGCCACAAGCTAAAAAATCACATTTTTTAGCATCAAGATGAACCTGCAAATAGTCATACACAATATATGACTAAGGTTTCTTCAACTAAACGTCATCAGCTTGTAGATAAAGACACTAACAGTAATGGGGAAATTGAAAATGTAGAACTTTCACAGATTCTTCACGTACCTGAACAAATTCCTAAGTATGGTAATGTAGAAAGCAAATTTGTGGAAGACCCTAGAATTGCCCAGACACCTAACTACTTTACCAAACCTAGTGATGATTTCAAGAACCTGTTTTTTTTTTCATACCATCCAGTTCAACCACGTAAAATAAAAAGGTCAAAGTCTAATATATTTTTACGACAAAATAGAACAAACAGAATTTAGTTAACATACTGTGAAAAGACAAAATTATTTTATTGTAGTATATGTCTAGCTTTAACTAGATCTGATAGTGTATTTACTACAGGCATGAAGGACTGGAGACATGTTCACCAGCGTATTGAAGAACATGAGAAAAGCAAATATCACAATGATTGTGCTGAAACTCATTTCCTTACCATGAGTAACAGAAATATTAGGTCATTATTGTTTACAGCACAGAAGAATTTAGTGAAGAATCAAATTAGAGCAAACAGACAAGTTATGGAAAGAGTTATAGATATTTTTAAAGTTATTGGGAAGTGGGGACTAAGTTACAGACGGACATCACCTGTTTCTGAAACTGCTTATTCATTGAATAATCCTTTGATCACCGTAATTTTCTCAAGCTTATTATACTATTGAGTTCATATCACATGTTAATGAAAGATCACCTTGACAAAGTTATCAAGAAAGTAAGGCAATACATGCATCAAGAAGTAAGGGACAAGGTGATTTCATTACTTTGATTTCTAAAACAATGGTGCAATTTCATCATTAATAAAAAGTGTGATAGCAGAAGAAGTGCATGAAGCTGGCATGTTTTCTGTGCAAATTGATAGAACACAAGACATTTCTGTAAAATATCAATGTTTTGTGATTATTCGATACGTATCAGATGAGTAAGTTCAGGAAAGGCTGTTGACTGTAATAAGCATAACTGATTCAACCGGACAAGGTTTCTATCAACTGCTGAAAGAAACACTTCAAAACAATGCTCTTGATATTGCTAACTGTGTGAGGAATTCTACTGATGGTGCATCCAACATGCAAGGGGTGTACAATAAATTCACAACATGATGAAGCAAAGAAGCCCCTGGTTAAATCCATGTATGGTGTTATTCTCATATTCTGAACCTTGTTATTTCAGATGCTACACAAAATATTGTTGCAGTTTCTTCACTTTTCTCATTGATGAATTGCATTGCAGTATTTTTCCGAGAATTGAATCAGAGAATAGATGTATGGGAAAGCATAGCAAATGATCCTAAACACAAGAGACTACAAATGATTGGGGAAATAAAATGGTGGGCAAAAAGGTTCAACTCTCTCACAAATATTCAGTTCATTTTATGATTCACAACAATCACTCTGTGTTGATGTTATATTTGCATTGCAGACACTTGAACAGTCTGAACAAATGAAGCCATACATTCGAACAAAAGCAAAATCATACAAGGAATCTTTACTGAAATACAAGGTTCGTTCGAATATTTGAGCTCACAACACCTCTATCAAAGTATTTACAGACAAGCGGATTGGATTTGTTGAAATCTCACCAGTTTGTTATGGCACTTTATGAGAAATTGAACTTATACAGCGAGATATTTCTGGACTCAAGGCTGCAGTATTGAGGTTCATACAATTGGCATCTACAAAAATGAATGCAAATGAATGAAAATGTAGAGATTGACAGTGATATTGTCATCGAAGAATCCTTTTCGGCTCAGAATAAAGAAGCGAATGACACATGAAAATGCATGTTGCTTTCAAGTTATTGTAACAGAATAACTGATCAAGTTACAGAGAGGCTGAGAACCAGATTTGAGAAGAATGGCGAACTCTCTCAAGATACGGCTTGTTTGAAGCCTGATAATTTTTCTGACATTTCATCTGGTATTCCTGACGATGCCTTGGGGAGTTTGAGCAGACAACTGCAGAAATTTGATTCTGATGCAAGGTTACAACTTAAATTGGTCAATCTAGCAAAAAACTCCACCACGGCAGAACAATAACAACAAGCCGCGCGTGCGTGGTCCCCCTCTGTATGTGACTCGATGTGGCGAGTGTAAAATGCAATAAATTTGGGCAATTTTGGGCATTTTTGACCCCCTGGGTGCGCGAACCAGAATTTTCTGAGGTCAAGGATGCTCATTTTATATCCAGAACAATTGCCTCTACATTTTGGCCAAGTTTCAGAAAAATTGAATGGATGGATCAAACGTTATGGGAGAAAATGGTCATTTTTTTTCATTTGGGGGGCTTTTAACCCCCTGAGGGTGCGAACCAGATTGTTTCCAAGGTCAGCGATACTTATTTTCTATAAGGAACAATTGCCTCCACATTTTGGCCAAGTTTCAGAGAAATTGAATGGATGGATGAAAAGTTATGGGGCAAAAAATGTCATTTTTTTACCATTTCGGGGCCTTTTGACCACCTGAGGGGCTAACCAGATTTGTTTTCAAAAATCGGAGAATGTCACTTTCTAACCTGACCAAAGTTACAACTTCATGCAAAATTTTAGAGAAATTCAATGGATGGTTGCAGAGAAAAATCTGGACGGACAGACATGCCTCAAAACATAAGTCCCCCGATTTTATAAAATCGGGGGACCAATAACAGCAACGACTCTACACATGGAAGAAGAACAACAACAACTCTACACATGGAACAACAACAACAACTTTGTTTTGTATCTAATGTATTTTGAAACAATACAATTTTTATTCTGTTTCGTCTCCCTTCTTCTTACTAGCAAACGCTTATTATAACATTGCCAAGTGAAAAACATACAATATCAAGATAAAAATGCATGTAAAGAAGCATTCAGAAATGTTCAAGCAAGCATCAAAACCGTAAATGGTGAAATGCGGGTGATACAGGCAAAAATTGATTCTCAGAAAATTTTTAAAAAATTAAAAAGTTGGATGCACACCAAAAGGCCCACTCATCAAACTCCACAAAAGCCATGCCAAACTAACCCAAAATGAGTAAGAAAATATCAAAAACAAATTCTTACATTTATATAACCGATTTTTCTTCCATTCAGTAGACTTTTCCAAACAAAGATTTCTAAAAAACCAAGGGTAGATTATTTAATAATTACAGGAATGACGATGCAAGGGAGACAACCATGCCAAGATCAAATTTAATAAATATGGAATAAAAAAAAATTATTTACCTCCCCAGGAGGTTAGGCACAAGGCCAGTTTTATCTTACTCTCACAAGATAAGATGTAACCCAAGGTCGGGTCGGAAAGTGGGACTTGAAAAGCCAGCACCCGAGAAGGTGAGCACTCTGGCCATTAAAAATTGCCTGAGCAGCTCCGTCAACATTCCCCGGTAGGGGCGCCTTAGGCAGTAAGCAATAAGCTTACAACTCCCCAAAGAGGGGAGGCAAAGCCTGGGAGGGTGGACCTCCTAAAACTGCACAAAGTAATTTATGATGTTTGGTTTACAAAGAACAAAATGAAAATAAAATGATTTTTTTTATGAATTTCAAGTTTAACTTAAATTAATTATTATTAGTTAGATGTAAATACCTGTTAAGCCAATATATTTTAAGTAATCATTCTTTTTAATAAAAGGCGTTCATTTAATTTATAAATTATAAACTCTTCACATGTATATGAAGGTCACACACACATATATGTGTGTGTGTGTTTAATCATTTTAATAAATTAATATTTTAATATCCATAGACGTATATGTTTCATGTTCACCAACAATCATCAGTATGAATGATCTAACTGTTCCGCCAGTCGAATGACTCGAACCCTGGACCTGAATAACTCTAATCCAAGCTCCTAACCAATCAGCCATCATCATAGCCACCTTTCAAATGCGAGAGAAATAAGCCCTATATATATATTTTTTTTTATTTAGAAACATTGTAAGAAACAGACAGTGTTCTATCTACCCAAGGGAGAGAACTTGCAATATTGCTAAATTTGAATCTTTTATTATATTTCTCTCAATGTGCTTGAGTTTTGATTTACTCCTCTCCAGGAGTTAGGCACAAGGCCAGTTTTATCTTACTCCCACAAGTAAGATGTGACCCAAGGTCGGGTTGGGAAAGTGGGGTTTGAAAAGCCAGCGCTCGACAGGTGAGCACTCTGGCCATTAAAAATTGCCTGGGTAGCCCCGTCGGCATTCCCCAGTAGGAGCGCCTCAGGCAGTAAGCAATAAACTTACTCCTCCCCAAAGAGGGGAGGAAAAGCCTGGGAGGGTGAACCTCCAAGAACTGCACAGGACAGACCCATAGACCGGCGTAAATCAAGCCCCGAAGGCCAAGACAATACCAGTGTATGGGGTGCAGTAGTGTTTATGGGCAGTAAACGTTTTTTTCTTTTTGCTATAGGAGATAAATTCTGTGAATTTTTCTCTTTTTTTTTGGGGGGGGGGGAGGATTTTTTTAACATTTTTAGAGTATTACATGTGGTTTTAAGACCTTGCCAGTCAGACTTAGGGTTAGTAGTAAAACTTTTTAGTTAACATTCCTAAAAATTTTTGCAAATTTAATGAAGGCATCGTAAGAATGTTCTTGTTTTAATTAGAAAAAAATTTGTTGCTATAAAGAAGAAAGTACTTACTGTGGATAACAGGACAACGTATTTCATTTTTACTGAAAAATACAAAAAATTAAATTTAAATTTTCGACTTGGAAAAAAAAAGGTCACTTCTGATAGGATAAAAGCTTTTAAAAATTCCTTTAGACTAGGATCAAATTGTAGTACCTGTTCTGTCCTCAGAGGAGTAGACATCTTTTTCGCCTGGTGAAATTTATTTTTGTCTCATCAAAGGTGACCCTTTATTTTACTAGTGAATCACCACTTGAGTATAAAATTCTGAGATGGAATGATCGTCAGATTAAAGATGAAGAATATTATGAGAGGATTGAAACGAATTACTGGAATGAAATAAGTTTGATTATTATAGGAAAGGTTTATGACAAGTATTTATTGAAGTCAATATTGTAATATGCAGGGAAGCAGTATTGTGGAAATAGGTTTCACAGACGGGAAGCCATTCGAAATAAGCTGAGAGTGTTGTATATCTCCCACATTAAACGAGAACATTGTGTCTAACTTGATCCTTATGAGAAAGCAAGTAAATAGGGGTAGATGTGAGTAAACAGGTCTAACTAAATTGTTTATTTTAAAAACTGCCTATGAATTTCATCATTGGTATTAACCAAGGCGATCCATAATACAGGCCTGGCAAACATGCGAATAGGATCTACGACTGGGGAAGATATGTGAAGACCAAAATTACTACTAAATAATAATTACTGAGAGAAGTTTTAGTAACAAATTTCTTAGTAATGTCCAGTAATTAGCAACTATATATAGTATTAGTAATCAACTTACAATAATTGATTTATTTCCATCAAATCAAATGTAAAAAGTACAAAAATATAAGAGAACTAAACTTACAAAAAAAAAAATCACTTTATAGATTGCATTTTCTTCATCTTCTGTAAAAACAAATTGTATATGTAACAAACATCAGAAATTTTGTAAAACTTATCAAAATTGTTTCTCCGAACATTATTTTGTTCATAAAGTATTTGATTTTATAAAATGTTGAATTTGGTTTTTGATTGTATTATGTCATATTTTCTGTAATCAAGTAGTGAAATTGACTCATGATTTTTGAAATATCAAAAAATGTGTCTAATTCATGGTGAATAAAGTGATTTTATTATGGATCGCCTTTGTATTAACGCATTTTATCCCAGATAAATTACGGTCGTCTTTGGTTTAGTGGGACACAAGATTTAAAAGAAAGAAATCTGAACACCCTGTGCCTATTTGATTACTTGTTTTCTTTGATTAGGAATTCAGTACCATCTCTATTTATATAAAGTTAAGTATGTTTATATATTTTTATGTACTGGATTCACTCCTAAGCTAATTAAACGATCATTATGAATTTTGGAACACAGCTGCTAGTTGAAAGGGGTTGTAATATGGGCAATTTGTTTGTTTAATTTAGTTTTATGCAAAGTGAGCAAAGAGGGGCTAGAAGCCTTACAGCAAAATTCAGACACCTTCGATTTCTGTGAAATTTTAACAATGGGTAAGAGGCTTAAAGCTAACAGATCAGTTTGATCTCCTGAGCAAAATCAATAGCGAATTGGGATTCAACACATGGTTTAGTCTGGTTTTAAATAATTTAAAGTTTTTTTTATCATTTTGAATTTTTGAGATAAGGATTGATAATTTGTATTTTTTGGACTACTGTTCTCATTTTGGACGTTATTCTCACAACGTTTCGACGCATGTAACCTCTGACCTTCTTCAGGTGTATCTTATCAAACTCCGTTAATCTATACAAAATTTCGAACTGAATACTTTATTTAATCCAAGTTTTCATCAGTCAGCCATGAGTCTTACATAATTTTCTTTCCTGTTTTTCTTTTTTAGTTGGGTGGAGAAGGTTCATTCGTCACTATTTAAGCTCTCCACGTTGGTCTGGTTCATCAATGAAGTACTCCAAGACTGAAGAACCGTCCTCTCTTCCAAGTCAGTTTCTTATACTTCAGGGTATCAAGGGAGATCACTCCAAACTGTTAAAGGGGGACTAACTCACAATGAACATTGCAGCTACCGTTAGTAAATTATTTATTTATTTTTAAAGTTTAGTTGTATCCAGTATTTCTAATAGTTTTAGCGTAGAAGCACCTCTTATAGAAATACTGCAGTTATATCAATAGATTGCAACCTCCAGGACATCAAGACTGCTGTAAAAAATACCCAGCGTAGATACTTTCTACTGCAGGTGGGAGAATCTTTCCTAAGATTGCTAGTTTCCTCTTCAAAGCCACGGACCACTAATCTTGCTTTAGTTTTCTTTTCGCCGTCTATATATTTTTTTGTTACTATCCAGTGAGAGTATAGTGTAGCCTGTTTTTCAAAGGGATTAGGTAGCTCCTTCCAATCATCAATATGATCCCGATTGACTTGACACATACAGGTTTTTCATCTCCCTCCACATGTACATTCACCCATTCCTTGTATTTTCCACTTTGTTTGGGCTGTATGCTTAGTATTTTTACTTGCTTCCACTCCTCTTCATTCCTCATTGTGTACTCAATATAAGAATTTAGTATTGGTTTTAATCTATTATTTACATTACCATCAGACGTATTTTCCTTCTGGAAATCTGTTTCATCTGGTGTAGAATATTTATGACTATCATCCTCTTCATCCACATCAAGAGTATTCATAGATGATTCTTTATCACCAGTCTTAAATTCTGATCTCTTTTCAGCCTGATACATATTACTACTATCCTTTACTTTCATTAATTGACATGCATGAACATGATAATAAGCTCCTCCATGGCGTACCAATACAATTTATCCTTCTTTCCCAAGCACCACTGCAGGACCTTTCCAAGCTTTAAAATTTTTCCTGCGATAATAAACTTTATCACCATTATCAAACACGACATCTGCATAAGTACAAACCTTATGTCTGAGTGCTCTCCTGATTTTTTTCACTTGACTCAGCTGCAATATAGTTTTGTCTGACACTGTGTAAAGCTTCCATGTTCTGACGTATAATATCACTAGATGAACTCTCCATAGCTGGAAGTTCATCCTCTAAGATTGACGGAAGGTTAGGGGTTAACTCCAAATACAAATTGGTTTGGACTAAAACCGCCATTATCTTTAAAAGATGGCACTTACTGCCATGCAAGTGCCATTTTTGGATCACATTTCACCTCTGCAATAGTTTTGTAAAATGCCTCTGCCAATATCTGATTATGCCGTTCCACAATCCCATTGCTAAATGTTGATTCACCTGGTGTTGTTGCAGTTTCTATATTTAAGTTTTTATTCATCTCTCTCTATTTTTCATTTGAAAATTCCCCTCCATTATCACTTAAGAACGTTCTACGTTCACGGAAATATGATATCCATATTTGGTAAATGTTTTGCACAATTTCATCTTGTTGTTTAGAAAACACTAAACAGGCTGCAGAATATCTTGTGGCAGAATCAATCATATGCAAAATACAGGTTTTATTGTGAATACACACAACTTGGTTGAATTTATCAGCCATGAGCATAGATACCACTGGATGCAATGGTACACTTTTATATTTCATGCATACTTCACATGAATCGCAACATTTTTCAATTACCTTAAGGAATTAAGCATCACAAAAATCCTTACTTCCCCTAACAAGTTTACACAACTTTTCTTTTGAGGCATGTCAAAATTGTCTGTGCTACTTCATTGTTTTTTTTAATTTTTCTTCCAGTGTTAAGTTTTTTTACAGAAGTGATGTACAACACCGCATACATTCTCAATTCACCTCACTTGTTAAATAACAAATTTGTAAGTGGAATACAGTAGTGGCCTGATGCGGTGCAAACCAAATCTATCGTCACCAAGAATCCTTGCTGTATCATTCACAAAATTTTTAATAATTCCAGCTTTCTTCATGGAGGTTTTACTCAACAGCAATGGAATTTCATTATTCACTATACAGGACTCAATCATCACTTTTCTTCAGCCAATAACTGTCTGAAAGTTTACTTTCCTTGTTGCAGTAACCTCAGCTCCATCTCCAAACTTGAATGTTGCATCAGTAAAAGAATATTTACCTATTCACTTGATCAGAAAGAGCATCAATAAAAAGTGCAGCCAATTTTTTCCGGTGAATTTTCGTGCATGCACTATCTAATATGCACATTCCCAAACCCTCCTTAAGCAACCCAGAAGCATGGAGTTCTGTGTTAAATAGAGTTATGTGAATCTCTTGTATGCTTTTTATATTTTTCTGATGATGTCTACAATCTCTTGAAAAGTGTTTAGTAGAGTCACTATAAAAGCATCTCATAATTTTTCCATCTTTGCCTATTGGATTTGAATCTAGACTGGATTGATGTGCAATAAGTTCATCAGGTCTTAGTGGAACCGAAACTAGAGTTATAATTGCTAATGGAGCCAGTTTTTTTTTTTTGTATCGCTCAAGACAGAAAAAAGTATTAAAACGTTTTCAACCATTAAAACTATATGGAAAAAACACTTTAGTCCAAAGTCGTTCGGTGTAAAATTACTTTTCTTGTAAGTCAATTTACTTTTTACAGTCACTATATTAGTTTGCTTCAAAGAATTTATGCTAGTCTTAACATTATTTAAGGGATCATCAGTTGTTTACCATGAAAAACTGTTTCGGGAATTTAAAAACAAAACAGTATTTTATCTCAT
The DNA here is from genome assembly GCA_963556195.1 of Sepiola atlantica. Lineage (NCBI taxonomy): Eukaryota > Metazoa > Mollusca > Cephalopoda > Sepiida > Sepiolidae > Sepiola > Sepiola atlantica. Next base: position 109,125,103 of record OY744525.1, read on the forward strand.
GGCTTCCCACTTCCCTTAAAAGACAAGAGCAAAATAGTTTCCTATATTAGATCTAAGTTTTGTTGAAAATATATATATATATATATATATATATATATATATATATCGCCTATGCACTAATTTTATTCGAATTTATTAAGAAACTGTTTAGGCAATCTGAACATTTTCTAAATTTAGGTTAGGGTTAGTTTAGGGTTGAGTTAGGTTAGTGTTAGGGTTAGAAAAAAAAAGTGCCATTTTTTGTTTATTAAAAGTATAAAAACAAAAGAAAAAACTCACCCATTTGTGGATATTCACAAAATATCCGTGCAAGATATTTTTTAGGTTAAAACAATGAATGGTTTTCCTGTGATTGTCAATCTGATTGATCTATGTAAAAAAGTGAAAGAAAACAAACAGCTGAAACATATCCATTGAGTGACACAAAATCATTCATCTCAGATATAGAAAGCTCCCACCCCCACCCCCAAGCATTTTGTCCGTTTTTTTATCATAGAAAGTGCGAGTAAAATAAACAATAATTAAATATGTAAAATGACTGCTCATGATGTCCGATGCAGAAGTTAAAAGAAAACCAAAAAACAAAACATTCCAGAGATAAAATAATAAAAACACATGATAAAATCGTATGCTATTACGGGAAAACAATCATTATTAAAGAAAAAAAAAAGGTAAATGTAAAGATCGGTGTAAACAGGGTTGCTCATTAAAAATGGTACAGGAAAAAAAATGGCACCAATCAAAATGGCACAAGTGAATAAATAGGAAAAAATGGCACAAGGCAAGAATAATACGATAACAGAAAATGAGGATTGTTCATATGTGGTGCGCTGACGGTGCCGTGCTAGGCCAGGACCTATGTTAGGAAGCAGGCCTTGACACTGAAAAATGACGCCATGCAAATAGGTAGAAACTGAGATCTGTCGAATAGTAAGAATGTTAGTAATAATTTGAGCGTCTTTTAAAAACTGCATTAGAACACTTTAAAAATTGCATTAAAAAAAAAGGAACACGCTTCGATTCATACTGAATGTGAACTTTATTCAATATAAATGAAATTAAAAAAACAAGAATTCAAAATGAATAGTTAATTACATATAGAGGAGTATTAGAAGGCTATCACAATGCAAGAAATGGAAATATGTCGGCGTTGAGAAGTAAGACAAAAACAAGTGATTTTGATTATATATTTATTTCAAAAACTTTTTTAATAATTTTTTTTCTATATAACTAATCTTACTAGCAAATAATTGTTTTTTTTTTTAAATTTAATAATTTTTTTTATTTCTATATAACAAATCTTACTTGATTAGGTAAGAGTTCAACACTGATGCAATCTGTGTGACCGTGTTCCATAATATATTTCGAGGAAGACCTCTTTGTCAAATGGTAGGTGTTTCAAATCTCAAAAAAACGTGTGGATGACAATATTGCTTATAACGCAGTAAATATTAATATCTGCAGCAAATGTAATAAAACTAAAACTAACTGAATTGAACAGTTAATTGTTTAAAGTTACAATAATATCAACCTATTATTTGTTGTGTAGAAAATCTAACTGTAATAGTGGTACCTGCTTTTTCGTCAAATTCTGATGTCTCACTTTTTATGTCCTTGGCTCGAAAATGTAGTTCACATACCTGAAGAAATAATTTAAAAGACAACCATACCATAATTTAAACTCTTTTTAAAACCAAAGAAAGGATAATAAACAAACATTTATAATATTAAATCAGGGTGGAGGTGAATTTGGGAGGGGACATTTTATTTTTCATCCATATCGAAAATTAAATTAAAAATTGAATAAGTAATGAATTTTGTAAGCGTTCGAAAATTTGTTGATGCAAAAAATTCAAAACTATTTGGAAATAAATATACAAACAAAGTTTAGTTTACACATGATGGCATGAATGTTTTTTTTATGGAAATATGTTAGTGTTTCTTGACATAATATGACAGTTGAACGAAACATATCCAGCTGACATTATCCTATATCTCTACAAAGCCACTATCCGCCCATGCATGGAGTAGTGTTGCCACATATGGGCTGGGACATCATTCACTAGTCTCTCCCTCTTAGACAAGGTCCAAAAAAGAGTCACCAACTTGATAGGTCCTTCACTATCCACCAAGCTCCAGCCCTGTCCCATCACCGCAATGTTGCTTCCTTGTGCCTGTTTTACAAGTACTTCAATGGATTGTGCTCTGATGAGCTTGCTGCTTTGGTACCCCCATGATGTAAATTCACTCGACCAACCCGACAATCTGCCAAATCGAATCCATTCATTGTGGAGGTCCCCAGATGCCGAAGAGCTTTCTACTCCAAAAGCTGCTGAACTCTGGAACTCCCTGCCTGCTCCCTGCTTTCTTGACATGCAGAAATTTAAGACTAATGTAAGCAGACATCTCGCTGCGCAGCTCTTAATTTAGATTCCCACCCCCAAACCTTCACCCTTTTTTCTCAGTAGCCCTTATGTCTACATTCGATTTATCATGGCAGATTTATGATTGCTTCCCTGCAGAGAATGCAGATTTTGCATTTATAGACGAGGATGCCTACAATGAGAATGTATTCTCTATAGGGGTAATACGCTGGGGTCGCTTGAAGCGGTCTAAAGTCATTAGTTTCGCTGTTGTGAGCAGGTACTTATGAAGGAAGCCATGAAAAAGCTGACTTTATCTCCTCCACGGACGGAGGAATGGCAGGCAGCAGATAAATCAAGGTTGCACAGATTTGTGGAGGACCCGGATAACTTACCAGGCATGGACCTCCCTCACCGGCAGTGGACAATGCTCAACCGCCTCAGGACAGCTGTCGGCCGTTTCACCGCGACCATGAAAGAATAGGGACTCAGGGACTCGGCTGTCTACGACTGTGGTCTCTCTGAACAGACGGTAGACCACATCATCGAATCATGCCTTAAATATCGACCACCGAACGGCGAAGCCAGCATAGCTGTGCTAGACGACAAAACATTAGCATGGCTTTTTTCAACCGAGCTGGTGATCTAACAGTGAGATGCTGTCAAGCAAACGAAAGAAGAGAAGAAGAAGGAGTAATACAATGTCTAGCAATTTTAGCTAGTGGTAAACAGAATGATTCTATTTACATCCCTGTGGTCTTTGAAATCGCAAAATTAATGCCGGTCAAGGTTTCGACTCCTGAGCCGATATGTCCGGTCGTTGAGGCTTATTCACTAAATTACGGCAAGTTCGGCTTAGTAAATATTACACCACAGTTTGAGAACTGCGATGTAAATCACAATTTAGAGACTCTGACTATTCTGCAAATGTTTGGTTGTTTTCTGAAACTGTACCAAATTGTCAAACACCCATATCGAAAAAATGAAATCAACGCCCAAAACATAAAAGATTGTCAATGAAAAGTTTTATTTATTATTAAGAGAACACACCAAAGAACAATCTCATATAAAAATTATTTGTTTTACAGTTTTAAGAACAAAAAAAAGGGTCCAAATATTTTCATTTACTTTACTGTGTTTCGAAGGGGGTAAATTCGTGTCTTTTAATAACATGTGTCCAAATCTGAAATAATTCTTTTATCTTTTAGAAAATAAATTTACCTTTGGACCATTTTTTCACTTGCCGGTTTGGTACTACACAAACAGAAGGCCTTTTTCGAGAATTTGGAATTAACAGAAAATGTTCCGAGCATGTAGCTTCTTAATGACAATCATGGTTTAACTGATTCTGACGTCAGCAGGAAAACGTGATTCAGTGACCAGGCCTGCTTCTTAACGTAAATCGTGGCTCGCCCCCTCCCAACCTCCTAAGTTAAAAATATATTTAGAAGCAAATGAAATCGACTTTTCAAAGTTTTATTGGAGGGGGGGGGGGGCTAGGTTTTTTTCACCACTAGTATTAAATAGGGCTACCAAACCACCTTCATATTTTTAAAAACTTATTCTGTTATTTTGAAGCAAATAAAAGCGATTCTTTAATATATTTTTTAGGGTTGGGGTGTGCTGGGGGTGGGTACTTGCCTCTATAGATTTAAATAGGTCGTTTGCCCCACCCCATCTAATATTTTAAAATAAGTATTTACTCACTTGGTAAAAATGCTGAATAGTAAACAGTCGAGAAATTGGAAAACGACAACAACAAAAACAAAAAACATATGACTTATACCAAACGCAGAATTTAATTATCCACCGACCTGCATACTTTTAACATGCTGAAACTGTCTAAGTTTTGTTTTCATTTAAAAATAGTATTTCATTCAAAGCGGTCGTTACACACATGAGAAAAACAAATCGCTGTTTTTCGCTTGGGAGGGGGGGCTAAATTCCTGAAAAGTTGTAAAAAAAAATGATTTATTCTACCACTCACCCTAATTCCGAGTTGTCAGCCCCCCCCCCCCCCCCGAGCTTAGGGTCAGTGGTAGCCATAGTTTTTTTATAATTTTTCTGGAATGAAGCCCCCAACAGTTAAGCGACAAGCTTCCATTTATTTCCTGTGTGTCGTAAAGACAGCTTAAAAAAATTGAAATTAAAAACTTAAAAACAGTTTCAGCACGTTAAAAGTATACAAGCCAATCTATAATTAAATTCTACTTCGTTTGATATAAATCATTTCTTTTTTTTTTGTTTATGTTTTCTCGGCTGTTAACTATTCTGCACTTTCACAATTTGTTGTCCCAATTTACTTGCCTCCACACAACGGCAGAGTTAGACACAAGGCCAGTTTCTAATGTGGAGAAAATCTAGCTCCCCAAAAACGGGCACTCTGAAATGGGACGAAAATATAAATTGTCTCAGTTTAGAAGGATTTCTCGTTCACTGACTGAGGACAGAAAAGATAAAGTACCAAAACAGATACTACACTTAAACTTTAATTCTATTTTGAATTAGGGGGGTCCTAAGTGAAGAGTTGTGCAGCAAGATGTTTGTTTACATTACATTTAAACTTTCGCATGTGGCTGCAGTCAGGGAAACAGGAAACAGGGAGGGAATTCCAAAGGCAAGCAGTTTGAGCACAAAAGCTATTAGCTTTCTGGCATCCGAGGACCTCTACAGTGAATGGGTGGGATTTTGCTGACATGGGTTGGTCGGGGGTATTTACGCTGACGGGGCACCAGTGCAGAGGATCATAAGCACACAGATGCAACATAATAGTGATTGGATATGGAGCTGGAGCTTGTTAGATAGTGTGGAACCTATTAGATTAGAGACTATTCTTTGGACCGTGTCTTAGAGGGAGACACTAGAAGTTGGTACACTAGCCCAGATGTGACAACAACACTTCATGCATGGGGAATGGTGGCTTTGTAGGGATATAGGATACTGGCAGGTGTTAGAAGTTTTCTAGCTTGGTAGAGGGAGGCCACCTTCTTTGCAGCAGCCTTGGCCATGTCTTCTATGTATTTGTCCGAATTCATGTTACCTGTGAATGTTAGGCCAAGTAGTTCGAATGATTGACTCTCAGATAGGGTATTATTAACCATGGCAATCTGTGGTTTAAAATGTTTCTTATAATTGTTAAAAAAGTAGCTTCGTCTTAGCAGCATTAACAGTTACCATAAATGTATGTCCCCATTTAGCTAAGAAAGATCTTATATTAAATATTGATCTAGTAATTAAAATTTTTTTTTTTTATGGAAATCGCTCATGACAAGGCATGAAGCCACTTGATGTAAGGAACTCACAAGAATGAATATGATTATCGCAAAGACAAGCGATGCCTATTGGCCTTAGAGTTGAAAAGACCAAGGCTATAGGTAGGGGGAAAACTGTCAGCAGGAAGAGAGTTCCACAAGCCTGCAGATTTTGTAAATAAGCTATTGAAATAGGAAGCTGTATTACAATGAGCTATCAAAACAGCAAATTAATGGAGACCACTAGACCAACGAGTAAAACGAGCTGGAACAAAAGAAGCAGGGAATGGATCACACAATTCTGAAGAACATATGCCATAATAGTATTTATAGAAAAGACTGAGACTAGCAACATCACGTCTGTGAGATAAAAGGTACAGAGAAAAAGTAAGAGTGGGGCCAATCAAATATAATATATGTTTCTGTACTTTATCAAGAACCCTCAAATGGGACAGAGATTCACCAGCCCAAATATGACAACAGTACTCAATACCTGGTCTGATAGTAGATTTGTAGAGATAGAGAATATCCTCAGGTAATACCGTAAGAGTTTATTTTCCTGAGAAGACCTTCATACCAAACCTTGTCAAAAGCCTTGGGGATATCTAGGGGTACCACTCTAGGTCACTTGCCTTCACCAATGTGTGGTATATACGTTCAGAAATAAGAGTTAGGATATCTGCGGTAGAATGCTATTTCATAAATCTATAATGTTAGCATTTCAAGGTGGTGAACAATCGCTACATTAATTAAGGATTTAAAGAAATAAAAATGAAAGAAATTAATGGTTAATACGGAAGACTATCCTGTTCATAAGTGACTACGATTGAGTCACGTGAGCCAAAATGCTGGCGGCGTTGGGCGTCGGTGGGCGGCCTGGGCTGGGGGTAAAAGTGCCATCTACTTTTCTTGCCTTTGGTTGTAGCTATTTGTCGACTTTTTTCACCTTTTTTAAGCCATCTTTTTTTTTTCATTCTAACGTAACCTATTTGACTGAACTTTTTTATTGAAATAAAAAACATCAAAATACTTTAAAACACACACAAAAAAATAACCAGGTGGGTAGAAATGTAACTTTTGTTGCATTTGGTAACATTTATTGGAGCTTGTTGATAATACTTCATCACTTGTTTTTCTCAGCTTTTTTACTGAGCATTTTTTTCGGTATACAATTACCTATCATGTTGCTGGAGAATTCCGTGTTTTTGTTTTTTTTCTATTTATTTAAAATATTTTAGTTTTCAGGAGGGGGATCAGTTTCCTATATAAATTAAATGTAAACTGATCACCCACGTTATGACTATGTCGCATGTTTGTTCGTAATACACCACCACCCATTTGTTTCACCTTTTTTTACGGACCATTTTCTTCTTTTTTTTCTGTGTATAAACAACAGCATGCATCATGGTCAAAAAGTGGGTGATCAGTTTATGTTAAATTTATATAGGAAACTGATTCCATTTTCTAAAGTCTAAAATATTTGGAAAAAATTCCAAAACGCACGGAATTCTCCAGCGACATGAAAGGTAATTGTACACCGAAAAAAAGAAATAAAATTAATCTGTAAAAAAAAGTTGAGAAAAACGGGTGGTGGTGTATTACGAAGAAGCGCCGATTTATTTGTTGCCTATTTGATTGTTTTTCACCCTTTTTTCTGTTAAATCTTCTGAAAGATCGCCAAAAAGACAAAAAAAATGTTGGCATATGTTCGTTTTTTACTATAGTCCGTTTTTCACAACTTTTTACTGACCATTTTTTTGTTCTTTTTTCGGTGTACACTTACCTATCAGGCTGCTAGAGAATTCCGGGTTTTTTGGAATTTTTTTTCAAATATTTTACATTTTAAGAGGGAGATCAGTTTCCAATGTAAATTCAACGTAGACTGATCCCCCTCTTTTAGACCATCTCAATTTTAAAAAAAATCTTTTTCGGTGTACAATTACCTATCATTTTGATAGCGAATTCTTGAGTTTTTGGAAAAAAAATTCAAAAGATTTAGATTTTAATGTAAATTCAATGTAGACTGTTCCCCCTCTTTTTTACCATCTCAAATTTTTTAAATTCTTCTTCTGCTTACAATTACCTATCATGTGGCGAGGGAATTCCGGGGTTTTGGGGGAAAAAAATTCAAAAATTTAGATTTTAAGACGGGGGATCAGTCTTGTTCGTTTTTTACTTTTACCATAGTCCGCTTTTCACAACTTTTTACTGACCATTTTTTTGTTCTTTTTTCGGTGTACACTTACCTACCCCCTCCCGAATATTTGAGATTTTAGGGGGGGGATCAGTTTTGACCATGTTGCATGTGTTGTTCTTATGGACCAACTTTTTTTTCGGTGTACAATTACCAGGTCGCTAGAGAATTCCGTTTTTTTAGGGTGGTGGGGGTAGGTAAGTGTACACCGAAAAAAGAACAAAAAATGGTCAGTATGAAGTTGTGAAAAACGGACTCTGGTAAAGGGCGAACAAGACTGATCACCCGTCTTAAAATCTAAATTTTTTGAATTTTTTTTCCAAAAACCCCGGAATTCTCTCGCGATATGATAGGTAATTATAAGCAGAAGAAGAATTTCAAAAAGAGGGGGATCAGTCTACGTTGAATTTATATTGAAAACTGATCCCCCAGCTTAAAATCTAAATCTTTTGAATTTTTTTTTTTCCAAAAACTCCGGAATTCTCTATCGACATGATAGGTAATTGTACACTGAAAAAGATTTTTTTTTGAAGTTGAGATGGTCAAAAAGAGGGGAATGAGTCTACGTTAAATTTATATTGGAAACTGATCCCCCGCATAAAATGTAAATTATTTGAAAAAAATTTCCAAAAACCCCAGAATTTTCTAGCAGCCTGATAGGTAAGTGTACACCGAAAAAAGAACAAAAAAAATGGTCAGTAAAAAGTTTTGTTTTTTTTTGTTTTGAAGTCAAAATATATCTCAGGGTTGGGGGAGAGTGAAAAATTAGGGGGCTGGAAAGATTTAGGGGTCGGGGAAAATTTTAGGGGTCAGGACGAACTTTTTAGGGGTCAGGCCAAATTTTTTTCTTTTTTTTGTTTTGAAGTCAAAATATTTCTCATGGTTGGAGGAGAGTGAAAAATTAGGGGGCTGGAGAGATTTAGGGGTCGGGGAAAATTTTAGGGGTCAGGACGCACTTTTATGGGGTCAGGCAAAATTTTTTTGTTTTTTTTTGTTTTGAAGTAAAAATATATCTCATGGTTGGGGGAGAGTGAAAAATTAGGGGGCTGGAGAGATTTAGGGGTCGGGGAAAATTTTAGGGGTCAGGACGAACTTTTTAGGGGTCCGGCCAAATTTTTTTTTTTCTTTTTTTGAACTTAAAATAATTCTCAGGGTTGTTGGACACTGATAAAAAAGTTGGGGGGGGGGCTGGAGAGATTAGGGGGTCGGGGAAAATTTTAGGGGTCAGGCCAAATTTTTAGGGGTCAGGCCAAATTTTTTTTTTTTTTTTTTGAACTTAAAATATTTCTCAGGGTTGTGAGAAACTGACCCAAAAAAATTGGGGGGGGGGTGCTGGAGAGATTTAGGGGTCGGGGAAAATTTTAGGGGTCATGCCAATTTTTTTAGGGGTCCGGCCAAATTTTTTTTTTTTTTTGTTTTGAAGTCAAAATATATCTCAGGGTTGGGGGAGAGTGAAAAATTAGGGGGCTGGAGAGATTTAGGGGTCGGGGAAAATTTTAGGGGTCAGGACGAACTTTTTAGGGGTCAGGCCAAATTTTTTTGTTTTTTTTGTTTTGAAGTCAAAATATTTCTCATGGTTGGAGGAGAGTGAAAAATTAGGGGGCTGGAGAGATTTAGGGGTCGGGGAAAATTTTAGGGGTCAGGACGCACTTGTTAGGGGTCAGGCCAAATTTTTTTGTTTTGTTTTGTTTTGAAGTCAAAATATTTCTCAGGGTTGGGGGAGAGTGAAAAATTAGGGGGCTGGAGAGATTGAGGGGTCGGGGAAAATTTTAGGGGTCAGGACGAACTTTTTAGGGGTCAGGCCAAATTTTTTTATTTTTTTTGTTTTGAAGTCAAAAGGTTTTTTTCACCACTAGTATTAAATAGGGCTACCAAACCACCTTCATATTTTTAAAAACTTATTCTGTTATTTTGAAGCAAATAAAAGCGATTCTTTAATATATTTTTTAGGGTTGGGGTGTGCTGGGGGTGGGTACTTGCCTCTATAGATTTAAATAGGTCGTTTGCCCCACCCCATCTAATATTTTAAAATAAGTATTTACTCACTTGGTAAAAATGCTGAATAGTAAACAGTCGAGAAATTGGAAAACGACAACAACAAAAACAAAAAACATATGAGTTATACCAAACGCAGAATTTAATTATCCACCGACCTGCATACTTATAACATGCTGAAACTGTCTAAGTTTTGTTTTCATTTAAAAATAGTATTTCATTCAAAGCGGTCGTTACACACATGAGAAAAACAAATCGCTGTTTTTCGCTTGGGAGGGGGGGCTAAATTCCTGAAAAGTTGTAAAAAAAAATGATTTATTCTACCACTCACCCTAATTCCGAGTTGTCAGCCCCCCCCCCCCCCGAGCTTAGGGTCAGTGGTAGCCATAGTTTTTTTATAATTTTTCTGGAATGAAGCCCCCAACAGTTAAGCGACAAGCTTCCATTTATTTCCTGTGTGTCGTAAAGACAGCTTAAAAAATTGAAATTAAAAACGTATACAAGCCAATCTATAATTAAATTCTACTTCGTTTGATATAAATCATTTCTTTTTTTTTGTCTATGTTTTCTCGGCTGTTAACTATTCTGCACTTTCACAATTTGTTGTCCTAATTTACTTGCCTCCACACAACGGCAGAGTTAGACACAAGGCCAGTTTCTAATGTGGAGAAAATCTAGCTCCCCAAAAACGGGCACTCTGAAATGGGACGAAAATATAAATTGTCTCAGTTTAGAAGGATTTCTCGTTCACTGACTGAGGACAGAAAAGATAAAGTAAGTACCAAAACAGATACTACACTTAAACTTTAATTCTATTTTGAATTAGGGGCATCCTAAGTGGGGAGTTGTGCAGCAAGATGTTTGTTTGCATTACATTTAAACTTTCGCATGTGGCTGCAGTCAGGGAAACAGGAAACAGGGAGGGAATTCCAAAGGCAAGCAGTTTGAGGACAAAAGCTATTAGCTTTCTGGCATCCGAGGACCTCTACAGTGAATGGGTGGGATTTTGCTGACATGGGTTGGTCAGGGGTATTTACGCTGACGGGGCACCAGTGCAGAGGATCATAAGCACACAGATGCAACATAATAGTGATTGGATATGGAGCTGGAGCTTGTTAGATAGTGTGGAACCTATTAGATTAGAGACTATTCTTTGAACCGTGTCTTAGAGGGAGACACTAGAAGTTGGTACACTAGCCCAGATGTGACAACAACACTTCATGCATGGGGAATGGTGGCTTTGTAGGGATATAGGATACTGGCAGGTGTTAGAAGTTTTCTAGCTTGGTAGAGGGAGGCCACCTTCTTTGCAGCAGCCTTGGCCATGTCTTCTATGTATTTGTCCGAATTCATGTTACCTGTGAATGTTAGGCCAAGTAGTTCGAATGATTGACTCTCAGATAGGGTATTATTAACCATGGCAATCTGTGGTTTAAAATGTTTCTTATAATTGTTAAAAAAGTAGCTTCGTCTTAGCAGCATTAACAGTTACCATAAATGCATGTCCCCATTTAGCTAAGAAAGATCTTATATTAAATATTGATCTAGTAATTAAAATATTTTTTTTTTTATGGAAATCGCTCATGACAAGGCATGAAGCCACTTGATGTAAGGAACTCACAAGAATGAATATGATTATCGCAAAGACAAGCGATGCCTATTGGCCTTAGAGTTGAAAAGACCAAGGCTATAGGTAGGGGGAAAACTGTCAGCAGGAAGAGAGTTCCACAAGCCTGCAGATTTTGTAAATAAGCTATTGAAATAGGAAGCTGTATTACAATGAGCTATCAAAACAGCAAATTAATGGAGACCACTAGACCAACGAGTAAAACGAGCTGGAACAAAAGAAGCAGGGAATGGATCACACAATTCTGAAGAACATATGCCATAATAGTATTTATAGAAAAGACTGAGACTAGCAACATCACGTCTGTGAGATAAAGGGTACAGAGAAAAAGTAAGAGTGGGGCCAATCAAATATAATATATGTTTCTGTACTTTATCAAGAACCCTCAAATGGGACAGAGATTCACCAGCCCAAATATGACAACAGTACTCAATACCTGGTCTGATAGTAGATTTGTAGAGATAGAGAATATCCTCAGGTAATACCGTAAGAGTTTATTTTCCTGAGAAGACCTTCATACCAAACCTTGTCAAAAGCCTTGGGGATATCTAGGGGTACCACTCTAGGTCACTTGCCTTCACCAATGTGTGGTATATACGTTCAGAAATAAGAGTTAGGATATCTGCGGTAGAATGCTATTTTATAAATCTATAATGTTAGCATTTCAAGGTGGTGAACAATCGCTACATTGATTAAGGATTTAAAGAAATAAAAATGAAAGAAATTAATAGTTAATACGGAAGACTATCCTGTTCATAAGTGACTACGATTGAGTCACGTGAGCCAAAATGCTGGCGGCGTTGGGCGGCCTGGGCTGGGGGTAAAAGTGCCATCTACTTTTCTTGCCTTTGGTTGTAGCTATTTGTCGACTTTTTTCACCTTTTTTAAGCCATCTTTTTTTTTTCATTCTAACGTAACCTATTTGACTGAACTTTTTTATTGAAATAAAAAACATCAAAATACTTTAAAACACACACAAAAAAATAACAAGGTGGGTAGAAATGTAACTTTTGTTGCATTTGGTAACATTTATTGGAGCTTGTTGATAATACTTCATCACTTGTTTTTCTCAGCTTTTTTACTGAGCATTTTTTTCGGTATACAATTACCTATCATGTTGCTGGAGAATTCTGTGTTTTTTTTTTTTTCTATTTATTTAAAATATTTTAGATTTCAGGAGGGGGATCAGTTTCCTATATAAATTAAACATAAACTGATCACCCACGTTATGACTATGTCGCATGTTTGTTCGTAATACACCACCACCCATTTGTTTCACCTTTTTTTACGGACCATTTTCTTCTTTTTTTTCTGTGTATAAACAACAGCATGCATCATGGTCAAAAAGTGGGTGATCAGTTTATGTTAAATTTATATAGGAAACTGATTCCATTTTCTAAAGTCTAAAATATTTGGAAAAAATTCCAAAACGCACGGAATTCTCCAGCGACATGAAAGGTAATTGTACACCGAAAAAAAGAAATAAAATTAATCTGTAAAAAAAAGTTGAGAAAAACGGGTGGTGGTGTATTACGAAGAAGCGCCGATTTATTTGTTGCCTATTTGATTGTTTTTCACCCTTTTTTTCTGTTAAATCTTCTGAAAGATCGCCAAAAAGACAAAAAAAATGTTGGCATATGTTCGTTTTTTACTATAGTCCGTTTTTCACAACTTTTTACTGACCATTTTTTTTGTTCTTTTTTCGGTGTACACTTACCTATCAGGCTGCTAGAGAATTCCGGGTTTTTTGGAATTTTTTTTCAAATATTTTACATTTTAAGAGGGGAATCAGTTTCCAATGTAAATTCAACGTAGACTGATCCCCCTCTTTTAGACCATCTCAATTTTTAAAAAAATCTTTTTCGGTGTACAATTACCTATCATTTTGATAGCGAATTCTTGAGTTTTTGGAAAAAAAATTCAAAAGATTTAGATTTTAATGTAAATTCAATGTAGACTGTTCCCCCTCTTTTTTACCATCTCAAATTTTTTAAATTCTTCTTCTGCTTACAATTACCTATCATGTGGCGAGGGAATTCCGGGGTTTTGGGGGAAAAAAATTCAAAAAATTTAGATTTTAAGACGGGGGATCAGTCTTGTTCGTTTTTTACTTTTACCATAGTCCGCTTTTCACAACTTTTTACTGACCATTTTTTTGTTCTTTTTTCGGTGTACACTTACCTACCCCCTCCCGAATATTTGAGATTTTAGGGGGGGGATCAGTTTTGACCATGTTGCATGTGTTGTTCTTATGGACCAACTTTTTTTTCGGTGTAACAATTACCAGGTCGCTAGAGAATTCCGTTTTTTTAGGGTGGTGGGGGTAGGTAAGTGTACACCGAAAAAAGAACAAAAAATGGTCAGTATGAAGTTGTGAAAAACGGACTCTGGTAAAGGGCGAACAAGACTGATCACCCGTCTTAAAATCTAAATTTTTTGAATTTTTTTTCCAAAAACCCCGGAATTCTCTCGCGATATGATAGGTAATTGTAAGCAGAAGAAGAATTTCAAAAAGAGAGGAATCAGTCTACGTTGAATTTATATTGAAAACTGATCCCCCAGCTTAAAATCTAAATCTTTTGAATTTTTTTTTTTCCAAAAACTCCGGAATTCTCTATCGACATGATAGGTAATTGTACACTGAAAAAGATTTTTTTTTGAAGTTGAGATGGTCAAAAAGAGGGGAATGAGTCTACGTTAAATTTATATTGGAAACTGATCCCCCGCATAAAATGTAAATTATTTGAAAAAAATTTCCAAAAACCCCAGAATTTTCTAGCAGTCTGATAGGTAAGTGTACACCGAAAAAAGAACAAAAAAAATGGTCAGTAAAAAGTTGTGAAAAACGGACTATGGAAAAAGACGAAAAGTACCTAATTTCTTTTTATGAAATGCTGTTAAAATCAAAAACTTTCTTTGTTAATTTGTCAAAGTGAAATAAAACTTTGAAATAAAAAAGCAAAAAAAACAAACAAACCTTAACCAATTCTGTGGTTAGGTTCGCACATGCCGTCTTCTAAATAGTGGCCTCTACCGGCGAGCTTATATATTTATAAAGTGAAACCAGCTAATGGGTTTTCCCCAAGGTTATTCTTAAATTCACGACTAGTATGTGTCGAAAAAAAAATCATAGGTAACCAAGAGTGAAGCTAGCTGAAGAGTGAGGTTGCGAAAAAAATAAAAACTTCCTTCGTGACCCTCTCCTTAGGTCTAATAACTTCTGTAGTTTCGTGACAAATTGACGAGTAAAATTTATTTATACGTTAAAAAATTACATATAAAATGTGGCACAAGGCCGAAAAAGGAGGTGGAGAAGGTTCGGTCAATTACTAACTTTTCTTAACCTATCTTACTTAGCTAGTTACATTTATGACCATCATATACCAAAATACCACATTCATACTACAATCATGCACATTACACCAAAAGGACTTATACTATGACTATCCTACTTAAAACCCATATATAAATCATATGCAATGGGGGGTTTGGGCGATAAAATTTTATGTACAAAAAAAAAAAAGGATGAAGTATATGTACAGTGAAAAACCCGTGTCAGTAAAAAGACTCCCCATTTCTAAACCGTGGCAGATTTGCTGATTTACCAGTCAAAAGCGAAATGAAAGTTGATGCAGGCCCCAACGCTTTATTAATCCACACCTCCTTCAAAAATGTCGAAGGGTGACCTATATCTCTGGCAAATCAAGCTATCTGTCACCTAATTGGGGAGGGGTGGGGCATTATCAAAACTAAACTTGGGGGAAAAAAAGAGGGGGGGGCGAGGACAAAAATAAAATGGGGCCCTAATGAAAATCAATCATACACTAGCTAAGTTATAAACTTGCATAACTATATCGGGTCACCTTAAGCTAGTCATTAAAAAGGTCGTTATCAATGGCCGTTTCTGCAACTCAACATACTTTGCCTAAGGCACGTCCAAATACCACTAAATGCCAGCTGCAGTCACTCAACAAACACACGCTATTCTCTCCCATCTTTCACCAAATTCTTTTCACCTTCTCAGCCCTAATGCAAATCTTGATATAATGTTTGAAAATTCGAATAGGGCTGAGAGAAGTGAACGTCTGCCCGTCGTAGAGCACTTTCAAATGTGTCGCCCATATGTCGCCTCTTGCAATCGCTAGTAAGCTTAGGAAGACAAAACGTCTTTTGCTATCCGTTGTCGGAGCCCAATTGCTACAAACATTAATTGATCGAAAGACGTTACGTTCAGAATGCGAACCATGAGACCTCCAAGAAACTTGATCAGCCGCACAACGATGCGGCAATAAAAGAAGGCGTGACTAAAAGTCTCATCTTCGTCACCACATCGGACGCAAGTAGGCAAGTTTGTCAAGCCAGCTGTGTGAAGTCTCTTGCCGACCCAGAGGGCATTTCTTATCATCAACCAGGCCAAAGAAGCTTCGTCATTATCAAACATCTTAACCCAGGCGCCCACGGCCAGATTGAGCGTAGCTCCCCCTTCGTAAAATCGAGCCCCACAATCCTATCATCTTGAACAGATCCCCGCACTATAACCCGATATAATGCCTTTCGGGACAACAGCTGGGTGTCAGAGAGGCTTTCTTTCACCTG
Source organism: Sepiola atlantica (assembly GCA_963556195.1). Classification (NCBI taxonomy): domain Eukaryota; kingdom Metazoa; phylum Mollusca; class Cephalopoda; order Sepiida; family Sepiolidae; genus Sepiola; species Sepiola atlantica. The sequence continues at coordinate 109,141,129 of OY744525.1, forward strand.
TAAAAGGAACTTCAAGGCACATCTACACTCGCGATAAAAGGAGCACTTGCCTCGGTGCAACCTGTGTGCCTCCCCCTCATCCAAGTGCACACTTTTCAAAGCCGGAAAGCCTTTCTTAGTGTCTTCCTTCCAGAAGCCACCCTCACATTGTGTACACATCTGATCCAGATAATATAGCCGTAGCGTATGTTGACGAATCTCAACACTAGGCATACCCAGACCGCCCTCAGAAGGATGCAGTTAACAGATCTCGCGACGAACCTTAGGGGACCAGCCAAGCCATAAAAACTTGAAGAGGGCCCGCTGCAATTCAAGCAGTTTATCCGACGGGAGTGGAAGCACTGATAGACGATATAGGATGAGTGGATAGATGTGAGAAACACACACTTCTGCTCTCCCCTTTCACAAAAGATTTCTACGGGTCCACAGACCAGCTGCAGCCTGAATCGCTTCCAGTACTTCCGACCAATTTTTCTCCAGCTGAAGATCCAGACCAAACCAGACGCCGAGTAGCTTGCATGGCTTGTCAGTCCAGCTGAAGGGTCCCTGTAGGGATACACCCCCCCCCCCAGGCACCGATGCGCAAGCCCACCGACTTGTCGCAGTTAATTTTGGCCCCTGTTACCGTTTCATACATTATGATTTCTCTGTCGACGACACTAATCTCGACACTGCTCGTTACAAGCACTGTTACATCGTCGGCATAGGCAGAGTACTTTAACGTGGTGCAGGCACCTGTCAAAGCAATTCTACGTAGGACCGAATTCACCATTAGCCTGTGAAGGAAATGCTCCAACACAAGCACATAGAGCATCGGTGAAAGAGGACAACCCTGACGAATAGATCTGGATAACTCAAAGGGTTTAGATCTCAAACCATTCACCTCCACCAGCGTACAGGGGTTCGCATACAAGAGGCGAATCCAAGAGCGAAACTGGAGGCCAAAACCAGCCGAAGACAAAACAGCCTCCAAGTAACGATGGTCCACCCTATCAAATGCTTTGGACTGATCTAAATTGATCAGCGCGGCTTCTGAGTCGACTTTCTCAATAATCAAGCGTAATGCATGCAAGCTACCCTTCACAGCACAAGTCTGTTCAGGGCTAATAAGACCAGGCAGGACAACCTGCAGACGATTTGCTTAAATCTTGGCCAAAATCTTTAACTCTGTATTTAACATTGTTAAGGGCCGAAAATTACCTATCCCATCCCTACCATCTTTGCTCTTGCGTAAAAGCTTCACAATACCCTTGGTTAAGTACTGAGGTATAGACCCGTTCCTAAACCAAGAGTTAAATAAAACTGTCAGCAAGAGTACAAAAATGTGCGACAGCCTCAAATACACTTCGTAGGGCAAACCATCAACCCCCGGAGACTGATCCAGGCCGACATTACCCAAGGCTTCTTGAACTCCTTCCTCTTTTATACAACCTTCACACCTACCTAGCCGCTTCGGTCACCTCAAGGGGAGAAAAGTCGGCTAAATAGGGGTCGAAATGCGCTAATGACAGACCGGGCTCCCTGGTGAAAAGATCTTGAAAATGAGACCATCTCACATTTTTTAAATTATTCTTCTGCTTACAATTACCTATCATGTCACGAGAGAATTCCGGGTTTTGGGGAATATTTTTCAAATATTTGAGATTTTAGGAGGGGGATCAGTTTTGACCATTTTGCATGTGTTGTTCTTATGGCCCAAATTTTTTTTTCGGTGTACAATTACCAGGTCGCTAGAGAATTCCGTTTTTTTGGGGGGAGGGGGGGATCTCCCATCCTAAAACACTACAAAAGACCCCCACTCCCACCCGAAATGGTTAATCTAAAATATTTAAAGAACCCAAAACCCGGAATTCTCTCGCACCCTGATAGGTAATTGTAAGTAGAAGAATTTTAAACATTTGAGATCGTCAAAAAGAGGGGGGGGGGGTCAGTCTACATTGAATTTACATTGAAAACGGATCCCCCGTCTTAAAATCTAAATTTTTGGAAAAAATTTTCCAAAACCCCCGGAATTCTCTATCGTCATGATAGGTAATTGTACACCGAAAAAAGAACACAAAAAAATGGTCAGTAAAAAGTTGTGAAAAACAGACTATGGTAAAAGACGAACAAGTACCAAAAAAAAAAGAAAGAAAATTATTCTGTAAAAAAGTTGAGAAAAACGGGTGGTGGTGTATTACGAAGAAGCGCCTATTTATTTGTTGCCTATGTGATTTTGTTTTTAACCCTTTTTTTCTGTTAAATCTTCTGAAAGATCGCCAAAAAGACTACATTTTTCAAATCGCTATTTTAGTTGACAAAAAAAAAAAGAAGTTTAATTTCATTTCTTTTTTGTGAAATGCTGTTAAAATCAAAAACTTTCTTTGTTAATTTGTCAAAGTGAAATAAAACTTAAATTAAAAAAAACAAAACAAAAACAAACCGTAAGCAATTTAGTTGTTAGGTTCGCAAACGCCGTCTTGTAAATAGTGGCCTCTACCGGCGAGCTTATATATTTATAAGGTGAAACCAGCTAATGGGTTTTCCCCAAGGCAATCTAGGTTTTCCCCAAAACATCGGCGCCACCGGACAAAATCTTATCAAACCGTGGCCACCGAGAGTTCGGTGGCCACGATCAAACCCGGAAAAAGCCCACCAACGTAAAAATAAATTAATTTGAAAAAATTTTTTAAAAATATTTTGATATTTATTATTTTTATAATTATCAATAAGTCTTAGTAATTTTCTTTTCTTGACAAATTTGTTAAATTTCATTTTTAAACATTTTTTCGGTACTTTGTAAATACTGCATTTTTTAAAGAGTGCATCATAAAAAAGCACCCTTTTTACTACAAACCCCAATTCCGTGTGAAAAAACGAAAAATACATTAAAAAATTAAAAAATAAGTAAAGTATTACCCATCTTTCGCGCGAAGAAAAAACAACAATTATCTTAAATTTTAATTGGGGGATCAGTTCTGCATATAAAATGATCCACCATTTCCGGACCATTCTAACTGTCAATAAAAAAAATTAGACAAAGACTTATTGATAATTGTAAAAATAATAAATATCAAAATATTTTTATTTAATTTTTAAAATTAATTTATTTTTACGTTGGCAGGCTTATGTCCGGTGGGCTTTTATCCGTACACCAAATTTTCTACACCATTCACCTCAAAATATTACATTTTACTTTTTTGCAAGCGATTGCGTGTAGACACTGAACATCCTGAGAAAATAACGAAAACAATTATTTTAGAATTTAGAATGGGAGATCAGTTTAACATAAGTTTATGGAAAAATTAACGTCTACTTTCCGACCATATAGCACTTGAACGACATGTAACCGTTTTAGTCAAATCTTAGATGTAACCATGTTCTTGTTTTTTTTTAGGGGAGGCACTCGGACTGAGGGTTAGTGGTAGAGTTAAAGGAAGTATTTTAGGAGGGGGATGTTGCCACTCGGACTTATGTTTAAGGAAGGGTTTGAGGACGTTGCCATCCTTACTTAGGGTTAGTGGGAAGGTGGAGGAAGTGTTTTTGTTGTTTTTTAATGTTTGTTTTTTTCTAGTTTCTTTTTGATAAAGTATACTTTTGTCAACAATAACTATCTTTTTAAATGATGCATAGTAATTATTTCATTTTTATTACAAAATTTTCACCAGGAATAAATCCCCCGCCTCGGGTTATATGCTCTTAAAACGCTATCAGGTTAGACAATTACTCGGAAATGGATGATCATTTTATGTTAAATTAATATCCGAAACTGATCCTCCACACAAAATTCTAAATTATTTATTTTTAGGATGTTCACACGGAATCGCCTAAAAAAGGTAAACTCTCATTTTCTTTGTTCATGGGGGGGGGGGGGGGTTCTCATCTACAAATTTACCTTGTAAATCTTATATATATATATATTGTTGCATATGGCAGAACTAGTTCTAGAAATTAGTTATATTTTATTTGCCAGTGGACGAGCAGAGAAAAACACATTTCATCATTCCTATTTTCGAGAGACGGTTCTGAAAGAGACATATGTCGTCATTTTTGTTTTGGGACCGGCAGCCTGCCGGGTAGGTGGGTGAGGTGGGAGGCTCACACCCGCTTTGCGATTTCGTAAAAGCTAAATTTAGCCCATCAGGGGAGAAGGGAGATCGCCTTACCCGAACCCATTAGCTTCGGACTGGAAGTGGAAGCTGAGACAGGGCAGTTCGTCGCTGATCGTCGTTGTTGCTGGACGTCGTTATTGCCTGTGCTCATGAGAGCGAAAAAGAAGAAGAAAAGAAAGAACCTGATTTTCTGCTGAAGGGAATCCATCGGACCCAAGGCCGACGAAGCCGTGACTGATAAGGAAGAGCGAACGCCTGCTTCGACCCACCGTATATTCGAGGACGCTGTGAAACGACATATTCGCCGCATAGCGCTAATCCAAGCCCTCAAAGAACTCATTCGTTTCCTTCTGCCAGACTTGAATCGACCTAATCTTTCCCTTCACCCAACATTGTTCGTTGTTTCGTGGACTGTCATCTTTCTGTATTACCGACGTCGTGTAAGTTAAACTGTTTACCTCTCTCTGTTGTTATTTCATGATTGAATGTCATTTCTTTGCTCGTCAATAGATACGTTAAATACCCCCCCCCCTTTTACTGCTAGTATTTTGTTTTTATGTTATCTAGTTTTATACCTATATCCTCTTTTCGTTATCCTGTAAATAAACATTGTTTGTATACCTTACCTGGGCGTTTGTGTTGTTCTCTTGCCGAGCTTCGGCCCCTCTCTCTATCTGGTCTGAAATTGGAGAATTTCCCCTTCCCACGCACGGTTCACTTGTAACATTGCCCCGGGAAGAAAACGAGCCGTTCCTGGACAAAACTTTTTTTACTTTTTTTTTATAATTTGTTGCGCAATCCTCTCTTGTGATCCCGACTCGGGGGCGGCCGTAACAAAATATATATATATATATATATATATATATTAGGGGAGGTCGATTTTGAAACTATAAATTATCGCACTCGAAGAAAGTTGCCAAATAATGTCAAAAGTTACCACAAGAAATATTTTTCTTCAAAATTTTGTATTTATTTGAGCATTGCAACTTTAAGATCAAATAAATCGAGATTTTTTATCACTGCCGAGATTTCACCGGCAGATGTGTCGCCTTAAATTAAACCCGGGTTTTAACAAAAAAAAGTAATACATTACTTAATAATAACTATTTTAAAGTTTATTATTATTTTTCTTAAGAAATTAAATGTACATATTCAAATTAAAAAGGAATAAAACACTATAATATTTAATGTTATATATAAATAATTATTTGTTTACATAGGCGTTTTATTTATTGGATATTTTTTATGGTATTCACCGGTTGAAAATTCATCGGGCGAATTTGAGTTCCCGTGTTGATTCTGTGTTTAATTATCACACATATATATTGAATTGTCGAGCGCTGGCTTATCTAATCCCACTTTCCCGACCTTTTGTCACACCTTACCTTGTGGGAGTTAGATAAATAAAAACTAGTTCAGCCAGGGGGTTTTACCCCACCAAATAAACCGGTATCGTCCGGGCCTTTGGGTCTGGATTCACGCCCGTCTATTGGGGCTTGTCCGTCCTGTGCAGTTCTAGGAGGTGCATCTCCCAGGTTTTGCCTTCCCTCTTTGGGGAGGAGTAAGTTTATTGCTAACTGTCTGAGGCGCCCCTACAGGGGAATGCCGACGGGGCTGCCCAGTCAATTTTTTAATGGCCAGAGTGCTCACCTCTATAGTGCAGGGTTATCTAATCCCACTTTCCTGACCTTGTGTCACATCTTACCTTGTTGGAGGTAGATAAATAAAACTACAGGAGTTTTTACCCCACCTAAAATATATGTATTGGAGTTGATGGGAGAATGGATAAGGACACATTGATGTATAAGGAAATTGTGGATGAAAATAGACAGAGAATTATGAAAAAAACTAAGGGACCAGAACACCATTTAACTTTTACAAAAGAAACACCATGTGAAAGTAAATATCTGACACATTCTTCCGAATAGTGGTGCAACAGGTGCTGTTCATGCAGATCAAGTGGTGGATGTTTTGCATGAATTCCACAGTGAGAACAGTATCAAGGCTATACTTGTTGACAACACTAATACCAACACAAGTTGCGAAGGTGGAATGGTTGCAATTTTAGAAAAAAAACTTTTTAAAACTCTTCACACAATTGGTTGCTCTTTGCATCATAATGAACTACCTTTCAGAGCCCTTTTTAAAAACATAGATGGTTGCGCAAAGGGCCCTACAACATTCAGTAGCCCTCTGGGGAAATTATGCTCAAATGATTGATATGATTTACCCCAAATATCATTGTCCACTATTAGCAATCCTCTAGAGTCAATTTTTAAAATTGATGAAATACATGATCTTAGTTCTGACCAAAGACTCCTTTATGAATACGCAGTAGGTATTTCTAGAGGTAAGGTTGACTCTAGATATGCCTCCTGGAAAATTGGTCCTTTAAACCAAGCAAGATGGTTAACTTTGGCCATCAGGCTCATGTGTTTATGGACTCGTGGTGCATACCCACAAAGGCACACAACAAAACTACACTATGTAGTAAATTTTATTGTAAATGTGTATGCCACTTCTTGGTTTGAAATTAAGAGAAATAGTAAATTCCACAATCAGTAAGTGCACATTTTTAATATGATCCAGACGATTAAGGAGCAGCCTCAGGAAATCCAAGATATCACATTTAGAAATATACAAGGTAATACATTTTGTTTACTGCCTGAAAACTTTCTATATTCCATGGTTAAATCTGAGGAGATTGAAGTAAGAGAAGAAGCTTTAAAAAGAATTTTGGCCATTAGGTAAGTAATATTTATTCATATATCTCTGACTCAATTATTTATTCCAATTTATAAAATGATTTTTAAAGATTTTATCTAATTTCACCATAATTATTAAAGCAGTACAGATTGGAATTTTTTAATAATTCAATTAATTAATTTGTTCTTTCAGGAGTGAGGAGTCAACCAGAAAAAGATTAAAAAGAATACTACCTATTAATTTTAATGCCACACATTGGACACAATTAATAGATTTAAAATTATGCGGCATTTTTGAACCACCAATGACGGAAGATTTTACTGAATCTGAACTTCGAGAATCGTTGATGAATGGAACCAAGCTTGACTTGTTGCCCTCACATTCTCAGGGTGTGGAACGGGCAGTTAAGTTAATAACAGAAGCTTCACAAACTGTATATGGTTTTGAAGCAAGGCATCAACACATTACAGCCAAAGTTTTGAGTCAGAAATTGAGACCAGCATTTTTGTCTAAGGGGTCTTATATGGAGCAATTTGACTCTATATTAAGCTTCATTAAAATAGTGTTAGGTTTTTCCTTATTTCTTTGCTTGTTATATTTTCACTAATAACAGAAAAAATCATTTTTTTAGGTATTCAAATATTACTGTTTAATTCATAACGTTAAAAGGTAGTTACAAAAGCAGATACTGAAAATGAGGGGGGGGGGGGCAAATTTTCAATTTGAAGATTTCTTTAATTCATATCATTTTTATAAAATAAAAGGACATTCCCTGCTTTTAAATGCTAAAATTATTTGGTTGTCACACCAATATTCAAGCAAATCTTGCAAAAACGAGGAATTTTCAGTATATTCTTGTCTACGATCTTTGATACCAAACGCTCAAAAAACCGCTGAAGTTTTTGATCTAATTTTTTGCATGAGTATTTAATAGGTCTATATACAACTTTCGGTACGTGCCTTTTTTTAATATTTAAAAAAAAGTGTAAAATCGACCTACCCTAATATATATATATATATATATATATGTGTGTGTGTACCGAGGCAGCATTTTCTCTCTAAGGCACATATTATTAAAAATAACCGACAACTCGTGTCTGGATATTTTTGTAAGAATCCCTTCCATTTTCCGGATTAAAGTCCTAATCTCGGATGAGAATTGGCTGATGAAACTGCCGTAATTTTCTTTTAGGCTCAAAGTACTTTCTGACCCGTCTGGGTCCAACTTCAGTGGGATTAATGTCAATCAGGTAAAGACCTGGAGTGAGTTTATAGTTAATTTTGGCGGTAAAATTTAAATAAAAAACTATATTTATGAAGATGGACCCAGACGGGTCAGAAAGTACTTTGGGCATACCGAAGCGGCTAGGTGCGAAGGTTGCATAACAGAGGATGAAGTCTGGGAAGCCTTAGGGCGAGTCGGCCTTAACAGGTCTCCGGGGGTTGATGGTTTGCCCTACGAAGTGTATTTGAGGATGTCGCACATTTTTGTTCCCTTGCTGGCAGTTTTGTTTAACTCGTGGTTTAGGAACGGGTCTATTCCCCAGTACTTGACCATGGGTTTAGTAAAATTGTTACGCAAAAGCAAAAATGGTGGCGATGGGTTAGATAATTTTCAGCCCCTAACAATGCTTAATGCGGAGTTAAAGATTTTGGCCAAGATCTTAGCCAATCGTCTGCAACTTGTTTTGCCTGGTCTAATTAGCCCCGAACAGACTTGTTCTGTGAAGGGCCGGACCATTCAGGATAACTTGCACTCGATACGCTTGATCATAGATAAAGTCGACACTGAAGCTGTGCTGATAAATTTAGATCAGTCCAAAGCATTCGATAGGGTGGACCATCGGTACTTGGAGGCTGTTTTGTCTGCGGCCGGTTTTGGCTCGCAATTCCGCTCCTGGATTCACCTCTTGTATGCGAACCCCGGTGTTAAGGTTGAAGTAAATGGCATGAGGTCTGGTGCCTTCAGATTGTCCAGATCTCTTAGTCAGGGGTGCCCTCTTTATCCGATGCTTTATGTGCTTGTTTTGGAACCTTTCCATAACAGGCTATGGGTGAATCCGGTCTTGCGTGGAATTACTTTGGCAGGTGCTTGCACCACATTGAAGTACTCTGCCTATGCCGACGACTTGACTGTGCTTGTAATGAGCAATGCCGAGATTAGTGTCGTCGACAGAGAAATCAGAATGTATGAAACGGTGACGGACCAAAATCAACTGCAATAAGTCTATTGGCTTGCGTATTGGTGCCTGGAAGGGTGTTTCCTTGCAGGGACCCTTTGGCTGGACAGATGGGCCTTGCAAGCTACTCAGCGTCTGGTTTGGTCCTGATTCTCAGCTGGAGAAAAATTGGTCGGAAGTCCTGAAAGCGATTAGGGCAGCAGCTGGTCTGTGGTTCCGCAGAAATCTTTCGTTAAAGGGGAGAGCGGAGGTGTGTGATTCTCACATTTATCCGATCATCCTATATCGTCTTTCAGTGCTCCCACTCCCGTCGGATACACTGCTGGAAATGCAGCGGGCTCTGTTCAAGTTTTTTGTGGCTTGGTAAGGCCCCTACGGTCCGTCGCGAGATTTGTTACCTTCATCCTTCTGAGGGCGGTCTGGGTATGCCTAGCATCGAAATTCGATGCCACACTCTTAGGCTGTTTTATCTAGACCGAATGAGTACACAATCTGAAGGAAACGGTGTCTTTTGGAAGGAAGACACTAAGAAAGCCTTTCCGGCTTTGATAAGTGTGCACTTGGATGAGGGGGAGGCACACAGGTTGCCTCGAAACGAGTGCTCCTTCTATCGCGAATGTAGACATGCGTTGAAGCTCCTTTCAAGGGTGACAGAAAGCCTCTCTTACACCCTGCTGTTGTCTCGAAAGGCATTATATTGGGTAATGGTGAGGGGGACTGTCCGAAATGATAGGCCTGAGGGGCTCGCTTTGACGAGGGGGGAGCCTGGGTCAAGGTGCTTTGACAATGACGAGGCATCACTGACCTGGCTGACGATTAGGAATGCACTCTGGGTAGGTAAGGCTTCATTCAGCATGCGTGAGTAATTCTCCAGTTTGCGTCAGATGCGGCGATGAGGACGAGACCATAAGTCACGTCTTCGTTTTTTGCCGCATCGTCATGCCGCTGATTAAGCTTGTTGCAGGCTACATGGTTCGTATTCTTAATGTATCGTCTTTTGACCTGGAACCCATTAATGTATGCAGCAACTGGGCTCCGACAACCGATAGGCAAAAACGGTTTACGTTTTTTAGCTTACTAGCGATTATGAGAGTTACGATTTGAAAAACTAGGTGCAAGACAGTCTACGGAGCTGAGTCCTTCACTTCTCTCGACCATATTGTGATTTTCAAATATTACCTGAAGGCTCGCATTAGGGCCGAGAGGGTGAAACTCTCTTCGGCAGATTTTGGTGAAAGGTGGGTGACTGGAGCACGACTGTGTAGAGTGGCTGGCGCTAGATTAGAGTGGCATCTGGACGTGCCTTAGGCAGAGAATATTGGGTTCAGGAAACGAACTCTGCTTTAATTTTAAGTTAGATTTAGACTTATTTTAAGTTATTTTCTGTTTAATTTTCTGTTGATGTTTAAGTTCAACAATTTAGCTAGTGTATGATTGATTCCATTACATGCCCCCTTTTATTTTGTCCTCATCCCACTCCCCTTTTTATTTTCTATCCCACTCCCTTCCCTCCCCAAATAGGTGACTGAGTGCCAGATTTGTCGGAGATGCAGTTCACCCTTCGATATTTTCGAAGGAGGTGTTCAGAATAAAACGTTGGGGCCTGCATCAACCACCTTTTTTTGAGTTTTCGATTTCGACCGGCAAATCGGCATCTCTGCCACATTTCAATAACGGGGGGGGGGGGGGCTTGTACTAACCTTTATTTCTTTTGCATTGTATATATCATATTTTGTATATATAATTTTTAGTCCCACCCCCCGTTGCATATATTTTATATGGGTTTTAAGTAGGATTTCATGGTATGAATTCTTATGGTGAATAGCGATGGATGTATAGTATGAATGTGGTATTATGGTGAATGATGGTCATGATTGAAACTAGCTAAGTTGAGTTTTTTAAGTTAGAGATGACCGATCCTTTCCCTTCTTTTTTGGCCTTGTGCCTCATTTTGTGTACTAGTTTACACAAATAAATATCAAGTACTTAGGGCATAAAAGAAAATTACGGCAGTTTCATCAGTCAATTCTCATCTGAGATTAGGACTTTAATCCGGAAAATGGAAGGGATTCTTTATGCTGCCTTCGTCAAAATGATAATTATCATCTTACCTAGACAGCCAGTTTACTCGGAATCACACGGAGATAAAGGAAGCAACAAAAAACAAACGAATTCCATTTAAGAAAAAAACCTTTATTCCATATGAAACAGGTAAACAATCTGATGAAAATAAAAATAAACAAAAAGGTAACTCACTACGACGAAGAAGAAACAAGTATTCATAAATAAACGAAAGGAGAAGGAAGTGAAAACAAAGGAATAGGTGACTTAATTTAACGGTACTACTCCAGGGTTTGCGCCTAATTTCCGTGACTACTTGCCAGCAGCGATCCGACAGCTCACGACAGCGTCCGAGACCTGCCGAGTCGAAAACGAGGCTGTAAACAAAACTGGGCCAAAAAAAAAAATGTCTGTCGCGCAACCCTAACCGGCGACTCGGAGGCCCAGGGCATACAGTGGAAATAGACGAGTCTCTATTCAACCGTCAGAAAAACAAAAAAAAACAATGCTGGCCGTGTTTTCTCCAGCCGCTCTGGGTCTTCGGGGGGGGGGGGGGGGGGGATACGACCCCGCAGAGAAGAAGGGGTTTCCTGGTGACAGTGCCTAACAGGAATGCCGAAACCCTCCTTCCAATTATCAAGCCAGTACCTGGGACGATGGTAGTATCCTATTGCTGGAGGGCGTATAACAGTTTTTCGCTCAGCCTAACAAAACAAGCGGCAGCAAAAGTAGCAGTAAACCCTGAACATCTACGAGAAAATATACGTAATCCCCCCCCCAAAAAAAATATATATATAAAAAAGAACTTGCCTAATTGTAAAATTGACTTCTTTGCTTTACGTAACACGAAACACATAAAAAAAACCATAAAAATGTTTCATTTTGCCCACGAAAACAATAAAAAAAAGGGTTTGTTCATTTCTTTCCTTTTTTTTGTATAAAAATATATGCATGTTTTTTCTTTCATCGTCTTAAATTGTCGTCTGCCAACCTTCCATTTTTTTTTGCACGATTTTTCGGTTTTGTTTATACAGCCGCGTTTTCGTCTCGACAGTCTCGTTTTCGACTCGGCAGGTCTCGGACGCTTCCGCGACCTGTCGGATCGATGCAGCTGAGCAGTCACGGAAATTAGGCGCAAACCCTTGAGTAGTACCGATTTAACTACTAGTGGGAGCGAGGCGAAGATGGGCTCGCCATACTAGGGAAGTAGAAATATCAGGGAAGACGTCGTAGGAAACCTGAGCGACGCCGGGAATGAGTTGTAACATTGTTACGACGGGGAGACATTGTTAATGAAAATATGAGAGGCATAATAAAAAGGATTAGCTTAGCAAGGAAAGGAGTGAATTAATTTACATACCAAGTTATGTTAGCGGGGAAGAAGAATCTACGGAAAAATGGCGCCGGTTGAAAACACCGCTAAAAGAACAAGTCCCGAGCAAGTCACGCTGACGAGAGTGGGTGATGATTGTTATTAGAATAAATAAATCGAAAATGAGAAATTAAAGTAGGATAAAGCTAGTTAAAATCCTCATAGGAGAACGCAGAATAAAAAAGGAATGAAGAAAAAGAAAGACGAAAAGGAAAATGTCGTAGCGAGAATGAGGCGTAAACAAAAAGAAAAAGCAGTGAAGGGATGAATCTGTCCCTGATGGAAAGAGGGGCCGGGTACGAACATGATATTCTTACAAAAATATCCAGACACGAGTTGTCGATTATTTTTAATATATATATATATATATATATATATATATAACTTAATATCTGTGTGTGTGATATTTGTGTTCCCTATCGAAAGATTGGTTAGAAAATCTACATAAAATCTCAAATTTTATTCTTATGTAAATTTTATTGGAGAAGACAATAGAAATATTTCCGAATCTCGATGTGGACACTTAAGGGGCTATGGGGGCATACATCTCCTTTAAAACTTAAAATATATCCTATTTTGATTAAATTTATATCGCATGTCTCTGGGAGAAGACAATGGAAGTGGTCCCAAATCTCCATTACATTCTATGTGCCCCCACTTCTAAATGATCCATGGGGGCAGAACCCCCTTTAAAACTTCAAATATGTATATCCAATTTTAAGACGGTAATTCAGAGAGTTTTCTAACATTTCAGCTTCTTCCGCCTATATTAGGGGCTGAAACTGGAGGGAGCAGGGTGCTGTATAAACAAAGAAAGTTATATGGTGTTATGAACATATTCAAAAAGTACATAGTAATGATTTTCATTCAATCCCGAGCAACGTCAGGTCTTCCTGCTAGTTCTTTATAAAAGAATTTTACTTTATTGTAATTTTTAAAATCTGTTTTCTTTCACTTCACGTACATTTTTCAAAACATGTAAATGTCGAAAATATTGATTTTTTTTCATGAATCAAAAATAAATATTTTTTAATTGTTTTTAAAAACAATTAAAAAATATTTATTTTTGATTCATGAAAAAAAAAACGAAAATTAAATTTGACAGATTTTACATAAAATAAGCTAGATTTAGCTTATTTCAAATTTAATTTTAATTTTTACACCTAATATAAATTTTGCCCAAAAGTCTCCTTATTGAAAGAAAATACCTGGCCGAAATGTCTGTTGGTAAAATTGTTTGTCTACCAGGTGCTTCTTGCTTAAAAGGCCGAAAAAAAGATTTCTGTGTCTTTTAAAGTTTAAGAGGTAAATAAGGGGCAATAACTCTTATCACCTGTTGTTATTACATGTAACGTAATTTACTGCGACATTCAATTAATTAGTAATAAATGAACAACAAATTATACGTAAATGGGAAATTTATGATTTTGAAAATTTTTTAGTAATAAATGAACAACAAAGTATACATAAATGGAAAACCTATCATTCAGTATAAAGCCCAGTCAACAACCCAAGTATAAGCAACATAAATGCGTAAATTTTCAATAAAATCTTAATTTTTCCATTTATGTATACTTTGTTGTTCATTTATTACTAAAAAATTTTCAAAATCATAAATTTCCCATTTACGTATAATTTGTTGTTCATTTATTACTAATTAATTGAATGTCGCAGTAAATTACGTTACATGTAATAACAACAGGTGATAAGAGTTATTGCCCCTTATTTACCTCTTAAACTTTAAAAGACACAGAAATCTTTTTTTCGGCCTTTTAAGCAAGAAGCACCGTCTACCATATTCTTGTGTCCTATTATTTCTAACTAGCATGGCTACGCAACGTTGACCCTGATATAGACAAGAAAAGAAAAAAAAGTTAAAAAGTGGGCATAACTGAAAAAAAAAAAAAACTGGTAATGAACAGAAATATTTATTGAAACACAGGTGTGAAACAATAATAAAAACAAAAAATCTTATCAAGTTTTTACTGACCATTTTTTTTTTCTTGTTTTTTTTTTTTTTACATGGATTTTCAGTAAATCAAAATGGCGGTATCGGCCTTATGGCCTTACGACCCCCCCCCCCAATCGCCATTTTTTTTTTCTCAAGTGTTCGTATGCCAAAACTATTTATTTCTAATAAATAGCGGTTGGAACGGTTTAAAAAACAAACAAATGTCACAGGTAAGTTAGAAAATAACTTTTATCGCCTAAAGTTACTTTTATTTGTTGTATATTTGTTTTTTGAGCGTTTTTACTCTGCTGAGTATTGTAAAAGATACCCTTCTTCGGTGTACACTTACCTATCAGGCTGCTAGAAAATTAAAAATTTACATTTTAGGAGGGGGATCAGTTTCCAATGTAAATTTAACGTAGACTGATCCCCCACTTTTTGACCATCTCAATTTAAAAAAAAATCTTTTTCAGTGTACAATTACTTATCATGTCGATAGAGAATTCCGGGGTTTTTGGAAGAAAAAAATGTAAAAAATTAGATTTTTAAGACAGACGGGGAATCAGTTTTCAATGTAAATTCAACGTAGACTGATCCCCCTCTTTTTGACTATTTTTCTTTTTACACTTACCTATCAGGCTGCTAGAGAATTCCGGGGGTTTGGGAAATTTTTCTAAATATTTTACATTTTAGGAGGGGGGATCAGTTTCCAATGTAAATTCAACGGAATTCTCTAGCGAAAAAAAACGTTGGTCCCTAGAACAAACAACACATGCAACATGGTTAAAACTGATCCCCCTCCTAAAATCTCAAAAATTTTAAAAATATTCCCCAAAACCGGGAATTCTCTTGCGACATGATAGGTAATTGTAAACAGAAGAAGAATTTTAAATATTTGAGATGGTCAAAAAGAGGGGGATCAGTTTACGTTAAATTTACATTAAAAACTGATTCCCCGTCTTAAAATCTAATGTTTGGAAATTTTTTTCTAAAAGCCCCGGTATCTTCTAAAATCTAATTTTTTACATTTTTTTCTTCCAAAAACCCCGGAATTCTCTAGCAGCCTGATACACCGAAAAAAATATTAACAAATGCGATTTTCTTATGTGCTTTTGAATTTTCATATGAAAAACGCATTTCCAAATAAAAAAAAAGGCACATGTTCGTCTTTTCTCAGTCCGTTTTTCACAACTTTTTACAGACCAGTTTTTTTTTTCTTTTTTCGGTGTACACTTACCTATCAGACTGCTAGAGAATTCCGGGGTTTTTGGAAATTTTTAAAAAATATTTTACATTTTAGGAGGGGGGATCAGTTTCCAATGTTAATTCAACGTAGACTGATCCCCCTCTTTTTGACCATCTCAATTTTTTTAAAAATCTTTTTTGGTGTACAATTACTTATCATGTCAGTAGAGAATTCCGGGGTTTTTGGAAATAAATTTTTAAAAATTGAGATTTTAGGACGGGGGATCAGTTTTCAATGTAAAATCTACGTAGACTGATCCCCCTCTTTTTGACCATCTCAATTTTTTAAAAAATATTTTTTGGTGTACAATTACTTATCATGTCGCAAGAGAATTCCGGGTTTTTTGGAAAGAAATTTTTAAAAATTGAGATTTTAAGACGTAAACAATTGCGAAAAGCGGACTATGATAAAAGAAAAGGCGAACAAGACTGACCCCCGTCTTAAAATCTTAATTTTTTTGAATTTCTTTCCAAAAACCCGGAATTCTATCGCGACATGATAGGTAATTGTAAGCAGAAGAATAATTTTAAAAATTTGAGATGGTCAAACAGAGGGGGATCAGTCTACGTTGAATTTACATTGAAAACTGATACCCCGTCTTAAAATCTCAATTTAAAAAAATTTCTTTCCGAAAACACCGGAATTCTCTATTGACATGATAGTTAATTATACACCGAAAAAGATTTTTAAAAAAATTGAGATGGTCAAAAAGAGGGGGATCAGTCTACGTTGAATTTACATTGGAAACTGATCCCCCCTCCTAAAATGTAAAATATTTGAAAAAATTTTCCAAAGACCTCAGAATTCTCTAGCAGCCTGATAGGTAAGTATACACCGAAAAAATACAAAAAAACTGGTCAGTAAAAAGTTGTGAAAAACGGACTGTGAGAAAAGACGAACATGTGCCAAAAAAAAACCTATTATTTAGCAGGCAAAAATAAGTATCCTCGCCAAGAAATTAGGAAAAATTATCGAGTAGAATTTAATAAAAAATAAAAATCAGTTTCAGCGTGTTTTGCCGACCACCTGTTATTCATTTACTACTTGTTACATGAAATACTAGGTTATCCCCCCCCCCCCCCGCGAATCGCTCGTATTAATGGCGGATCGGCAAAATACGATAAAACTTATTTTTATTTTAAATTAAAATTCTATTCGATATTTTTTGCTTATTTTTTGTATAGATACCTATATTTGCTTGATACATATATAAAACGAAATGTAATCTTGTTCAAATCAACAAGTTTTTTGTTTGATGTTTTCTTAAAATAAAATAAAAAATAAAAACTTACGCAGTTGTGGTTCGCACGATTTCGTTGGTCAATTTAACAAGATTTGAGCAAATGCTTGTATACTTCTCGAGTGACAACGAGAATTGAGTTTAAAATTTGATGATTATTTCTTTTGAAAGATATTTTAAATGGTTATCTGATGGTGAGGTTTACTGACTTTATCACAAATACTGATCTACTACTCAGGTGAAAACAAAAAATAGGTTTTCCTGCCAAACAAAAACTTACGGCTGAATTCAACAGAAAATGATGTAATTTCACTATGACTCAACTAATGATGAAATTCACTATGGCCCAACTAAAAAAAAATAGATTCTACTTTTTTTAGGCAATTACGTGTGAACATCCTGGGAAACTTAAAAAAAAACAAAAACGAAAACAATTATTTTAGAATTTAGAGCAGTTTTGCATATAAATTTAATGTAAAATGAGCATTCACTTTCTGCCCAGAAAGCGTTTGAACGACATGTAACCGTTTTAGTTAAATCTTAGATGTACCCATAGTCTTATGTTTTTTTAGGGGGGAGGGCACAGGGGCACTCAGACTTAGTGTTAGTGGTAGATTTAAGGGAAGGATTTTTAGTAGGGGGAGATTGTTAACACTCGGACTTATGCTTAAGGGAGGGTTTGGATACGTTGCCATCTTTACTTAGGGTTAGTGGGAAGGTTAAAGGAGTGCTTTTTTTGTTTTTTTAATGTTTTCTTTTCTAGTTTCTTTTGGATAAAATAATCTTTTGTCAACAATAACTATTTTCTTTAATTGATGAGAAGCAACTATTTTATTATTATTACTAAATTTTCAGCATGAAAAAATCCCTCTCACTCGGGTTATAAGCCCTTAAAACGCTATCCGGTTCGACAATTACTTGGAAACGGTGATAATTTATATTAAATTTATATGTGAAAATGATCCTCTATGCTAATTTCTAAAATAATAGTATTTTTTTTTTAAGATGTTGTCGGAATTTTCGTGGCGTTAACGAAAAACCGCTCTAAACGAAGGTTATGTTATCTAGGACAATTATCATTAAAAAATTTTAACAAGAGATAAGGAATGGAATAATACAAGATGTTCGTAAAAGTTAAAATAAAGTTTTATTTACAAAAAAAAGGTAGCCTGGACTGCTTTTTTTTCCAAAGCTGGTAATAAATAAATTATTCCTGGATAACATACAAAAAAAAATAAAAATCAAAAAAATACACATCAGTACTTTTGAACATTAAGGTTAGATACAACAAAAATTGACACAATCTAAGTTAAGGAATAAATCCTTTTAAAACATGAACTTACTATAAAGTCAGTATTCTTACAAATCAATCAAAAGTCTCTTTTTTTCTTTACACCAAAGTACAATCGAAAGAAATAAAATTAACAAACCGTGCTGAAGGCCGAACATAATTTCCATGATAAAAATAACTCTTTTTTTATTTTATCAAACGTCTGTCAGAAAGTTCTTTTCTTCTTTTTCTTCAATAATTTTCTTTTAGCAAATCCAACGTAATATATACGTCACAAGAACAATACAATTTTCAAATAAACATAATACTTGCTATATTCCTCGTTTGTCTTGAATGGCAATCACGCGCGAATGTAAGGATTCAACTGGCACAGTTATATCTCTCAAATCGATCTGTGTTGCAAAGACGATCAATCTCTATGATTCTTAATCTCTGATTAGAATCTTCTCGACAGCAAAGTATTTCAATTCTCGGGAGCTAAGCTCTTCAACATAGGCAATTTCGTTCCCGGGGCTATCTCGTTCAACTTCTTCATTCCAAGTCTCTGACTTGAAACTTCCTCCCAAGGATAACATTCTCGACCGAGGGGAAAATATTTCATACACAACAGGCAACTCTTGCCAAGAGATATCATATCTCTTAAATTTCTTCAAGTAGAAATTCTTTACAAAATTTAACGTCCAAACTAGGGACGGAGAAACAGGTTTAACATGTGTCGGCCTCGGCGTCTAACCCTGTTCTAACTAAATTTCGCGCCGACATCAACTCGACATAACCAATGCATCATTGCTAAAAATAGAAATCACGTGACACAAAATGCCTTCCCTAGCATAACACCCACGCAATATCCATATGACCCTCAACTATCACGTAGGCCAAACCTGACCTTTCAACAAAGGGAAGTAACCGTTGACCTACTTAGAAAAACATCTAGAAATTTCCACAATGTTCACACGGAATCGCCTAAGAAAAGTAAAATCTCATTTTATTTGTTCATGGGGGGGGGGGACATCTTCCATATAAAACTCAATTTCTGTGTTTGTGATATTTGTGTATTCCCTATAGAAAGAAAAGTTAGAGAATTTACATAAAATCAAAGTGTATTCTTTTATAAAATTTACTGGGGAAGGCAATGGAAGTATTCCCGAATCTCGAAGTGTACACATCAGGGGACATTTAAACCCCTTAAAACTGTAGCAGACTGAAATAGGATCTATTTTTTCTCGTCCCTGTGAGCAAATTGGTCATACACCTACCAATCGGCTTGCAGGGCATATTGATATCAACTGTCCCCTCATGGACTATTTTCTACCATTTGTTTTTTTTTGTTTTGAAGTCAAAATATTTCTCATCGTTGGGGGAGAGTGAAAAATTAGGGGGCTGGAGAGATTTAGGGGTCGGGGAAAATTTTAGGGGTCAGGCGGAATATTTTAGGGGTCAGGCCAAATTTTTTTGTTTTTTTTTGTTTTGAAGTCAAAATATTTCTCATCGTTGGGGGAGAGTGAAAAATTAGGGGCTGGAGAGATTCAGGGGTCGGGGAAAATTTTAGGGGTCAGGACGAACTTTTTAGGGGTCAGGCCAAATTTTTTTGTTTTTTTTGTTTTGATATCAAAATATTTCCTATGGTTGGGGGAGAGTGAAAAATGAGGGGGCTAGAGAGATTTAGGGGTCGGGGAAAATTTTAGGGGTCAGGCAGAACTTTTTAGGGGTCAGGCCAAATTTTTTTTTTTTTTTGTTTTGAAGTCAAAATATATCTCATCGTTGGGGGAGAGTGAAAAATTAGGGGCTGGAGAGATTCAGGGGTCGGGGAAAATTTTAGGGGTAAGACGAACATTTTAGGGGTCAGACAAAATTTTTTTGTTTTTTTTTGTTTTGAACTCAAAATATTTCTCATGGTTGGGGGAGAGTGAAAAATTAGGGGGCTGGAGAGATTTAGGGGTCGGGGAAAATTTTAGGGGTCAGGCCGAACTTTTTAGGGGTCAGGCCAAATTTTTTTTTTTTTTTTTTTTGAAGTCAAAATATTTCTCATCGTTGGGGGAGAGTGAAAAATTAGGGGGCTAGAGAGATTTAGGGGTCGGGAAAATTTTAGGGGTCAGGACGAACTTTTTAGGGGTCAGGCCAAATTTTTTTGTTTTTTTTGTTTTGATATCAAAATATTTCCTATGGTTGGGGGAGAGTGAAAAATGAGGGGGCTAGAGAGATTTAGGGGTCGGGGAAAATTTTAGGGGTCAGGCGGAACTTTTTAGGGGTCAGGCCAAATTTTTTTTTTTTTTTGTTTTGAAGTCAAAATATTTCTCATCGTTGGGGGAGAGTGAAAAATTAGGGGCTGGAGAGATTCAGGGGTCGGGGAAAATTTTAGGGGTAAGACGAACATTTTAGGGGTCAGACAAAATTTTTTTGTTTTTTTTTGTTTTGAACTCAAAATATTTCTCATGGTTGGGGGAGAGTGAAAAATTAGGGGGCTGGAGAGATTTAGGGGTCGGGGAAAATTTTAGGGGTCAGGCCGAACTTTTTAGGGGTCAGGCCAAATTTTTTTTTTTTTTTTTTTTTGAAGTCAAAATATTTCTCATCGTTGGGGGAGAGTGAAAAATTAGGGGGCTAGAGAGATTTAGGGGTCGGGGAAAATTTTAGGGGTCAGGCGGAACTTTTTAGGGGTCAGGTTAAATTTTTTTGTTTTTTTTGTTTTGAAGTCAAAATATTTCTCATCGTTGGGGGAGAGTGAAAAATTAGGTGGCTGGAGAGATTCAGGGGTCGGGGAAAATTTTAGGGGTCAGACGGAACTTTTTAGGGGTCAGGCTAAATTTTTTTCTTTTTTTTGGTTTTGAACTCAAAATATTTCTCATGGTTGGGGGAGAGTGAAAAATTAGGGGCCTGGAGAGATTCAGGGGTCGGGGAAAACTTTAGGGGTCAGGACGAACTTTTTAGGGGTCAGGCCAAATTTTTTCTTTTCTTTTGTTTTGTAGTCAAAATATTTCTCATCGTTGGGGGAAGAGTGAAAAATTAGAGGGCTAGAGAGATTTAGGGGTCGGGGAAAATTTTAGGGATCAGGCGGATTATTTTAGGGGTCAGGCCAAATTTTTTTGTTTTTTTTTTGTTTTGAAGTCAAAATATTTCTCATCGTTGGGGGAGAGTGAAAAATTAGGGGGCTGGAGAGATTCACGGGTCGAGGAAAATTTTAGGGGCCAGGTCGAACTTTTTAGGGGTCAGGCCAAATTTTTTTGTTTTTTTTTTGTTTTGAACTCAAAATATTTCTCATGGTTGGGGGAGAGTGAAAAATTAGGGGGCTGGAGAGATTTAGGGGTCGGGGAAAATTTTAGGGGTCAGGACGAACTTTTTAGGGGTCAGGCCAAATTTTTTTCTTTTTTTTGGTTTTGAACTTAAAATATTTCTCATGGTTGGGGGAGAGTTAAAAATTAGGGGGCTGGAGAGATTTAGGGGTCGGGGAAAATTTTAGGGGTCAGGCCGAACTTTTTAGGGGTCAGGCCAAATTTTTTTGTTTTTTTTTGTTTTGAAGTCAAAATATTTCTCATGGTTGGGGGAGAGTGAAAAATTAGGTGGCTGGAGAGATTTAGGGGTCGGGGAAAATTTTAGGGGTCAGGACGAACTTTTTAGGGGTCAGGCCAAATTTTTTTCTTTTTTTTTGTTTTGAAGTCAAAATATTTCTCATGGTTGGGGGAATGTGAAAAATTAGGGGGCTGGAGAGATTTAGGGGTCGGGGAAAATTTTAGGGGTCAGGACGAACTTTTTAGTGGTCAGGCCAAATTTTTTTTGTTTTTTTTTGTTTTGAAGTAAAAATATATCTCATGGTTGGGGGAGAGTGAAAAATTAGGGGGCTGGAGAGATTTAGGGGTCGGGGAAAATTTTAGGGGTCAGGACGAACTTTTTAGGGGTCCGGCCAAATTTTTTTTTTTTTTTTTTTTGAACTGAAAATATTTCTCAGGGTTGTTGGACACTGATAAAAAAGTTGGGGGGGGGGGGGGCTGGAGAGATTAGGGGGTCGGGGAAAATTTTAGGGGTCAGGCCAAATTTTTAGGGGTCAGGCAAAATTTTTTTTTTTTTTTTTTTGAACTTAAAATATTTCTCAGGGTTGTGAGAAACTGACAAAAAAAATTGGGGGGGGGGGTGCTGGAGAGATTTAGGGGTCGGGGAAAATTTTAGGGGTCATGCCAAATTTTTTAGGGGTCCGGTCAAATTTTTTTTTTTTTTTTTGTTTTGAAGTCAAAATATATTTCAGTGTTGGGGGAGAGTGAAAAATTAGGGGGCTGGAGAGATTTTGGGGTCGGGCAAAATTTTAGGGGTCAGGACGAACTTTTTAGGGGTCAGGCCAATTTTTTTTCTTTTTTTTTGTTTTTTTTTGTTTTGAAGTCAAAATATATCTCAGGGTTGGGGGAGAGTGAAAAATTAGGGGGCTGGAGAGATTTAGGGGTCGGGGAAAATTTTAGGGGTCAGGACGAACTTTTATGGGGTCAGGCCAAATTTTTTTCTTTTTTTTGTTTTGAACTTAAAATATATCTCATGGTTGGGGGAGAGTTAAAAATTAGGGGGCTGGAGAGATTTAGGGGTCGGGGAAAATTTTAGGGGTCAGGACGAACTTTTTAGGGGTCAGGCCAAATTTTTTTGTTATTTTTGGTTTTGAACTGAAAATATTTCTCAGGGTTGGGGGAGAGTGAAAAATTAGGGGGCTGGAAAGATTCAGGGGTCGGGGAAAATTTTAGGGGTCAGACGGAACTTTTTAGGGGTCAGGCTAAATTTTTTTCTTTTTTTTGGTTTTGAACTCAAAATATTTCTCATGGTTGGGCGAGAGTGAAAAATTAGGGGCCTGGAGAGATTCAGGGGTCGGGGAAAACTTTAGGGGTCAGGACGAACTTTTTAGGGGTCAGGCCAAATTTTTTCTTTTCTTTTGTTTTGTAGTCAAAATATTTCTCATCGTTGGGGGAAGAGTGAAAAATTAGAGGGCTAGAGAGATTTAGGGGTCGGGGAAAATTTTAGGGATCAGGCGGAATATTTTAGGGGTCAGGCCAAATTTTTTTGTTTTTTTTTTGTTTTGAAGTCAAAATATTTCTCATCGTTGGGGGAGAGTGAAAAATTAGGGGGCTGGAGAGATTCACGGGTCGAGGAAAATTTTAGGGGCCAGGTCGAACTTTTTAGGGGTCAGGCCAAATTTTTTTGTTTTTTTTTTTGTTTTGAACTCAAAATATTTCTCATGGTTGGGGGAGAGTGAAAAATTAGGGGGCTGGAGAGATTTAGGGGTCGGGGAAAATTTTAGGGGTCAGGACGAACTTTTTAGGGGTCAGGCTAAATTTTTTTCTTTTTTTTGGTTTTGAACTTAAAATATTTCTCATGGTTGGGGTAGAGTTAAAAATTAGGGGGCTGGAGAGATTTAGGGGTCGGGGAAAATTTTAGGGGTCAGGCCGAACTTTTTAGGGGTCAGGCCAAATTTTTTTGTTTTTTTTTGTTTTGAAGTCAAAATATTTCTCATGGTTGGGGGAGAGTGAAAAATTAGGTGGCTGGAGAGATTTAGGGGTCGGGGAAAATTTTAGGGGTCAGGACGAACTTTTTAGGGGTCAGGCCAAATTTTTTTCTTTTTTTTTGTTTTGAAGTCAAAATATTTCTCATGGTTGGGGGAATGTGAAAAATTAGGGGGCTGGAGAGATTTAGGGGTCGGGGAAAATTTTAGGGGTCAGGACGAACTTTTTAGGGGTCAGGCCAAATTTTTTTTGTTTTGAAGTAAAAATATATCTCATGGTTGGGGGAGAGTGAAAAATTAGGGGGCTGGAGAGATTTAGGGGTCGGGGAAAATTTTAGGGGTCAGGACGAACTTTTTAGGGGTCCGGCCAAATTTTTTTTTTTTTTTTTTTGAACTGAAAATATTTCTCAGGGTTGTTGGACACTGATAAAAAAGTTGGGGGGGGGGGCTGGATAGATTAGGGGGTCGGGGAAAATTTTAGGGGTCAGGCCAAATTTTTAGGGGTCAGGCAAAATTTTTTTTTTTTTTTTTTTGAACTTAAAATATTTCTCAGGGTTGTGAGAAACTGACAAAAAAAATTGGGGGGGGGTGCTGGAGAGATTTAGGGGTCGGGGAAAATTTTAGGGGTCATGCCAAATTTTTTAGGGGTCCGGTCAAATTTTTTTTTTTTTTTTTGTTTTGAAGTCAAAATATATTTCAGTGTTGGGGGAGAGTGAAAAATTAGGGGGCTGGAGAGATTTTGGGGTCGGGCAAAATTTTAGGGGTCAGGACGAACTTTTTAGGGGTCAGGCCAATTTTTTTTCTTTTTTTTTGTTTTTTTTTGTTTTGAAGTCAAAATATATCTCAGGGTTGGGGGAGAGTGAAAAATTAGGGGGCTGGAGAGATTTAGGGGTCGGGGAAAATTTTAGGGGTCAGGACGAACTTTTATGGGGTCAGGCCAAATTTTTTTCTTTTTTTTGTTTTGAACTTAAAATATATCTCATGGTTGGGGGAGAGTTAAAAATTAGGGGGCTGGAGAGATTTAGGGGTCGGAGAAAATTTTAGGGGTCAGGACGAACTTTTTAGGGGTCAGGCCAAATTTTTTTGTTATTTTTGGTTTTGAACTGAAAATATTTCTCAGGGTTGGGGGAGAGTGAAAAATTAGGGGGCTGGAGAGATTCAGGGGTCGGGGAAAATTTTAGGGGTCAGACGGAACTTTTTAGGGGTCAGGCTAAATTTTTTTCTTTTTTTTGGTTTTGAACTCAAAATATTTCTCATGGTTGGGCGAGAGTGAAAAATTAGGGGCCTGGAGAGATTCAGGGGTCGGGGAAAACTTTAGGGGTCAGGACGAACTTTTTAGGGGTCAGGCCAAATTTTTTCTTTTCTTTTGTTTTGTAGTCAAAATATTTCTCATCGTTGGGGGAAGAGTGAAAAATTAGAGGGCTAGAGAGATTTAGGGGTCGGGGAAAATTTTAGGGATCAGGCGGAATATTTTAGGGGTCAGGCCAAATTTTTTTGTTTTTTTTTTGTTTTGAAGTCAAAATATTTCTCATCGTTGGGGGAGAGTGAAAAATTAGGGGGCTGGAGAGATTCACGGGTCGAGGAAAATTTTAGGGGCCAGGTCGAACTTTTTAGGGGTCAGGCCAAATTTTTTTGTTTTTTTTTTGTTTTGAACTCAAAATATTTCTCATGGTTGGGGGAGAGTGAAAAATTAGGGGGCTGGAGAGATTTAGGGGTCGGGGAAAATTTTAGGGGTCAGGACGAACTTTTTAGGGGTCAGGCTAAATTTTTTTCTTTTTTTTGGTTTTGAACTTAAAATATTTCTCATGGTTGGGGGAGAGTTAAAAATTAGGGGGCTGGAGAGATTTAGGGGTCGGGGAAAATTTTAGGGGTCAGGCCGAACTTTTTAGGGGTCAGGCCAAATTTTTTTGTTTTTTTTTGTTTTGAAGTCAAAATATTTCTCATGGTTGGGGGAGAGTGAAAAATTAGGTGGCTGGAGAGATTTAGGGGTCGGGGAAAATTTTAGGGGTCAGGACGAACTTTTTAGGGGTCAGGCCAAATTTTTTTCTTTTTTTTTGTTTTGAAGTCAAAATATTTCTCATGGTTGGGGGAATGTGAAAAATTAGGGGGCTGGAGAGATTTAGGGGTCGGGGAAAATTTTAGGGGTCAGGACGAACTTTTTAGGGGTCAGGCCAAATTTTTTTTGTTTTTTTTTGTTTTGAAGTAAAAATATATCTCATGGTTGGGGGAGAGTGAAAAATTAGGGGGCTGGAGAGATTTAGGGGTCGGGGAAAATTTTAGGGGTCAGGACGAACTTTTTAGGGGTCCGGCCAAATTTTTTTTTTTTTTTTTTTGAACTGAAAATATTTCTCAGGGTTGTTGGACACTGATAAAAAAGTTGGGGGGGGGGCTGGAGAGATTAGGGGGTCGGGGAAAATTTTAGGGGTCAGGCCAAATTTTTAGGGGTCAGGCAAAATTTTTTTTTTTTTTTTTTTGAACTTAAAATATTTCTCAGGGTTGTGAGAAACTGACAAAAAAAATTGGGGGGGGGGTGCTGGAGAGATTTAGGGGTCGGGGAAAATTTTAGGGGTCATGCCAAATTTTTTAGGGGTCCGGTCAAATTTTTTTTTTTTTTTTTGTTTTGAAGTCAAAATATATTTCAGTGTTGGGGGAGAGTGAAAAATTAGGGGGCTGGAGAGATTTTGGGGTCGGGCAAAATTTTAGGGGTCAGGACGAACTTTTTAGGGGTCAGGCCAATTTTTTTTCTTTTTTTTTGTTTTTTTTTGTTTTGAAGTCAAAATATATCTCAGGGTTGGGGGAGAGTGAAAAATTAGGGGGCTGGAGAGATTTAGGGGTCGGGGAAAATTTTAGGGGTCAGGACGAACTTTTATGGGGTCAGGCCAAATTTTTTTCTTTTTTTTGTTTTGAACTTAAAATATATCTCATGGTTGGGGGAGAGTTAAAAATTAGGGGGCTGGAGAGATTTAGGGGTCGGGGAAAATTTTAGGGGTCAGGACGAACTTTTTAGGGGTCAGGCCAAATTTTTTTGTTATTTTTGGTTTTGAACTGAAAATATTTCTCAGGGTTGGGGGAGAGTGAAAAATTAGGGGGCTGGAGAGATTGAGGGGTCGGGGAAAATTTTAGGGGTCAGGCGGAACTTTTTAGGGGTCAGCCCAAATTTTTTTCTTTTTTTTGTTTTGAAGTCAAAAGGTTTTTTTCACCACTAGTATTAAATAGGGCTACCAAACCACCTTCATATTTTTAAAAACTTATTCTGTTATTTTGAAGCAAATAAAAGCGATTCTTTAATATATTTTTTAGGGTTGGGGTGTGCTGGGGGTGGGTACTTGCCTCTATAGATTTAAATAGGTCGTTTGCCCCACCCCATCTAATATTTTAAAATAAGTATTTACTCACTTGGTAAAAATGCTGAATAGTAAACAGTCGAGAAATTGGAAAACGACAACAACAAAAACAAAAAACATATGACTTATACCAAACGCAGAATTTAATTATCCACCGACCTGCATACTTTTAACATGCTGAAACTGTCTAAGTTTTGTTTTCATTTAAAAATAGTATTTCATTCAAAGCGGTCGTTACACACGTGAGAAAAACAAATCGCTGTTTTTCGCTTGGGAGGGGGGCTAAATTCCTGAAAAGTTGTAAAAAAAAATGATTTATTCTACCACTCACCCTAATTCCGAGTTGTCAGCCCCCCCCCCCCCGAGCTTAGGGTCAGTGGTAGCCATAGTTTTTTTATAATTTTTCTGGAATGAAGCCCCCAACAGTTAAGCGACAAGCTTCCATTTATTTCCTGTCTGTCGTAAAGACAGCTTAAAATTAAAAACATATACAAGCCAATCTATAATTAAATTCTACTTCGTTTGATATAAATCATTTCTTTTTTTTTTGTTTATGTTTTCTCGGCTGTTAACTATTCTGCACTTTCACAATTTGTTGTCCCAATTTACTTGCCTCCACACAACGGCAGAGTTAGACACAAGGCCAGTTTCTAATGTGGAGAAAATCTAGCTCCCCAAAAACGGGCACTCTGAAATGGGACGAAAATATAAATTGTCTCAGTTTAGAAGGATTTCTCGTTCACTGACTGAGGACAGAAAAGATAAAGTAAGTACCAAAACAGATACTACACTTAAACTTTAATTCTATTTTGAATTAGGGGGGTCCTAAGTGAGGAGGTGTGCAGCAAGATGTTTGTTTACATTACATTTAAACTTTCGCATGTGGCTGCAGTCAGGGAAACAGGAAACAGGGAGGGAATTCCAAAGGCAAGCAGTTTGAGGACAAAAGCTATTAGCTTTCTGGCATCCGAGGACCTCTACAGTGAATGGGTGGGATTTTGCTGACATGGGTTGGTCGGGGGTATTTACGCTGACGGGGCACCAGTGCAGAGGATCATATTACATTAAAGTAATTGTTAAACAAGCACACGGATGCAACATAATAGTGATTGGATATGGAGCTGGAGCTTGTTAGATAGTGTGGAACCTATTAGATTAGAGACTATTCTTTGGACCGTGTCTTAGAGGGAGACACTAGAAGTTGGTACACTAGCCCAGATGTGACAACAACACTTCATGCATGGGGAATGGTGGCTTTGTAGGGATATAGGATACTGGCAGGTGTTAGAAGTTTTCTAGCTTGGTAGAGGGAGGCCACCTATTTTGCAGCAGCCTTGGCCATGTCTTCTATGTATTTGTCCGAATTCATGTTACCTGTGAATGTTAGGCCAAGTAGTTCGAATGATTGACTCTCAGATAGGGTATTATTAACCATGGCAATCTGTGGTTTAAAATATTTCTTATAATTGTTAAAAAAGTAGCTTCGTCTTAGCAGCATTAACAGTTACCATAAATGTATGTCCCCATTTAGCTAAGAAAGATCTTATATTAAATATTGATCTAGTAATTAAAATATTTTTTTTTTTATGGAAATCGCTCATGACAAGGCATGAAGCCACTTGATGTAAGGAACTCACAAGAATGAATATGATTATCGCAAAGACAAGCGATGCCTATTGGCCTTAGAGTTGAAAAGACCAAGGCTATAGGTAGGGGGAAAACTGTCAGCAGGAAGAGAGTTCCACAAGCCTGCAGATTTTGTAAATAAGCTATTGAAATAGGAAGCTGTATTACAATGAGCTATCAAAACAGCAAATTAATGGAGACCACTAGACCAACGAGTAAAACGAGCTGGAACAAAAGAAGCAGGGAATGGATCACACAATTCTGAAGAAGATATGCCATAATAGTATTTATAGAAAAGACTGAGACTAGCAACATCACGTCTGTGAGATAAAAGGTACAGAGAAAAAGTAAGAGTGGGGCCAATCAAATATAATATATGTTTCTGTACTTTATCAAGAACCCTCAAATGGGACAGAGATTAACCAGCCCAAATATGACAACAGTACTCAATACCTGGTCTGATAGTAGATTTGTAGAGATAGAGAATATCCTCAGGTAATACCGTAAGAGTTTATTTTCCTGAGAAGACCTTCATAACAAACCTTGTCAAAAGCCTTGGGGATATCTAGGGGTATCACTCTAGGTCACTTGCCTTCACCAATGTGTGGTATATACGTTCAGAAATAAGAGTTAGGATATCTGCGGTAGAATGCTATTGCATAAATCTATAATGTTAGCATTTCAAGGTGGTGAACAATCGCTACATTAATTAAGGATTTAAAGAAATAAAAATGAAAGAAATTAATAGTTAATACGGAAGACTATCCTGTTCATAAGTGACTACGATTGAGTCACGTGAGCCAAAATGCTGGCGGCGTTGGGCGTCGGTGGGCGGCCTGGGCTGGGGGTAAAAGTGCCACCTACTTTTCTTGCCTTTGGTTGTAGCTATTTGTCGACTTTTTTCACCTTTTTTAAGCCATCTTTTTTTTTTCATTCTAACGTAACCTATTTGACTGAACTTTTTTATTGAAATAAAAAACATCAAAATACTTTAAAACACACACAAAAAAATAACCAGGGGGGTAGAAATGTAACTTTTGTTGCATTTGGTAACATTTATTGGAGCTTGTTGATAATACTTCATCACTTGTTTTTCTCAGCTTTTTTACTGAGCATTTTTTTCGGTATACAATTACCTATCATGTTGCTGGAGAATTCCGTGTTTTTTTTTTTTTTCTATTTATTTAAAATATTTTAGATTTCAGGAGGAGGATCAGTTTCCTATATAAATTAAACGTAAACTGATCGACTATGTCGCATGTTTGTTCGTAATACACCACCACCCATTTGTTTCACCTTTTTTTACGGACCATTTTCTTCTTTTTTTTCTGTGTATAAACAACAGCATGCATCATGGTCAAAAAGTGGGTGATCAGTTTATGTTAAATTTATATAGGAAACTGATTCCATTTTCTAAAGTCTGAAATATTTGGAAAAAATTCCAAAACGCACGGAATTCTCCAGCGACATGAAAGGTAATTGTACACCGAAAAAAAGAAATAAAATTAATCTGTAAAAAAAAGTTGAGAAAAACGGGTGGTGGTGTATTACGAAGAAGCGCCGATTTATTTGTTGCCTATGTGATTTTGTTTTTAACCCTTTTTTTCTGTTAAATCTTCTGAAAGATCGCCAAAAAGACAAAAAAAATGTTGGCATATGTCCGTTTTTTACTATAGTCCGTTTTTCACAACTTTTTACTGACCATTTTTTTGTTCTTTTTTCGGTGTACACTTACCTATCAGGCTGCTAGAGAATTCCGGTTTTTTTGGAATTTTTTTTCAAATATTTTACATTTTAAGAGGGGGATCAGTTTCCAATGTAAATTCAACGTAGACTGATCCCCCTCTTTTAGACCATCTCAATTTTTAAAAAAATCTTTTTCGGTGTACAATTACCTATCATGTGGCGATGGAATTCCGGGGTTTTGGGGGAAAAAAATTCAAAAAATTTAGATTTTAAGACGGGGGATCAGTCTTGTTCGTTTTTTACTTTTACCATAGTCCGCTTTTCACAACTTTTTACTGACCATTTTTTTGTTCTTTTTTCGGTGTACACTTACCTACCCCCTCCCGAATATTTGAGATTTTAGGGGGGGGATCAGTTTTGACCATGTTGCATGTGTTGTTCTCATGGACCAACTTTTTTTTCGGTGTACAATTACCAGGTCGCTAGAGAATTCCGTTTTTTTAGGGTGGTGGGGGTAGGTAAGTGTACACCGAAAAAAGAACAAAAAATGGTCAGTATGAAGTTGTGAAAAACGGACTCTGGTAAAGGGCGAACAAGACTGATCACCCGTCTTAAAATCAAAATTTTTTGAATTTTTTTTCCAAAAACCCCGGAATTCTCTCGCAATATGATAGGTAATTGTAAGCAGAAGAAGAATTTCAAAAAGAGGGGGATCAGTCTATGTTGAATTTATATTGAAAACTGAT
Organism: Sepiola atlantica; assembly: GCA_963556195.1. Lineage (NCBI taxonomy): Eukaryota > Metazoa > Mollusca > Cephalopoda > Sepiida > Sepiolidae > Sepiola > Sepiola atlantica. The sequence continues at coordinate 109,172,136 of OY744525.1, forward strand.
CCCCCAGCTTAAAATCTAAATCCTTTGAATTTTTTTTTTCCAAAAACTCCGGAATTCTCTATCGACATGATAGGTAATTGTACACTGAAAAAGATTTTTATTTGAAGTTGAGATGGTCAAAAAGAGGGGAATGAGTCTACATTAAATTTATATTGGAAACTGATCCCCCGCATAAAATGTAAATTATTTGAAAAAAATTTCCAAAAACCCCAGAATTTTCTAGCAGCCTGATAGGTAAGTGTACACCGAAAAAAGAACAAAAAAAATGGTCAGTAAAAAGTTGTGAAAAACGGACTATGGAAACAGACGAAAAGTACCTAATTTCTTTTTATGAAATGCTGTTAAAATCAAAAACTTTCTTTGTTAATTTGTCAAAGTGAAATAAAACTTTGAAATAAAAAAGCAAAAAAAACAAACAAACCTTAACCAATTCTGTGGTTAGGTTCGCACATGCCGTCTTCTAAATAGTGGCCTCTACCGGTGAGCTTATATATTTATGAAGTGAAACCAGCTAATGGGTTTTCCCCAAGGTTATTCTTAAATTCACGACTAGTATGTGTCGAAAAAAAAATCATAGGTAACGAAGAGTGAAGCTAGCTGAAGAGTGAGGTTGCGAAAAAAATAAAAACTTCTTTCGTGACCCTCTCCTTAGGTCTAATAACTTCTGTAGTTTGGTGATAAATTGACGAGTAAAATTTATTTATACGTTAAAAAATTACATATAAAATGTGGCACAAGGCCGAAAAAGGAGGTGGAGAAGGTTCGGTCAATTACTAACTTTTCTTAACCTATCTAACTTAGCTAGTTACATTTATGACCATCATATACCAAAATACCACATTCATACTACAATCATGCACCATACACCAAAAGGACTTATACTATGACTATCCTACTTAAAACCCATATATAAATCATATGCAATGGGAGGTTTGGGCGATAAAATTTTATGTACAAAAAAAAAAAGGATGAAGTATATGTACAGTGAAAAACCCGTGTCAGTAAAAAGACTCCCCATTTCTAAACTGTGGCAGATTTGCTGATTTACCAGTCAAAAGCGAAATGAAAGTTGATGCAGGCCCCAACGCTTTATTAATCCACGCCTCCTTCGAAAATGTCGAAGGGTGACCTCTATCTCTGGCAAATCAAGCTATCTGTCACCTAATTGGGGAGGGGTGGGGCATTATCAAAACTAAACTTGGGGAAAAAAAGAGGGGGGGGAGGACAAAAATAAAACGGGGCCCTAATAAAAATCAATTATACACTAGCTAAGTTATGAACTTGCATAACTATATCGGGTCACCTTAAGCTAGTCTTAAAAAGGTCGTTATCAATGGTCGTTTCTGCAACTCAACATACTTTGCCTAAGGCACGTCCAGATACCACTAAATGCCAGCTGCAGTCACTCAACAAACACGTGCTATTCTCTCCCATCTTTCACCAAATTCTTTTCACCTTCTCAGCCCTAATGCAAATCTTGATATAATGTTTGAAAATTCGAATAAGGCTGAGAGAAGTGAACGTCTGCCCGTCGTAGAGCACTTTCAAATGTGTCGCCCATATGTCGCCTCTTGCAATCGCTAGTAAGCTTAGGAAGACAAAACGTCTTTTGCTATCCGTTGTCGGAGCCCAATTGCTACAAACATTAATTGATCGAAAGACGTTACGTTCAGAATGCGAACCATGAGACCTCCAAGAAACTTGATCAGCCGCACAACGATGCGGCAATAAAAGAAGGCGTGACTAAAAGTCTCATCTTCGTCACCACATCGGACGCAAGTAGGCAAGTTTGTCAAGCCAGCTGTGTGAAGTCTCTTGCCGACCCAGAGGGCATTTCTTATCATCAACCAGGCCAAAGAAGCTTCGTCATTATCAAACATCTTAACCCAGGCGCCCACGGCCAGATTGAGCGTAGCTCCCCCTTCGTAAAATCGAGCCCCACAATCCTATCATCTTGAACAGATCCCCGCACTATAACCCGATATAATGCCTTTCGGGACAACAGCTGGGTGTCAGAGAGGCTTTCTTTCACCTGTAAAAGGAACTTCAAGGCACATCTACACTCGCGATAAAAGGAGCACTTGCCTCGGTGCAACCTGTGTGCCTCCCCCTCATCCAAGTGCACACTTTTCAAAGCCGGAAAGCCTTTCTTAGTGTCTTCCTTCCAGAAGCCACCCTCACATTGTGTACACATCTGATCCAGATAATATAGCCGTAGCGTATGTTGACGAATCTCAACACTAGGCATACCCAGACCGCCCTCAGAAGGATGCAGTTAACAGATCTCGCGACGAACCTTAGGGGACCAGCCAAGCCATAAAAACTTGAAGAGGGCCCGCTGCAATTCAAGCAGTTTATCCGACGGGAGTGGAAGCACTGATAGACGATATAGGATGAGTGGATAGATGTGAGAAACACACACTTCTGCTCTCCCCTTTCACAAAAGATTTCTACGGGTCCACAGACCAGCTGCAGCCTGAATCGCTTCCAGTACTTCCGACCAATTTTTCTCCAGCTGAAGATCCAGACCAAACCAGACGCCGAGTAGCTTGCATGGCTTGTCAGTCCAGCTGAAAGGGTCCCTGTAGGGATACACCCCCCCCCCCAGGCACCGATGCGCAAGCCCACCGACTTGTCGCAGTTAATTTTGGCCCCTGTTACCGTTTCATACATTATGATTTCTCTGTCGACGACACTAATCTCGACACTGCTCGTTACAAGCACTGTTACATCGTCGGCATAGGCGGAGTACTTTAACGTGGTGCAGGCACCTGTCAAAGCAATTCTACGTAAGACCGGATTCACCATTAGCCTGTGAAGGAAATGCTCCAACACAAGCACATAGAGCATCGGTGAAAGAGGACAACCCTGACGAATAGATCTGGATAACTCAAAGGGTTTAGATCTCAAACCATTCACCTCCACCAGCGTACAGGGGTTCGCATACAAGAGGCGAATCCAAGAGCGAAACTGGAGGCCAAAACCAGCCGAAGACAAAACAGCCTCCAAGTAACGATGGTCCACCCTATCAAATGCTTTGGACTGATTTAAATTGATCAGCGCGGCTTCTGAGTCGACTTTCTCAATAATCAAGCGTAATGCATGCAAGCTATCCTGAATAGTGCTACCCTTCACAGCACAAGTCTGTTCAGGGCTAATAAGACCAGGCAGGACAACCTGCAGACGATTTGCTTAAATCTTGGCCAAAATCTTTAACTCTGTATTTAACATTGTTAAGGGCCGAAAATTACCTATCCCATCCCTACCATCTTTGCTCTTGCGTAAAAGCTTCACAATACCCCTGGTTAAGTACTGAGGTATAGACCCGTTCCTAAACCAAGAGTTAAATAAAACTGTCAGCAAGAGTACAAAAATGTGCGACAGCCTCAAATACACTTTGTAGGGCAAACCATCAACCCCCGGAGACTGATCCAGGCCGACATGACCCAAGGCTTCTTGAACTCCTTCCTCTTTTATACAACCTTCACACCTACCTAGCCGCTTCGGTCACCTCAAGGGGAGAAAAGTCGGCTAAATAGGGGTCGAAATGCGCTAATGACAGACCGGGCTCCCTGGTGAAAAGATCTTGAAAATGAGACCATCTCACATTTTTTAAATTATTCTTCTGCTTACAATTACCTATCATGTCGCGAGAGAATTCCGGGTTTTGGGGAATATTTTTTAAATATTTGGGATTTTAGGAGGGGGATCAGTTTTGACCATTTTGCATGTGTTGTTCTTATGGCCCAAATTTTTTTTTCGGTGTACAATTACCAGGTCGCTAGAGAATTCCGTTTTTTTTGGGGGGGGGGGGATCTCCCATCTTAAAACACTACAAAAGACCCCCACTCCCACCCGAAATGGTTAATAAGAACCCAAAACCCGGAATTCTCTCGCACCCTGATAGGTAATTGTAAGTAGAAGAATTTTAAACATTTGAGATCGTCAAAAAGAGGGGGGGGTCAGTCTACATTGAATTTACATTGAAAACGGATCCCCCGTCTTAAAATCTAAATTTTTGGAAAAAATTTTCCAAAACCCCCGGAATTCTCTATCGTCATGATAGGTAATTGTACACCGAAAAAAGAACAAAAAAAATGGTCAGTAAAAAGTTGTGAAAAACAGACTATGGTTAAAGACGAACAAGTACAAAAAAAAAAGAAAGAAAATTATTCTGTAAAAAAGTTGAGAAAAACGGGTGGTGGTGTATTACGAAGAAGCGCCTATTTATTTGTTGCCTATGTGATTTTGTTTTTAACCCTTTTTTTCTGTTAAATCTTCTGAAAGATCGCCAAAAAGACTACATTTTTCAAATCGCTATTTTAGTTGACAAAAAAAAAAAGAAGTTTAATTTCATTTCTTTTTTGTGAAATGCTGTTAAAATCAAAAACTTTCTTTGTTAATTTGTCAAAGTGAAATAAAACTTAAATTAAAAAAAACAAAAAAAAAACAAACCGTAAGCAATTTAGTTGTTAGGTTCGCAAACGCCGTCTTGTAAATAGTGGCCTCTACCGGCGAGCTTATATATTTATAAGGTGAAACCAGCTAATGGGTTTTCCCCAAGGCAATCTAGGTTTTCCCCAAAACATCGGCGCCACCGGACAAAATCTTATCAAACCGTGGCCACCGAGAGTTCGGTGGCCACGATCAAACCCGGAAAAAGCCCACCAACGTAAAAATAAATTAATTTGAAAAAATTTTTTAAAAATATTTTGATATTTATTATTTTTATAATTATCAATAAGTCTTAGTAATTTTCTTTTCTTGACAAATTTGTTAAATTTCATTTTTAAACATTTTTTCGGTACTTTGTAAATACTGCATTTTTTAAAGAGTGCATCATAAAAAAGCACCCTTTTTACTACAAACCCCAATTCCGTGTGAAAAAACGAAAAATACATTAAAAAATTAAAAAATAAGTAAAGTATTACCCATCTTTCGCGCGAAGAAAAAACAACAATTATCTTAGATTTAAATTGGGGGATCAGTTCTGCATATAAAATGATCCACCATTTCCGGACCATTCTAACTGTCAATAAAAAAAATTAGACAAAGACTTATTGATAATTGTAAAAATAATAAATATCAAAATATTTTTATTTAATTTTTAAAATTAATTTATTTTTACGTTGGCAGGCTTATGTCCGGTGGGCTTTTATCTGTACACCAAATTTTCTACACCATTCACCTCAAAATATTACATTTTACTTTTTTGCAAGCGATTGCGTGTAGACACTGAACATCCTGAGAAAATAACGAAAACAATTATTTTAGAATTTAGAATGGGAGATCAGTTTAACATAAATTTATGGAAAAATTAACGTCTACTTTCCGACCATATAGCACTTGAACGACATGTAACCGTTTTAGTCAAATCTTAGATGTAACCATGTTCTTGTTTTTTTTTAGGGGAGGCACTCGGACTGAGGGTTAGTGGTAGAGTTAAAGGAAGTATTTTAGGAGGGGGATGTTGCCACTCGGACTTATGTTTAAGGAAGGGTTTGAGGACGTTGCCATCCTTACTTAGGGTTAGTGGGAAGGTGGAGGAAGTGTTTTTGTTGTTTTTTAATGTTTGTTTTTTTCTAGTTTCTTTTTGATAAAGTACACTTTTGTCAACAATAACTATCTTTTTAAATGATGCATAGTAATTATTTCATTTTTATTACAAAATTTTCACCAGGAATAAATCCCCCGCCTCGGGTTATATGCTCTTAAAACGCTATCAGGTTAGACAATTACTCGGAAATGGATGATCATTTTATGTTAAATTAATATCCGAAACTGATCCTCCACACAAAATTCTAAATTATTTATTTTTAGGATGTTCACACGGAATCGCCTAAAAAAGGTAAACTCTCATTTTCTTTGTTCATGGGGGGGGGGTTCTCATCTACAAATTTACCTTGTAAATCTTATATATATATATATTGTTGCATATGGCAGAACTAGTCCTAGAAATTAGTTATATTTTATTTGCCAGTGGACGAGCAGAGAAAAACACATTTCATCATTCCTATTTTCGAGAGACGGTTCTGAAAGAGACATATGTCGTCATTTTTGTTTTGGGACCGGCAGCCTGCCGGGTAGGTGGGTGAGGTGGGAGGCTCACACCCGCTTTGCGATTTCGTAAAAGCTAAATTTAGCCCATCAGGGGAGAAGGGAGATCGCCCTACCCGAACCCATTAGCTTCGGACTGGAAGTGGAAGCTGAGACAGGGCAGTTCGTCGCTGATCGTCGTTGTTGCTGGACGTCGTTATTGCCTGTGCTCATGAGAGCGAAAAAGAAGAAGAAAAGAAAGAACCTGATTTTCTGCTGAAGGGAATCCATCGGACCCAAGGCCGACGAAGCCGTGACTGATAAGGAAGAGCGAACGCCTGCTTCGACCCACCGTATATTCGAGGACGCTGTGAAACGACATATTCGCCGCATAGCGCTAATCCAAGCCCTCAAAGAACTCATTCGTTTCCTTCTGCCAGACTTGAATCGACCTCATCTTTCCCTTCACCCAACATTGTTCGTTGTTTCGTGGACTGTCATCTTTCTGTATTACCGACGTCGTGTAAGTTAAACTGTTTACCTCTCTCTGTTGTTATTTCATGATTGAATGTCATTTCTTTGCTCGTCAATAGATACGTTAAATACCCCCCCCCCCTTTTACTGCTAGTATTTTGTTTTTATGTTATCTAGTTTTATACCTATATCCTCTTTTCGTTATCCTGTAAATAAACATTGTTTGTATACCTTACCTGGGCGTTTGTGTTGTTCTCTTGCCGAGCTTCGGCCCCTCTCTCTATCTGGTCTGAAATTGGAGAATTTCCCCTTCCCACGCACGGTTCACTTGTAACATTGCCCCGGGAAGAAAACGAGCCGTTCCTGGACAAAACTTTTTTTACTTTTTTTTTATAATTTGTTGCGCAATCCTCTCTTGTGATCCCGACTCGGGGGCGGCCGTAACAAAATATATATATATATATATATATATATATATATATATATATATTAGGGGAGGTCGATTTTGAAACTATAAATTATCGCACTCGAAGAAAGTTGCCAAATAATGTCAAAAGTTACCACAAGAAATATTTTTCTTCAAAATTTTGTATTTATTTGAGCATTGCAACTTTAAGATCAAATAAATCGAGATTTTTTATCACTGCCGAGATTTCACCGGCAGATGTGTCGCCTTAAATTAAACCCGGGTTTTAACAAAAAAAAGTAATACATTACTTAATAATAACTATTTTAAAGTTTATTATTATTTTTCTTAAGAAATTAAATGTACATATTCAAATTAAAAAGGAACACTATAATATTTAATGTTATATATAAATAATTATTTGTTTACATAGGCGTTTTATTTATTGGATATTTTTTATGGTATTCACCGGTTGAAAATTCATCGGGCGAATTTGAGTTCCCGTGTTGATTCTGTGTTTAATTATCACACATATATATTGAATTGTCGAGCGCTGGCTTATCTAATCCCACTTTCCCGACCTTTTGTCACACCTTACCTTGTGGGAGTTAGATAAATAAAACTAGTTCAGCCAGGGGGTTTTACCCCACCAAATAAACCGGTATCGTCCGGGCCTTTGGGTCTGGATTCACGCCCGTCTATTGGGGCTTGTCCGTCCTGTGCAGTTCTAGGAGGTGCATCTCCCAGGTTTTGCCTTCCCTCTTTGGGGAGGAGTAAGTTTATTGCTTACTGTCTGAGGCGGCCCTACCGGGGAATGCCGACGAAGCTGCCCAGGCAATTTTTAAATGGCCAGAGTGCTCACCTCTCGAGCACTGGCTTTCTCATCCCACTTTCCTGACCTTGTGTCAATCTTACCTTGTTGGGGTTAGATAAATAAAATCTAGTTCAGCCAGGGTTTTTTACCCCACCAAATAAACCGGTATCGTCCGGGCCTTTGGGTCTGGATTTACGCCCGTCTATTGGGGCTTGTCCGTCCTGTGCAATTCTAGGAGGTGCACCCTCCCAGGCTTTGCCTTTCCTCTTTGGGGAGGAGTAAGTTTATTGCTAACTGTCTGAGGCGCCCCTACAGGGGAATGCCGACGGGGCTGCCCAGTCAATTTTTTAATGGCCAGAGTGCTCACCTCTATAGCGCAGGGTTATCTAATCCCACTTTCCTGACCTTGTGTCACATCTTACCTTGTTGGAGGTAGATAAATAAAACTACAGGAGTTTTTACCCCACCTAAAATATATGTATTGGAGTTGATGGGAGAATGGATAAGGACACATTGATGTATAAGGAAATTGTGGATGAAAATAGACAGAGAATTATGAAAAAAACTAAGGGACCAGAACACCATTTAACTTTTACAAAAGAAACACCATGTGAAAGTAAATATCTGACACATTCTTCCGAATAGTGGTGCAACAGGTGCTGTTCATGCAGATCAAGTGGTGGATGTTTTGCATGAATTCCACAGTGAGAACAGTATCAAGGCTATACTTGTTGACAACACTAATACCAACACAAGTTGCGAAGGTGGAATGGTTGCAATTTTAGAAAAAAAACTTTTTAAAACTCTTCACACAATTGGTTGCTCTTTGCATCATAATGAACTACCTTTCAGAGCCCTTTTTAAAAACATAGATGGTTGCGCAAAGGGCCCTACAACATTCAGTAGCCCTCTGGGGAAATTATGCTCAAATGATTGATATGATTTACCCCAAATATCATTGTCCACTATTAGCAATCCTCTAGAGTCAATTTTTAAAATTGATGAAATACATGATCTTAGTTCTGACCAAAGACTCCTTTATGAATACGCAGTAGGTATTTCTAGAGGTAAGGTTGACTCTAGATATGCCTCCTGGAAAATTGGTCCTTTAAACCAAGCAAGATGGTTAACTTTGGCCATCAGGCTCATGTGTTTATGGACTCGTGGTGCATACCCACAAAGGCACACAACAAAACTACACTATGTAGTAAATTTTATTGTAAATGTGTATGCCACTTCTTGGTTTGAAATTAAGAGAAATAGTAAATTCCACAATCAGTAAGTGCACATTTTTAATATGATCCAGACGATTAAGGAGCAGCCTCAGGAAATCCAAGATATCACATTTAGAAATATACAAGGTAATACATTTTGTTTACTGCCTGAAAACTTTCTATATTTCATGGTTAAATCTGAGGAGATTGAAGTAAGAGAAGAAGCTTTAAAAAGAATTTTGGCCATTAGGTAAGTAATATTTATTCATATATCTCTGACTCAATTATTTATTCCAATTTATAGAATTATTTTTAAAGATTTTATCTAATTTCACCATAATTATTAAAGCAGTACAGATTGGAATTTTTTAATAATTCAATTAATTAATTTGTTCTTTCAGGAGTGAGGAGTCAACCAGAAAAAGATTAAAAAGAATACTACCTATTAATTTTAATGCCACACATTGGACACAATTAATAGATTTAAAATTATGCGGCATTTTTGAACCACCAATGACGGAAGATTTTACTGAATCTGAACTTCGAGAATCGTTGATGAATGGAACCAAGCTTGACTTGCCAGATTTGCCCTCACATTCTCAGGGTGTGGAACGGGCAGTTAAGTTAATAACAGAAGCTTCACAAACTGTATATGGTTTTGAAGCAAGGCATCAACACATTACAGCCAAAGTTTTGAGTCAGAAATTGAGACCAGCATTTTTGTCTAAGGGGTCTTATATGGAGCAATTTGACTCTATATTAAGCTTCATTTAAATAGTGTTAGGTTTTTCCTTATTTCTTTGCTTGTTATATTTTCACTAATAACAGAAAAAATCATTTTTTTAGGTATTCAAATATTACTGTTTAATTCATAACGTTAAAAGGTAGTTACAAAAGCAGATACTGAAAATGAGGGGGGGGGGGCAAATTTTCAATTTGAAGATTTCTTTAATTCATATCATTTTTATAAAATAAAAGGACATTCCCTGCTTTTAAATGCTAAAATTATTTGGTTGTCACACCAATATTCAAGCAAATCTTGCAAAAACGAGGAATTTTCAGTATATTCTTGTCTACGATCTTTGATACCAAACGCTCAAAAAACCGCTGAAGTTTTTGATCTAATTTTTTGCATGAGTATTTAATAGGTCTATATACAACTTTCGGTACGTGCCTTTTTTTAATATTTAAAAAAAAGTGTAAAATCGACCTACCCTAATATATATATATATATGTGTGTGTGTACCGAGGCAGCATTTTCTCTCTAAGGCACATATTATTAAAAATAACCGACAACTCGTGTCTGGATATTTTTGTAAGAATCCCTTCCATTTTCCGGATTAAAGTCCTAATCTCGGATGAGAATTGGCTGATGAAACTGCCGTAATTTTCTTTTAGGCTCAAAGTACTTTCTGACCCGTCTGGGTCCAACTTCAGTGGGATTAATGTCAATCAGGTAAAGACCTGGAGTGAGTTTATAGTTAATTTTGGCGGTAAAATTTAAATAAAAAACTATATTTATGAAGATGGACCCAGACGAGTCAGAAAGTACTTTGGGCATACCGAAGCGGCTAGGTGCGAAGGTTGCATAACAGAGGATGAAGTCTGGGAAGCCTTAGGGCGAGTCGGCCTTAACAGGTCTCCGGGGGTTGATGGTTTGCCCTACGAAGTGTATTTGAGGATGTCGCACATTTTTGTTCCCTTGCTGGCAGTTTTGTTTAACTCGTGGTTTAGGAATGGGTCTATTCCCCAGTACTTGACCATGGGTTTAGTAAAATTGTTACGCAAAAGCAAAAATGGTGGCGATGGGTTAGATAATTTTCAGCCCCTAACAATGCTTAATGCGGAGTTAAAGATTTTGGCCAAGATCTTAGCCAATCGTCTGCAACTTGTTTTGCCTGGTCTACTTAGCCCCGAACAGACTTGTTCTGTGAAGGGCCGGACCATTCAGGATAACTTGCACTCGATACGCTTGATCATAGATAAAGTCGACACTGAAGCTGTGCTGATAAATTTAGATCAGTCCAAAGCATTCGATAGGGTGGACCATCGGTACTTGGAGGCTGTTTTGTCTGCGGCCGGTTTTGGCTCGCAATTCCGCTCCTGGATTCACCTCTTGTATGCGAACCCCGGTGTTAAGGTTGAAGTAAATGGCATGAGGTCTGGTGCCTTCAGATTGTCCAGATCTCTTCGTCAGGGGTGCCCTCTTTATCCGATGCTTTATGTGCTTGTTTTGGAACCTTTCCATAACAGGCTATGGGTGAATCCGGTCTTGCGTGGAATTACTTTGGCAGGTGCTTGCACCACATTGAAGTACTCTGCCTATGCCGACGACTTGACTGTGCTTGTAATGAGCAATGCCGAGATTAGTGTCGTCGACAGAGAAATCAGAATGTATGAAACGGTGACGGACCAAAATCAACTGCAATAAGTCTATTGGCTTGCGTATTGGTGCCTGGAAGGGTGTTTCCTTGCAGGGACCCTTTGGCTGGACAGATGGGCCTTGCAAGCTACTCAGCGTCTGGTTTGGTCCTGATTCTCAGCTGGAGAAAAATTGGTCGGAAGTCCTGAAAGCGATTAGGGCAGCAGCTGGTCTGTGGTCCCGCAGAAATCTTTCGTTAAAGGGGAGAGCGGAGGTGTGTGATTCTCACATTTATCCGATCATCCTATATCGTCTTTCAGTGCTCCCACTCCCGTCGGATACACTGCTGGAAATGCAGCGGGCTCTGTTCAAGTTTTTGTGGCTTGGTAAGGCCCCTACGGTCCGTCGCGAGATTTGTTACCTTCATCCTTCTGAGGGCGGTCTGGGTATGCCTAGCATCGAAATTCGATGCCATACTCTTAGGCTGTTTTATCTAGACCGAATGAGTACACAATCTGAGGGAAACGGTGTCTTTTGGAAGGAAGACACTAAGAAAGCCTTTCCGGCTTTGATAAGTGTGCACTTGGATGAGGGGGAGGCACACAGGTTGCCTCGAAACGAGTGCTCCTTCTATCGCGAATGTAGACATGCGTTGAAGTTCCTTTCAAGGGTGACAGAAAGCCTCTCTTACACCCTGCTGTTGTCTCGAAAGGCATTATATTGGGTAATGGTGAGGGGGACTGTCCGAAATGATAGGCCTGAGGGGCTCGCTTTGACGAGGGGGGAGCCTGGGTCAAGGTGCTTTGACAATGACGAGGCATCACTGACCTGGCTGACGATTAGGAATGCACTCTGGGTAGGTAAGGCTTCATTCAGCATGCGTGAGTAATTCTCCAGTTTGCGTCAGATGCGGCGATGAGGACGAGACCATAAGTCACGTCTTCGTTTTTTGCCGCATCGTCATGCCGCTGATTAAGCTTGTTGCAGGCTACATGGTTCGTATTCTTAATGTATCGTCTTTTGACCTGGAACCCATTAATGTATGCAGCAACTGGGCTCCGACAACCGATAGGCAAAAACGGTTTACGTTTTTTAGCTTACTAGCGATTATGAGAGTTACGATTTGAAAAACTAGGTGCAAGACAGTCTACGGAGCTGAGTCCTTCACTTCTCTCGACCATATTGTGATTTTCAAATATTACCTGAAGGCTCGCATTAGGGCCGAGAGGGTGAAACTCTCTTCGGCAGATTTTGGTGAAAGGTGGGTGACTGGAGCACGACTGTGTAGAGTGGCTGGCGCTAGATTAGAGTGGCATCTGGACGTGCCTTAGGCAGAGAATATTGGGTTCAGGAAACGAACTCTGCTTTAATTTTAAGTTAGATTTAGACTTATTTTAAGTTATTTTCTGTTTAATTTTCTGTTGATGTTTAAGTTCAACAATTTAGCTAGTGTATGATTGATTCCATTACATGCCCCCTTTTATTTTGTCCTCATCCCACTCCCCTTTTTATTTTCTATCCCACTCCCTTCCCTCCCCAAATAGGTGACTGAGTGCCAGATTTGTCGGAGATGCAGTTCACCCTTCGATATTTTCGAAGGAGGTGTTCAGAATAAAACGTTGGGGCCTGCATCAACCACCTTTTTTTGAGTTTTCGATTTCGACCGGCAAATCGGCATCTCTGCCACATTTCAATAACGGGGGGGGGGGGGGCTTGTACTAACCTTTATTTCTTTTGCATTGTAAATATCATATTTTGTATATATAATTTTTAGTCCCACCCCCCGTTGCATATTTCTTATATGGGTTTTAAGTAGGATTTCATGGTATGAATTCTTATGGTGAATAGCGATGGATGTATAGTATGAATGTGGTATTATGGTGAATGATGGTCATGATTGAAACTAGCTAAGTTGAGTTTTTTAAGTTAGAGATGACCGATCCTTTCCCTTCTTTTTTGGCCTTGTGCCTCATTTTGTGTACTAGTTTACACAAATAAATATCAAGTACTTAGGGCATAAAAGAAAATTACGGCAGTTTCATCAGTCAATTCTCATCTGAGATTAGGACTTTAATCCGGAAAATGGAAGGGATTCTTTATGCTGCCTTCGTCAAAATGATAATTATCATCTTACCTAGACAGCCAGTTTACTCGGAATCACACGGAGATAAAGGAAGCAACAAAAAACAAACGAATTCCATTTAAGAAAAAAACCTTTATTCCATATGAAACAGGTAAACAATCTGATGAAAATAAAAATAAACAAAAAGGTAACTCACTACGACGAAGAAGAAACAAGTATTCATAAATAAACGAAAGGAGAAGGAAGTGAAAACAAAGGAATAGGTGACTTAATTTAACGGTACTACTCCAGGGTTTGCGCCTAATTTCCGTGACTACTTGGCAGCAGCGATCCGACAGCTCACGACAGCGTCCGAGACCTGCCGAGTCGAAAACGAGGCTGTAAACAAAACTGGGCCCAAAAAAAAAATGTCTGTCGCGCAACCCTAACCGGCGACTCGGAGGCCCAGGGCATACAGTGGAAATAGACGAGTCTCTATTCAACCGTCAGAAAAACAAAAAAAAACAATGCTGGCCGTGTTTTCTCCAGCCGCTCTGGGTCTTCGGGGGGGGGGGGGATACGACCCCGCAGAGAAGAAGGGGTTTCCTGGTGACAGTGCCTAACAGGAATGCCGAAACCCTCCTTCCAATTATCAAGCCAGTACCTGGGACGATGGTAGTATCCGATTGCTGGAGGGCGTATAACAGTTTTTCGCTCAGCCTAACAAAACAAGCGGCAGCAAAAGTAGCAGTAAACCCTGAACATCTACGAGAAAATATACGTAATCCCCCCCCCAAAAAAAAATATATATATAAAAAAGAACTTGCCTAATTGTAAAATTGACTTCTTTGCTTTACGTAACACGAAACACATAAAAAAAAACATAAAAATGTTTCATTTTGCCCACGAAAACAATAAAAAAAAGGGTTTGTTCATTTCTTTCCTTTTTTTTTATAAAAATATATGCATGTTTTTTCTTTCATCGTCTTAAATTGTCGTCTGCCAACCTTCCATTTTTTTTTGCACGATTTTTCGGTTTTGTTTATACAGCCGCGTTTTCGTCTCGACAGTCTCGTTTTCGACTCGGCAGGTCTCGGACGCTTCCGCGACCTGTCGGATCGATGCAGCTGAGCAGTCACGGAAATTAGGCGCAAACCCTTGAGTAGTACCGATTTAACTACTAGTGGGAGCGAGGCGAACATGGGCTCGCCATACTAGGGAAGTAGAAATATCAGGGAAGACGTCGTAGGAAACCTGAGCGACGCCGGGAATGAGTTGTAACATTGTTACGACGGGGAGACATTGTTAATGAAAATATGAGAGGCATAATAAAAAGGATTAGCTTAGCAAGGAAAGGAGTGAATTAATTTACATACCAAGTTATGTTAGCGGGGAAGAAGAATCTACGGAAAAATGGCGCCGGTTGAAAACACCGCTAAAAGAACAAGTCCCGAGCAAGTCACGCTGACGAGAGTGGGTGATGATTGTTATTAGAATAAATAAATCGAAAATGAGAAATTAAAGTAGGATAAAGCTAGTTAAAATCCTCATAGGAGAACGCAGAATAAAAAAGGAATGAAGAAAAAGAAAGACGAAAAGGAAAATGTCGTAGCGAGAATGAGACGTAAACAAAAAGAAAAAGCAGTGAAGGGATGAATCTGTCCCTGATGGAAAGAGGGGCCGGGTACGAACGTGATATTCTTACAAAAATATCCAGACACGAGTTGTCGATTATTTTTAATATATATATATATATATATATATATACAACTTAATATCTGTGTGTGTGATATTTGTGTTCCCTATCGAAAGATTGGTTAGAGAATCTACATAAAATCTCAAATTTTATTCTTATGTAAATTTTATTGGAGAAGACAATAGAAATATTCCCGAATCTCGATGTGGACACTTAAGGGGCTATGGGGGCATACATCTCCTTTAAAACTTAAAATATATCCTATTTTGATTAAATTTATATCGCATGTCTCTGGGAGAAGACAATGGAAGTGGTCCCAAATCTCCATTACATTCTATGTGCCCCCACTTCTAAATGATCCATGGGGGCAGAACCCCCTTTAAAACTTCAAATATGTATATCCAATTTTAAGACGGTAATTCAGAGAGTTTTCTAACATTTCAGCTTCTTCCGCCTATATTAGGGGCTGAAACTGGAGGGAGCAGGGTGCTGTATAAACAAAGAAAGTTATATGGTGTTATGAACATATTCAAAAAGTACATAGTAATGATTTTCATTCAATCCCGAGCAACGTCAGGTCTTCCTGCTAGTTCTTTATAAAAGAATTTTACTTTATTATAATTTTTAAAATCTGTTTTCTTTCACTTCACGTACATTTTTCAAAACATGTAAATGTCGAAAATATTGATTTTTTTTCATGAATCAAAAATAAATATTTTTTAATTGTTTTTAAAAACAATTAAAAAATATTTATTTTTGATTCATGAAAAAAAAAACGAAAATTAAATTTGACAGATTTTACATAAAATAAGCTAGATTTAGCTTATTTCAAATTTAATTTTAATTTTTACACCTAATATAAATTTTGCCCAAAAGTCTCCTTATTGAAAGAAAATACCTGGCCGAAATGTCTGTTGGTAAAATTGTTTGTCTACCATATTCTTGTGTCCTATTATTTCTAACTAGCATGGCTACGCAACGTTGACCCTGATATAGACAAGAAAAGAAAAAAAAGTTAAAAAGTGGGCATAACTGAAAAAAAAAACAAACTGGTAATGAACAGAAATATTTATTGAAACACAGGTGTGAAACAATAATAAAAACAAAAAATCTTATCAAGTTTTTACTGACCATTTTTTTTTTCTTGTTTTTTTTTTTTTACATGGATTTTCAGTAAATCAAAATGGCGGTATCGGCCTTATGGCCTTACGACCCCCCCCCCCCCCAATCGCCATTTTTTTTTTCTCAAGTGTTCGTATGCCAAAACTATTTATTTCTAATAAATAGCGGTTGGAACGGTTTAAAAAACAAACAAATGTCACAGGTAAGTTAGAAAATAACTTTTATCGCCTAAAGTTACTTTTATTTGTTGTATATTTGTTTTTTGAGCGTTTTTACTCTGCTGAGTATTGTAAAAGATACCCTTCTTCGGTGTACACTTACCTATGAGGCTGCTAGAAAATTAAAAATTTACATTTTAGGAGGGGGATCAGTTTCCAATGTAAATTTAACGTAGACTGATCCCCCACTTTTTGACCATCTCAATTTAAAAAAAATCTTTTTCAGTGTACAAATTACCTATCATGTCGATAGAGAATTCCGGGATTTTTGGAAGAAAAAAATGTAAAAAATTAGATTTTTAAGACAGACGGGGGATCCCCCTCTTTTTGACCATTTTTCTTTTTACACTTACCTATCAGGCTGCTAGAGAATTCCGGGGGTTTGGGAAATTTTTCTAAATATTTTACATTTTAGGAGGGGGGATCAGTTTCCAATGTAAATTCAACGGAATTCTCTAGCGAAAAAAAACGTTGGTCCCTAGAACAAACAACACATGCAACATGGTTAAAACTGATCCCCCTCCTAAAATCTCAAAAATTTTAAAAATATTCCCCAAAACCGGGAATTCTCTTGCGACATGATAGGTAATTGTAAACAGAAGAAGAATTTTAAATATTTGAGATGGTCAAAAAGAGGGGGATCAGTTTACGTTAAATTTACATTAAAAACTGATTCCCCGTCTTAAAATCTAATGTTTGGAAATATTTTTCTAAAAGCCCCGGTATCTTCTAAAATCTAATTTTTTACATTTTTTTCTTCCAAAAACCCCAGAATTCTCTAGCAGCCTGATACACCGAAAAAAATATTAACAAATGCGATTTTCTTATGTGCTTTTGAATTTTCATATGAAAAACGCATTTCCAAATAAAAAAAAGGCACATGTTCGTCTTTTCTCACAGTCCGTTTTTCACAACTTTTTACTGACCAGTTTTTTTTTTCTTTTTTCGGTGTACACTTACCTATCAGACTGCTAGAGAATTCCGGGGTTTTTGGAAATTTTTTTCAAATATTTTACATTTTAGGAGGGGGGATCAGTTTCCAATGTTAATTCAACGTAGACTGATCCCCCTCTTTTTGACCATCTCAATTTTTTTTAAAATCTTTTTTGGTGTACAATTACTTATCATGTCAGTAGAGAATTCCGGGGTTTTTGGAAATAAATTTTTTAAAATTGAGATTTTATGACGGGGGATCAGTTTTCAATGTAAATTCAACGTAGACTGATCCCCCTCTTTTTGACCATCTCAATTTAAAAAAAAATATTTTTTGGTGTACAATTACTTATCATGTCGCAAGAGAATTCCGGGTTTTTCGGAAAGAAATTTTTAAAAATTGAGATTTTAAGACGTAAACAATTGCGAAAAGCGGACTATGATAAAAGCCTTTTATCATAGTCCGCTTTTAAGACGGGGGTCAGTCTTGTTCGCCTTTTATTAAAAGGCGAACAAGACTGACCCCCGTCTTAAAATCTTAATTTTTTTGAATTTCTTTCCAAAAACCCGGAATTCTATCGCGACATGATAGGTAATTGCAAGCAGAAGAATAATTTTAAAAATTTGAGATGGTCAAAAAGAGGGGGATCAGTCTACGTTGAATTTACATTGAAAACTGATCCCCCGTCTTAAAATCTCAATTTAAAAAAAATTATTTCCGAAAACACCGGAATTCTCTATTGACATGATAGTTAATTATACACCGAAAAAGATTTTTTAAAAAATTGAGATGGTCAAAAAGAGGGGGATCAGTCTACGTTGAATTTACATTGGAAACTGATCCCCCCCTCCTAAAATGTAAAATATTTGAAAAAATTTTCCAAAGACCTCGGAATTCTCTAGCAGCCTGATAGGTAAGTGTACACCGAAAAAATACAAAAAAACTGGTCAGTAAAAAGTTGTGAAAAACGGACTGTGAGAAAAGACGAACATGTGCCAAAAAAAACCCTATTATTTAGCAGGCAAAAATAAGTATCCTCGCCAAGAAATTAGGAAAAATTATCGAGTAGAATTTAATAAAAAATAAAAATCAGTTTCAGCGTGTTTTGCCGACCACCTGCTATTCATTTACTACTTGTTACATGAAATACTAGGTTATCCCCCCCCCCCCCCCGCGAATCGCTCGTATTAATGGCGGATCGGCAAAATACGATAAAACTTATTTTTATTTTAAATTAAAATTCTATTCGATATTTTTTGCTTATTTTTTGTGTAGATACCTATATTTGCTTGATACATATATAAAACGAAATGTAATCTTGTTCAAATCAACAAGTTTTTAGTTTGATGTTTTCTTAAAATAAAATAAAAAATAAAAACTTACGCAGTTGTGGTTCGCACGATTTCGTTGGTCAATTTAACAAGATTTGAGCAAATGCTTGTATACTTCTCGAGTGACAACGAGAATTGAGTTTAAAATTTGATGATTATTTCTTTTGAAAGATATTTTAAATGGTTATCTGATGGTGAGGTTTACTGACTTTATCACAAATACTGATCTACTACTCAGGTAAAAACAAAAAATAGGTTTTCCTGCCAAACAAAAACTTACGGCTGAATTCAACAGAAAATGATGTAATTTCACTATGACTCAACTAATGATGAAATTCACTAACTAAAAAAACCCAACTAAAAAAACCCAACTAAAAAAAAATAGATTCTACTTTTTACGTGTGAACATCCTGGGAAACTTGAAAAAAAAAAAAAAACGAAAACAATTATTTTAGAATTTAGAGCAGTTTTGCATATAAATTTAATGTAAAATGAGCATTCACTTTCTGCCCAGAAAGCGTTTGAACGACATGTAACCGTTTTAGTTAAATCTTAGATGTACCCATAGTCTTATGTTTTTTTAGGGGGGAGGGCACAGGAGCACTCAGACTTAGTGTTAGTGGTAGATTTAAGGGAAGGATTTTTAGTAGGGGGAGATTGTTAACACTCGGACTTATACTTAAGGGAGGGTTTGGATACGTTGCCATCTTTACTTAGGGTTAGTGGGAAGGTTAAAGGAGTGCTTTTTTTGTTTTTTTAATGTTTTCTTTTCTAGTTTCTTTTGGATAAAATAATCTTTTGTCAACAATAACTATTTTCTTTAATTGATGAGAAGCAACTATTTTATTATTATTACTAAATTTTCAGCATGAAAAAATCCCTCTCACTCGGGTTATAAGCCCTTAAAACGCTATCCGGTTCGACAATTACTTGGAAACGGTGATAATTTATATTAAATTTATATGTGAAAATGATCCTCTATGCTAATTTCTAAAATAATAGTATTTTTTTTTTAAGATGTTGTCGGAATTTTCGTGGCGTTAACAAAAAACCGCTCTAAACGAAGGTTATGTTATCTAGGACAATTATCATAAAAAAAATTTAACAAGAGATAAGGAATGGAATAATACAAGATGTTCGTAAAAGTTAAAATAAAGTTTTATTTACAAAAAAAAAGGTAGCCTGGACTGCTTTTTTTTCCAAAGCTGAAATAAATAAATTATTCCTGGATAACATACAAAAAAAAAATAAAAATCAAAAAAATACACATCAGTACTTTTGAACATTAAGGTTAGATATACAACAAAAATTGACACAATCTAAGTTAAGGAATAAATCCTTTTAAAACATGAACTTACTATAAAGTCAGTATTCTTACAAATCAATCAAAAGTATCTTTTTTTCTTTACACCAAAGTACAATCGAAAGAAATAAAATTAACAAACCGTGCTGAAGGCCGAACATAATTTCCACGATAAAAATAACTCTTTTTTTATTTTATCAAACGTCTGTCAGAAAGTTCTTTTCTTCTTCTTTTTCTTCAATAATTTTCTTTTAGCAAATCCAACGTAATATATACGTCACAAGAACAATACAATTTTCAAATAAACATAATACTTGCTATATTCCTCGTTTGTCTTGAATGGCAATCACGCGCGAATGTAAGGATTCAACTGGCAGTTATATCTCTCAAATCGATCTGTGTTGCAAAGACTATCAATCTCTATGATTCTTAATCTCTGATTAGAATCTTCTCGACAGCAAAGTATTTCAATTCTCGGGAGCTAAGCTCTTCAACATAGGCAATTTCGTTCCCGGGGCTATCTCGTTCAACTTCTTCATTCCAAGTCTCTGACTTGAAACTTCCTCCCAAGGATAACATTCTCGACCGAGGGGAAAATATTTCATACACAACAGGCAACTCTTGCCAAGAGATATCATATCTCTTAAATTTCTTCAAGTAGAAATTCTTTACAAAATTTAACGTCCAAACTAGGGACGGAGAAACAGGTTTAACATGTGTCGGCCTCGGCGTCTAACCCTGTTCTAACTAAATTTCGCGCCGACATCAACTCGACATAACCAATGCATCATTGCTAAAAATAGAAATCACGTGACACAAAATGCCTTCCCTAGCATAACACCCACGCAATATCCATATGACCCTCAACTATCACGTAGGCCAAACCTGACCTTTCAACAAAGGGAAGTAACCGTTGACCTACTTAGAAAAACATCTAGAAATTTCCACAATGTTCACACGGAATCGCCTAAGAAAAGTAAAATCTCATTTTATTTGTTCATGGGGGGGGGGGACACCTTCCATATAAAACTCAATTTCTGTGTTTGTGATATTTGTGTATTCCCTATAGAAAGAAAAGTTAGAGAATTTACATAAAATCAAAGTGTATTCTTTTATAAAATTTACTGGGGAAGGCAATGGAAGTATTCCCGAATCTCGAAGTGTACACATCAGGGGACATTTAAACCCCTTAAAACTGTAGCAGACTGAAATAGGATCTATTTTTTCTCGTCCCTGTGAGCAAATTGGTCATACACCTACCAATCGGCTTGCAGGGCATATTGATATCAACTGTCCCCTCATGGACTATTTTCTACCACCTGGTCAGTTGAAGAATTCAGCAGAGAGAAATCGGCCAGCAACAAAGAAACATCTCTCTCCTGCCTTTCCCCTGCATCTCATCTTGGAATATATTTGCTGACGACCCGGCAGCCTCTTTTCTTCACTGGGACACAGTTCCAACCCTCTGTTAAATAAATCCTTTTTTGTTGGCCTTTTGGCTAAGATCAAAGTGTAGTATCTGTTCTGATGGATACTGCACCCCATAGACTGGTATTGTCTTGGCCTTCGGGGCTTGATTTACGCCGGTCTATGGGTCTGTCCTGTGCACTTCTAGGAGGTCCACCTTCCCAGGCCTTGCCTCCCCTCTTTGAGGAGGAGTAAGTTTATTGCTTACTGCTTGAGGCGCCCCTACCGGGGAATGCTGACGGGGCTGCCCAGGCAATTTTTAAATCCCACTTTCCCGACCCGACCTTGGGTCACATCTTATTTGTGGGAGTAAGATAAAAACTGGCCTTGTACCTAACTTCTGGAGAGGAGTAAATCAATACTCGGTTGTTGTTCGTTCAATTCATTTTGTGCGATAAATGTAAGGATGGGACTAACACCCCCCTTCAATTACAGATTCTCATCTCATTAAATCTTCCATATATATAAAATTCAATTACTGTGTTTGTCATATTTGTGTATTCTCTATAGAAAAAAAAGTTAGAGAATTTACATAGAATCAAAAAGTGTATTCTTATATCAAATTTACTGGGGAACGCAATGGAAGTATTCCCGAATCTCGAATTGGACACATCAGGTGACACTGACTGCATAAACCCCTTAAAACTTCATATATATCCTACTTTTATGAAATTTAAATCTGATGTATAAAACCATCTGGGGAAGACAATGGAAGTGGTCCAGAATCTCTCTGTTACCTTCTAAGTGACTCATGGAGACAGAACCCCCTTAAAACTTCAAATATGTATATGCGATTTTAATACACTAATTCTAAGAGTTTTCTAACATTGCCGCTTCTTCCAACTATATTATAGAGCGAAAAGGAAGAAAAACAAAGAAAATTATATGGTGTTATGAGCATATTGAAAAGGTACATTGTAATGATTTTCATTCAATCCCGAGCAACGTCAGGTCTTCCTGCTAGTTCTTTATAAAAGAATTTTACTTTATTGTAAATTTTCAAATCTGTTTTCTTTTACTTCACGTACATTTGTCAAAGCATGTAAATGTAAAAAATATTGATTTTTTTCATGAATCAAAAATAAATATTTTTAAATTGTTTTTAAAATAAACGAAAATTAAAGTTAGCAGATTTTACATAAAATAAGCTAGATTTAGCTTATTTCAAATTTAATTTTAATTTTTACACCTTCTTCTTTCGTGTGAATCAGATGATTCTGGTGTTGGCATTAGTTTCCCCAATGTTTTTTTAGTAAGAAATCTTTCTGGAAAGACATCTGGTACTTACGGGAAGGACCACGAGAAGGTTGCCAACATCCCTATGTGAAAGTGGTACTGTGGAACCGACTGGATCTGGATTCGAACTTGGAACACCCAGGTCTTCAGTCCGTGTCGTTATCCACCGTCACCTCCCAATTTTTACACCTAACATACATTAGGCCTAAACGTCTCTGTATTGAAAAAAAAATACCTGGCCAAAATGTCTATTTATAAAACCACCGATTACCATGGCTTACCCAATAATTCAACATTCAAACAAAGGTAACATGAATGAACAAATGCATAAAAGACATTGCCAAGGCTGCTGCAAAGAAAGTGGGTTCACTCAACCGCTAGAAACTTCTCACACCTGCCAGTATCCTATATCTCTACAAAGCCACTATCCACCCATGCATGGAAGTATTGTTGTCACATCTGGGCTGGTGCACTATACGAGGTCTGTCTAAAATGTATCCGACCTTATGCCAGAAAAAAATATTTCAAATACCTGACAGGGTTGGGACCCTAATCCCCTTCAAAGTAGGCCCCTTGTGTTTGCACACACTTAGCCCACGAATCCATCTACTGCCTGAAACACCTCTGGAAGTTTTCTTTTGGAATGGTGTTCATATCTGCCGTCACGTTCCAGATTATCTCTTCTCTAGTCTAAAAACGGGAAACCTTTCAGTGACGTCTTTAATTTTCGAAACAACCAGAAGTCATATGGAGCCATGTCTAGAGAGTAGGGAGGTTGGCGAACGACTGGAATTCCATGTGTGGCCAAAAAAATGTTGGATCAATTGAGATGAATGTGCGGGGGTGTTGTCGTGATGCAGTTGCCAGTTTTTCGTTGTCCACATGTCTCGTCTTTAGCACTGAACTGTGTCACGGTGACACCAGAGAACATCTTGATAGTACTCCTTTGTCATTGTTTTTCCTTTTTAATGCACAATTCTACGGATATTAAAGAAGACAGTCAGCATCACCTTGATTTTGCTTCGCACCTGTCGCGCTTTTTTGGCCTTAGAGACTCAGGATGCTTCCATTGCAACGACTGTCCTTATGTTTCTGGGTCGTACCCGTACACCCATGACTCATCTTCAGTTATCACAGTGTTCTGAAACCTAGGATCAGTATTGGCAGTTTTCAGAAGGTCCTATGCTTACTTGAAAACGGAGGTCCTTTTGTTCCTGCGACAACGACTTGGGCACAAATTTCACAGCCACTCTGTGCATATTCAAATAATCACGCAAAATTGCATGTGTAGAATATTTACTCACTCCAACCTCTTGGGCGATCTCCCGCATGGTTGAACAACGATCTTCTATCAGTAAATTTCACACCCTCTCAACAACAGCTGCACTCCGAGCAGTTTGAGGTCTGCCAGAACGCTGGTTACTCTCTGCTGATGTGCAGTCATTTTCGAATCGGTTGAAGCACTCTTTAATTTGTGTTACACCCATCGCATCTTCTCCAAAAACATGCTGAATCTTATGAATTGTTTTGCTTTGAGAATCACCAAGCTTCTGAGAAAATTTGATGCAGTACCTTTGCTCAACACATTCAGTCATATTGTGTAGCACCTCACTCAGCGACTGACAGGCAGCGACTAACATGCAAGAAGGCACTCATAAAATTCACACATACAAATGAAGGTGTCTTCCTTCACTGTGTAGAATGGCGCCACTCTATCGTCTAGTTCGCATGGAAAAAATAACGGTCGAATACCTTTTTGGCATGCCTCGTACACTAGTATCTCCGTCTTTAACAGGGTCCAAAAAGTCTCTAATATAATAGGTCCCACACTATCTACCAAGCTCCAGCCCTTTTCCTATTGCTGTAATGTTGAATCCATGTGTTTGTTTTACAAGTAATTGAATGGAATGTGCTCCGATGAACTTGCTGCTCTGGTGCCCCCTCGACATAAATACACCGACCATCCCGATAATTAGTTAAATCTGATCCATTCACTGTGGAGATTCCCATATGCTGGAGAGCTTTCTACTCGAATAGCTTCTTTCCTCGACCTGCCAACCTTTGAAACTCCCATCCTGCTCCCTGTTTCCCTGACTGTACCGACATGCAGAAATTTAAATGTAAACAAATCTTTCGCGGCACAACTCCCTATTTATGATCCCCCCTTTAATTTCTAGCCCCTAATTCGCAGTAGCACCTTACATCTCAGTGGCAATATGTCTTGTCTGGGCTGAATAAAAGTTACAAAAATATAAAATAAAAAATGGTCTGGTTACCATATTTTTTATCCTATTATTTCTAACTAGCATAGTTACCCGGCGTTGCCCCGGACATAGACAACAAAAGAAAAGAGGTAAAAAGTGGGTGTAACATCTCTAATTTAAAACTTCTCTCTTTCTCTACTTCCTCCCCTCGCCTATCTCTTTTTATCACTACCTCTCTCTCTATCACAAGTACCATTTCACACCAAAGGTCGATGAAATATAATCCCTCTAAATGTCCCCCCCCCCCGACTACTGTTGTTCCTGTTGACTCCCGAAAGAATGTATACTTCAAAAAAAGTGTGCCTGTAGCAGTTCCATGACAACATATCTATTATCTCTTGTATGTACACGCAATCTCTTGTGTAGCAATAAGTTGTGATTCGGTTGGCAAAAACAGGCACATCCAAGCTTGCGTAGAAATACAGCAGTCAATATTTGTACTCTTCTGCACATGTGCACGACTTTCAGCAAACATCCATTTCTTCCCACGTTATAGGAAGGAAAATACAATACAGTTCGAGTTGAGACGTCAATATAGACAGACCTGGCATTTCCTCTTGCCTCTCATCACCATTGATGAGAGACGGGAATAGACTCGAGACCAACTTGAACTCAATTACCTTCCTACTATAATATGTGCCTGACAAGCCAACTTAAATGTTTACGTTTCTGTATTTCTATGTTCCTGTTAAATAAAGGTTTATTTATATTAATGTAGAAAAGACGTTAGTGATTTTATTTCCTTGGTGGTCACTCTTTTCTTATTCACTTGAAATCATATACACACAGACACGGCTGACTCAGTAAAAAAAATGCATCTTCCATCTCGACTGTCAACCAACCAACTCTCTACTCTACATATCCATATTCTGTCCAAGGCAACACTAAAAAAATAATATGCCAGTTTTATGAGTGTCTTGTGTGGTTTCTGACTTGTAGGTTGGCACACACAAACAGCCAACTGCACTTCATATAATATTCGCAGAGACAGTAAACAACATTTTTTTATGGAGATAAAATGTTAATTTGTTAATTTCTAGAATTAATTGTCTCATGTTTGAATTCAATTACTCTGTCAATCATCTTAAATGATGTGCAGAACGTTAGTGCTGAGAGAACTAAGTCAGGAACTTGGCTAAGTGTTCAATTCTTTCGGCAACCCAAATGCAAGAACAACTCGCCATAAAAATAAAAATATTTATTGGAACAATAATGGTGGGTAACACTAATAAAAACGAAAAGTTATATTGCTCTTGTTGGGAAGACAAAGACAAGTTGAAGAAAATTGACTGGTGCTCAGTCTTGGTTCGTGAACTTTTGAATTTCATTGGAGCTATTGACACAGACCAAATTGGAAAGAATTGTTTTTAACCTTCCTTTTTTTTCAATTTTCAACCAATTACCGACTTTCGTGTTCCTTTTCTCAATGTATATAGCTGTCTTGTAGAATGACTGGGTGTTTTCTGCTCAACTCATCAAACGTCAGTTCTTTTATTGGGAATTTTCACTTCGGATGAGACGAGTTAGCCACCACAAATTATGTTGCATTTTTTAACTATCCTACAACTGGTCTGTTAATGGGAATCTTTGTTTTACCTACAAATGCAGGTCTTCTATTCAGGCCACATGATGTCTTACTTCAAGAATAGCATTCTTATTTGTTGACAAGTAAGTATATTTATCAGCTATAGTTAGGTCAGTGTTGTTGTGACATAATAACTTTTTTTCCTTACTTTTACGAAATAATATTTTAAACAATCTTTACACATCTTAGTCTATATATATTTATAGTCCGTATTTGTGCAGGCCCTGGGTCAACGTTTCTCGAGACATCACCAAAAATCGAAACAACACGAAACTCACTGCGAAAGTTAGAAATGTCGACGGGCCTCTTAGTAAATTTAGCGTTCATTTATATGCAGAATAATGAACATTTTAACAATAGTTCTTAAGCCTTTAAACTGGCTTGAAACTTATAATGTCCTTCACATGTTTCAAATTGTTCTTACGTTTTAAATCAATATTAAAAGTTACCTTACAGATTTCTGCCTCACTGTTTGTCGTGGGTTTGCTTGCACACTCATCTCCGTTGCTGGCTTGTGATCGTAGTGGTGTACCTGTCTTGTGGGCAAATTCTGTTCTCATGCACGGGAGACAAAAACGCTCGAAGGCAAAATTTTTATGAGAGATTCTATTCTTTTATTCCACACTTGAATCGGAGAGATTTCCACTCGTCGGTTCCTTCATTCAAGCTCTCTTTTTCTTTCACAGTTTGTGGAATGTGACGGATGCAATCGGCTATA
The DNA here is from genome assembly GCA_963556195.1 of Sepiola atlantica. NCBI lineage: Eukaryota > Metazoa > Mollusca > Cephalopoda > Sepiida > Sepiolidae > Sepiola > Sepiola atlantica. Next base: position 109,199,378 of record OY744525.1, read on the forward strand.
TTCTTGTCCCGCCGTTGGGATCTTGCTCTGCATCTTAGCCCATATCTGGCGATGTCACCCGGACTCTACGCATTGCAGAGCTCAGATTATGGACGTCTGTCCATCTCGCACCTCCATGGTGAACTGTCTAGAAAGTTAATTTCTCACCAAGGATCTGTGATGTCAGAGCCCTTTGACCCAATGTCATAACAGAACTCAATATCGCTTTTTGTCTAAGCTTTTTGATCCGAGTGTTTCATCTCGGCCAGCTCACATCCAGTGTGTTCTGATTCTCAGAATGAATCACTGTGGGAACATTTTTGTTTGTCCCAAATTATCTATGCACCTATTTTGCACTTCATCCTATTTCTTTCACCCAGTTCATAATCCATACTAGCTAACTTTACACGTTTTCAGAATACAGGGCGCCTCATAATGTAACATTGTAACCTTATCAAATATAAATTCAATTGGATTACCGGCTGGATATTTTGACCTCTTCAATTTTTTATTGCTGATTGTTCTTGGCCTTTTGGCTAAGATCAAAGTGTAGTATCTGTTCCGATGGATACTGCACCCCATAGACTGGTATTGTCTTGGCCTTCGGGGCTTGATTTACGCCGGTGTATGGGACAGCCTGTGCAGTTCTAGGCGGTCCACCCTCCCAGGCTTCGCCTCCTCTCTTTGGGGAGGAGTAAGTTTATTGCTTACTGCCTGAGGCGCCCTACCGGGGAATGCCGACGGGGCTGCCCAGGCAATTTTTAAACCCCACTTTCCCGACCCGACCTTGGGTCACATCTTACTTGTGGGAGTAAGATAAAAACTGGCCTTGTACCTAACTCCTGGAGAGGAGTAAATCAATACTCAGATATTATCGTTATATTTTCTAGCTGTAAAATGAGACAGAAATTGTACTTCAGTCAGCAATCAGAAAACAAGAAAAATGTTGTGTAAACAATAACAAATATTGGTGCTTCTTGCTTAAAAGTCCGAAAAAAAGATTTCTTTGTCTTTTACTGTTTAAGAGGTAAATAAGGGGCAGTAACTCTTATCAACTGTTGTTATTACATGTAACGTAATTTACAGAAAATTAATTAGTAATAAATGAATAACAAAGTATACAGCAATGGAAAATTTAAGAATTTATTGTGTTTATACTTGGGTTTTATACTGAATAAAATTCAGCAATTTGTTTGCAAATTTGGGCAATTTCTGCCGCCACATGAATTCTGCGAGATAGGAATCCACCATTTGCGTGTGGGTGCCACATTCAATTTTATTTATTTTTTTTTTGCTTCACACCACATACGTTCAACGTGGTTGGTGGTGGCCCCGGTTTGTGGATCAACAAAATTGTACTTGTGATTCACACGCAAATGATGGAATCCTTCGGCACCAAGGCGATCGTATGCTCGTAAAATCTGGCTCAAAATTACAATTAAGAGTTACTGCCCCTTATTTACCTCTTAAACAGTAAAAGACAAAGAAATCTTTTTTTCGGACTTTTAAGCAAGAAGCACCCAAATATTTATTGGAACAGTGTGTAACAAGAATAAAAACGAAAAGTTATGTTGTTCTTATTGGGATGTTATAAAAAACGTATTGTAGCAAGGAAAACAGAGACAGGAATTTAGATTTAAGCAAATTGTATTGATTATAAATGGATACAAAATATAAAGATTTGTGGGTCTTCAGCTGTGATGTGGTTTCGTCAGGATAGATGGTGCCTGACTGTCGGCATGATGTCAGTGTTCTCCTGAACTGCTCTTTTGTCTGGTACCAGGTATGGCCTGAATATCTACTTACTGTTCTCATCTTGGATGTTATCCTTGTTATGTCATAGAGTTGCATTTCTTTTGTCTGATAAAACTTTCAAAGTGTAAAAATATTTTTGGTGAACAATTTTCGAATTATTCGACGTTTTAATCGCTGGCAGGCATGTTGTTTTTTATTGTTTTTTTACCAATAAAAAACAACATGCCTGCCAGCGATTAAAACGTCGAATAATGGTAAGATCTTAAAGACTTTAAAATGAAAATTAGACTTTTATTTGAAGATAAAAAATACATTTTTTAAAGTAAGAATCGATTTTCTCCAAACTGTGTCTAATGAACGATTACGAATAACTTTCCTTATTTTTAATTATCTCCCCTTTGGAGAACTCTCATACTTTTACTAAACAATATAAATAGCAGCATTAATATTGTACCGATATTATATGCTGAATAAAGCTTTCTCGAGTTATGTCTGTTCTCGGTTATCATTACACTGTGGTCAAAAACCAAAGTCAATGGGTGAGATATTCCAATGGTCGTTAGAATTGAACATATATTGTTGCTGTAATCAAAAATAACAAAAATGGAACTTTTAAGTTATTGACATTTTAATGGATTGAAACACTATAATTAAACTGCAAGCATACCTTTAGGTCTAACTCCTCCACATGGCTGTTGGTTCTTCATTTAAGAATTATAACATTGGTGAACACAATTTTTTTGCCAGGCTTTAATTCCATCCATATTAGCTAATTTTGAGGCGCTGATTTAAAAAAAATGGCGTCCATTTAAAAAAATTAATTTTGACATAAAAAGCCCAATATTTGTCTATATCAGGAGCGGGCAACCTCCGGCCCGCGGGCCACATCCGGCCCGCCACCCTGCTATGCTTTATTATTGCAATCCGGCCCACAGACCTCCCAGTAAAACTCATATCATTTTGTTACATAGACGTAAAAGTAGGTTTCAATTAAGATTTACAGTGGAATAAAAATGTATGAATATCAGCGAGCTATGATGCATGTATATTTCATTTTTCTTTAACTATTAAGAGATAAAAATAGAAAAAGAGAAAGAGAGAGGCAAAGAGGAAACGTGAGACGAGGAAAGGGCATGAAACATAGAACCTATGTGAGGTGTGTCAAAACGAATGCTGGATCAACTTGCTACTTCCCCCGTCATTATTTTTTATGATTCCAAAATGGCTCTTCGTCTGCGCCTTTTATAACATCACATACAGAAGACTCTTGAGAAAAAATATCAGATTTGTAGAATGTTCAATATAATTTTTGTACAATTTATTCATGTAAACAAAATATAGTAATTCTGAGATTTCGTTTTCCACTTCGGCAAGCGATCTCCTTCCAAAAGTCTCATCTGGTCCTCACTCTGAAAAGGTTGCCCGCCCCTGGTCTATATGAATTATTTTCTATGTTGAAAAACAATATAATTCAGATCTGTCAACATTTTCAATGCATCATAAGTTTTAGGAGGGGGAGCATTCCCCCAGTGGATTGGGGGATTTTACAAGCGTCACCTCAGTCTCAAATATTTTAATCGTTCCAGTGTCCTATATCTCTACAAGGTCACCATCTTTCAATGTATTGAGTATTGTTGTCGCATCTGATGAACCATCCGCTAGTCTCTTCCTCTTAGACAGCGTCCAAAACAGTTGCTAATCTAATAGCTCCCTCACTATCTACCAAGCTCCAGCCCCTGTCCCATCGCCGCAATATTGCATCACTGTGCTTAGTTAACAAGTATTTCAATGGTATGTGCTCCGATGAACTCTCTGCTCTGGTGCCCCCTCGATGTAAATATACCCGATCAACTCGACAATCAGTTAAATCCCATCCATTCACTGTGGAGGTCCCCAAATGCCGGATAGCTTTCTACTCTAATAGCTTCTTTCCTCAAGCTGTCAGCTTTTAGAACTGCCTCCCTGCTCCCTGTTTCCTAACTGTACCGACATGCAGAAAGTTAAATGTAATGTAAACAAATATCTTGCTGCACAACGCCCCACTTAGGATGCCCTCTGTCATTTCTGGTCTCTAATCCACAGTTGCCTCTTACATCTCAGTGGCAATATGCCTTGTCTGGGGTAGATTCAAATAAAAAAGAAAAGAAAAGAAAAAGACTTTCGATTCTCTGCTGGAGGAAGGGATTTCCGGCGATACCCCTAAAATAAAAAAAAAACTAATGAAAAATAATTACACAAGTCAACAAAAAATGTCAATCTACTGTGTCCGTTTGAGATGATTTTAGTAAATTGAATTATTTATTCTGAAAATAACAACCATTTTGCCGCATCACGTTAACTTTCTTTTCTTTTTTTTCTTCTATTTTGTTAAAAGTCACTTTTACCTTGTTCAGGGGTCAAATGTTTCTCATATTATACAAGCTCACTTTCCACTCCTCAGGGTTCAGTTGGTCAGCAGTCTCCAAATTCCACTCTGTGCGCTCTTGTCCAGTCACATGCTTCCAAGTTTTCCTTGTCCGGCTAACCTTCCTACAAATTTAGGACATCCATACTTCTGCAAGAGGATACTTTTAAGAGTTCATTTTTGCCAAAATACTGCAAAAATGGTAGAATTTGAGCAAAAATTGAAATTATGAGACTTAGAAACTTTTAACTCAGTAATACCTTATTAGAATTAGCTGGTGTTAAGAAGGGGTTACGAGGCACATCGTAGTTGCCGTGCATTAAATTAAAAGTGAAGATGAGATCGTCAAACAGACACCTACGCTCCAGTGAGTACAGGTTGAAGGCCTTCAATTGTTGTTCATAGGACTTTGTGCAGCATCTATGGATCATCTGAATCGCAAACCTCTCACCTTGTTCAAGGTGCTAGATATCCTGAACAAAATAGGAGGATGAAGTTTGGATGTCAATTGAGTTGTAGCCGAGCCACTGAGCTCGATCAGTTGTAGTTGGTAAAAATTGTCTGACTCCGACTCAAAAAATGTGATACATGATGAAAAATGCATAAAAGAGACAAAAAATAATTGAATATTTTTCATCGTGTGTAATTTTTTTTTTTATTGAACTCTTTTGATTTCCTTCATTATAAAATAAAGCCAGTCGTTGGTAAAATAAAAATGATATAATTAATATATAATATATATATAAATGATTTACACAAGAGACAAGTCAAAGTTGGATCTTTTCAAAGTTGATGAGTTAGAGCTGAATCTGTTAAAATTTCACAAATCAAAGTTGGACCTTCTTAAAATCTGAGGAGTCAGAGCTGAACCTTCTTAAAATCTGAGGAGTCAGAGCTGAACCTTCTTAAAAGTTGAGGAGTCAGAGCTGAACCTTCTTAAAATCTGAGGAGTCAGAGCTGAACCTTCTTAAAATCTGAGGAGTCAGAGCTGAACCTTCTTAAAAGTTGAGGAGTCAGAGCTGAACCTTCTTAAAAGTTGAGGAGTCAGAGCTGAACCTTCTTAAAATTTGAGGAGTCAGAGCTGAACCTTCTTAAAATTTGAGGAGTCAGAGCTGAACCTTCTTAAAAGTTGAGGAGTCAGAGCTGAACCTTCTTAAAATCTGAGGAGTCAGAGCTGAACCTTCTTAAAAGTTGAGGAGTCAGAGCTGAACCTTCTTAAAATTTGAGGAGTCAGAGCTGAACCTTCTTAAAAGTTGAGGAGTCAGAGCTGAACCTTCTTAAAAGTTGAGGAGTCAGAGCTGAACCTTCTTAAAATGTGAGGAGTCAGAGCTGGACCTTCTTAAAAGTTGAGGAGTCAGAGTTATACCTTTTTAGAATTTACGGAGTCAGAGTCAGTGTCGAATGTTTGGGCTTTCGACTCCACAGCTCTGCCTATGACAAACCCACCACCCCAGTACAGAAATAGGAGGTAATAGAGTAGAAAGTTTTGCGGCATCTGGAGACCTCTACAGCGAAGAAGTGGGAATTTGATGTTTGTCGTGTTAGGGGTGTTTACATTTCGAGGGTACAAGTGCAGTAAGTTCGTCGGAGCATAGTTGCAGACATGAAATTTGAAAACGAACACAACAAACAAAACAAAAGTCCGATTCTCGAATTGTATTAAGAATTCTTCAAAACACACAAATCTCATCGACTCAATCTCTCTTGCTAAACACTTGACGTGGTTCGAACTCGTAATGTCAACTTTACACTTCTTCCTAGGAGGAAAATTCCTACTCTTTTTATCTCAACAAGAATTCACCCATGCAAAACAATGCTCATTTAAAGATGGAAAAGAAGGGTTTTAGTGAAGGCAGCATTGAAAAAGTTCAAGAATTCACTTTTTTGTTTCATTTTACTTGAGTTGAAGTTCTCAGAAATCAAGGTGCGTCTACCGGGGGCTAACACTTGATCCCTATATGAGATACATAGATATTCGAATATTCTATTAAATTTCTCTTTTATTTCTCAAACGTTGAGTTAGTAAAAAAGTTAAGAACATTAATTTTATTTTTCCTCTCCCCAATTGACCAGTTGATTATGTTAAAGTATATCTTTCTTTTGGTCTCTTGGTCTTACCGGATTCCAGGACCAGAATTCATCTGGTCTGGTGGAGTATCCAGCTAATTGTTGTGACTTGAAGTAACATTACTTAGAGAAGGTGCCCTATTCATCGTATGAGCTAATGCCAAGGGGATCTTATTTGGGCTTCGAATACTATGTTATTTTGAATATTTGGTCAGGGTTTACTTGTAGGAGTAGTATCCTCATGTCGTCCTGACAAACCCTTGTACAGAGCGACCGAAGACACTTGAGGATGGTGTCTAGTAGGTAATTCAAACTCCCCACCTATCTATATAATAATATGCTAAGGCAATTACATGTTCACACGAATGTTATCACTCTTTTCTTTGAAAAATATGTGATTGCCCGATTTCCGAAAATGCAATGCAAAAAAGTATTTTTTTAAATTTAATTTGATGACACTGTTGTGTGTAACATGAAACCCAAACTAAAATACGCTTTTTGGTGTCCTAAACAAACCGTTGGTCTATTATTTAGAAAGTGTAGGGAGGGTCTGGTAATAGAAGGTGATGTTGGTCCCTTCCTTACATTTATCGCACGAAATGAATTGAACGAACAACAACCGAGTAACAGGCAATAACAAAGGGTTTATTTAACAGAGGGTTGGAACTGTTGTATCCTTCATCTGTTATATGATGCATATAACAGATGAAGGATACAACTGGGGTATTTTCTAGTTGCTTATTTTATTTTAATGTTATTCCCAAATACTACAGGTATTCGCGTTATTCTTTTCTCTTTTTCTGTGTGAAAAGCAAATACTGCAAATTTCGATATAATCCTTGTAATATTTATATTCACAAGAATCGACATGAATAGTAATTCGTTTATCACATACGAGGCCTGTCTAAAACGTATGCTACCTTAGGCCAGAAAACATATTTCAAATACCTGACAGGGTTGGGACTCTAATCCCCTTCAACTTAGGCCCCTTGTGTTTGCACACACTTAGCCCACCAATCCATTCACTACCGGAAACACCCCTGGAAGTCTTCTTTTGGAATGGTGTTCATCTCCGCCGTCGCATTCCGCATTATCTCTTTTTTCACACCTTCTCAACAACAGCTGCACTCCGAGCAGTTTGGGGCCTGTCAGAACGCTGGTCACTCTCCGCTGATGTGCAGCCATTTTTGAATCGGTTTACCCACTCTTTCATTTGTGTTACACTCATCCCATCTTCTCCAAAAACATGCTGAATCTTATGAATTGTTTTGCTTTGAGAAAATTTGATGCAGTACCTTTGCTCAACACATTCAGTCATATTGAGAGAACTGGTAATCCAATGAACACCTGCTGAATCTAACACAATAGTCGAGATGAACACCATTCCAAAAAAAGACTTCCAGAGGTGTTTCAGACAGTGGATAGATCGGTGGGTTAAGTGTGTGCAATAATTATACTTAAAACACTTTTTTATGATTAGTTTTAAAAAAATTACAAAAATGTGAATCAAAATATGAGATCGTAATTTCTTTTATTTTTCTAAAATCTGGGAAATGTATGTTTTGGAATTTTTTAGATGAGTATTTATAATTGCATAATTTGGATTATTCGGACTATTATTAGAATCGAGCGACTTGAGAAACTGGTGGCAGATACTGGCGCCGTTTTTTTTTAATTAAAAAAATATATCTTTAGCTCACCCCAAACAAGGCACATTACCACTGAGACGTTAGAGACTACCGTGGACTAGGGACCAGATTTGATAAAATCAACCATCCTAGTTTGAAAGCAAGTAGTCTCTGTACTGTATATCAGAAATGCAGTAGTCTGCTGAATGTATTAATAACAAACAGTTGTTAAGGTACATGAAAAGCCTGAAAATGAGCATAGTTTACAAAAAGGATTGAAAATGGCGGTTATGGTTGATGAGAAGGACTGAAAATGACCGGTAATTTGAATTTCAAAAAGGCTGTCGATTTGAAGATTGGTGGAACAAAATCAAGCATTTATGGACAGTAGTATTTTTGTAAACATGGGTGATACTATGGACTTCTTACCCGGAGAATGTTAAGTTAGGAAATCATTCACAAAAGGAAAAATAATGAGGAAGTAAGATAGGTGAGCAACAATAAAGGATGCCAACAAATCTATTGAACTCCTTAGACAGGATAGCGCTTTCACAGTTTTATTGTTAGTTTTTTTTTCTGGGTGGTCAGATAACGAGAAGCTGAGAAGATAAACGGGTGTAATCAATTCTAGTAACCAGCTGAGAATGACTGAGAGAAAGACCACACATCCTAGATTTCTGATCGAAAGTAATATATTTAGGTGATGAGCAGATTGAACAGCTTAGATTGTGGTAGACGTCAGTCTGAGTTCAGCTTGGAGGAGAGTGCCGAGATGGGGTTCAAGAGATAATTTTGAGCGGACAATGGTGAATGGTCTCTACAGATCTATTGAGATCTCAAAGAAGTCTTAGCTGAGATTCTGAATTGTAAAGACTGGAACTTAGATCAGATATGGACACTAGCAATAGGTCAGGTTGATTTGTCACTTTTTTAGAAAATTAACGCTGCTGTGGTGGCGAAAGCTGGGGTTTGGTGTCATGAGAACTGATACCAAAAATTAGATTCCTAACTTTAAGACTTAACTGAGCATTTAGTTTTAAAGATCGAGTACAAAAATGTTCAGAAATCCCTAATTTCCGCAGGATTTTGCTGACAAACTGACTTAAAAATGTTTCTATTTCACTAATAAATCCAGATAAATTGATATGTTCTGTTAGATACAATGAATGGAAGATATAGTCAAACCAGAATTCTAAGTATGAATCACTACTAGTAAAACAGGTCATATTTAACTGTATTAAATAAACGACAACTGTAAAAATTGTACAACATTACAAAAAAGAATAAACACTTTCCCTTTAGAAATGCCTACAGCATATTCTCAAAGTAGTCGCTGGTCACCACTTAAATCATTCGTTACCTCTGCAGTAAGATACAAATTATCCAGAGGACCACTAATACTATGAAATTCTACCTGGGCAAATCCTGGTAATTAGTTCCACAAAGTTCCCCTAGACGACCAGTGACAGTGGTAAGGCTTCTTGTAGTTCCATCAATTAACTTAAAGATGGCTCTAAATGGCAGTTCATTTTGATGAATGGTATGTAACTTCCTTTTAAGTTTTTTCTCCAAAGCTGTAACCATCCCTGTTTCACAACCAGTGTTTGTACTGGTATTGCCCACCAGAATTGCCGTAACAGTATTTACGCTGTTGTACTCTTCTGGAACAGCAGCAACATCCTCAACTAGAAGAACACAAGTTGCACCAATGTTAGGTATCTCTCTGGTAAATGCGGAGTAGCGCTCTGGTCCCTTGCTTTTCTTAATCATTTTTTCACCATTCCCCCTGTAACCTCCTTTTAATACAGAGTGTCCTTATCAACTCTGCAATCAACTCCAATGCAGATAAGATGTTCATATTCCTGGACATGTTTTTGATGGCTGGTTACTTTCACTCTAGCCTATCTATTTCTAATTTATCTATAATAATATCTTTTAAATTAATGGTTGGATGACGAAGGCCCATGTGTTGTAAGTCTAATAGAAAGGCATTAGCAAGACAAGCCCCAAGGTTAGAAGATATATCACCTCTAATCAGTTCAATAGAATCTCTAGAGACTTTTAAAAGACTGTAAGGTCCCTTAGACTGTCTCCCTGGCTCAGAACTGTCATCCGTTGTTTCTTCACTGGAAGATGTCTGTGAAAAGATTTCTGATTTAGAGGAAGCAACATGTGAAGAATCTTGTTGCTGTCTTTCAATCTGCCAGTCTATCTGCTTCAGCTGAATCTGTTTTGTATTTTTTGACTACATCTTTGTCAATAGGTCCAAGTTGGAAACTGCCTTTTGGTCCTGTTTTCTCTCTCTGATCTTTTAAATATTCTCTCTCTTCAATGGGAACCTGAAATGTCAAAATGTTTATGTGTTTAATAACAGATCTAGCATACATGACAAATATTAAGGAAAATATCACAATATTATTTACTAGAAAAAGGAAGATATCCAGAAGTAAATTCATATTTTCCAATTAATTTAAATATTGAAAATTGGGACATGAACTAGTTCAAATTAAAAAATGCAAACAAAAAACAACCATAGAAGTAATATTACCTTCTTGTTAGGAGGATAAGTGCAGACTATATGCCTTGTTTGGCAATTGTGTGTATTGCACTTTGCAGCAAAGTCATCACATCTTAAGACATGGAGTTTGCAGCAACATGAAGAAATATCAAATAATTTGTCCAGCTGTTCCTTAATTATTTTCACTTTGGATGCAGTAAAAGTTTTCCTGTTGGTCATGAAATGGGTGAACATTTTACGTTAAATGTATATGGTAAAGTGATCCCCCAATCTAAAATCTAATTTATTGCATAAAATATTAAAACAAACCCGGATTTCTCTAGCGACACGACCGGTAAGTTTACACAGAAAAAAAAATGGTCCGTAAAAATGCAAAAACAAGTGGTGGTGAGTAATAACTTAAAAAGAGACAAAAATTAGCTTAAACTATGTCGAGTATAACATAGTGTCAGCTATATGTTTTAATACAAAACTGAAACATTGATACAATTTAATTTAAAACACGAAAAAAAAATAGAAAGAAAGAAACTGTATTATTTACCTAAGAATGGAAATATAATTTCTCCAGCAGAGAAAAACAAACGTGTTTGAATTAACGTCAGATACACTTAAAATATAAAATTATGTATGTTATGTTAACCAAAATCTGGACCGATGGAAGTTACCTCCCCTGCAATGTAAGATATCGGGGCTAACGGGAATAAACGAGACTCGGCAGTCAGCCATCTTGGTCTGAGATAATACACCTCGTCTTGCCTCATTTACTTACGAAAACCATAACAAAACATGGTGTCAGAATAAGGAATTCGAAAACGGACGTAAGCAACACGTATGGGAAGAGTTAAGAAAAATATTGAGCGCAAAAACCAAATAAAAAAATAAATAAATATAAAAAACATGATGAACAGCCACGTTACCCCACCAGAACCCTTCACATTCGATCAACCCGAATCGTGGGAAAAATAGATTCGGACTAGACGAGAAGCCAGCCCCTTGTCAGGTAGACACCCTAATCTACTGCATGGGTGATAAAGCAGAGGACATCATGGCTACGCTCAAACTCTCACCCAACTAAGCTCAAAACCTGAACATAGTCACGTCAAGGTTCAACGGCCATTTTAAATGCAACACCAACGTCATATATGAACGGGCTAGGTTCAACAAGAGACGCCAGGAAGTAGGTGAGTCGGTTGACTATTTTATTATGGATCTCCATGTACTGGCTAAGAACTGCAACTTTAGAGACCTCCACGAAGAACTAATTCGTGACAGAATTGTAGTCGGGTGCATAGATCCAAAGCTATCAGAGAGTCTTCAGATGATTCCAGACCTCACCTTAGACGGGGCCATCAGACGCGCACGACAATGTGAGACGATGAAATCACAACAACGTCTCCTGCGATCACCAGAACGTATCAGTAGTGAACGACTAGCTGATAGCAATGTTGCTGTCCATTCTGTTAATCACAATAGAACTCGCAGACAAGGGCAGAGCAACTACAAGGCCAAACCCAGATGGGAACCTCACTAAAATGATCAGTAGATGAAAGGGCATATACAGCAGCACAGAGTAAAAGCAGGGTGCCACCACTGCGGTAACCAGGCCTATCATCAGAGACGTGCATGCCCGCCACTTTTGTTACCCGCCACAATTGTAGCACGATAGGCCACTATGCTAAGTGTTGCCATGCAAAAAAGAATACATGAGGTTAAGCATGACACGGGTGACAATGAAAGTGACCAGAGTGCATACCTTGGTGTCCTGACAATATCAGAAATCAGCCTGAGCAAACCATGGCGAACCGACATCACCGTCAACGGAATACCACTGGAATTCAAATTGGACTCGGGTGCAGATGTGACTACAATCCCTGAGCACATCTACAAATTGAGGAGAGATCTACCGGCTCTCTCAGATGCCAACAAAACCCTACATGGTCCGCGACACATCCCGCTGAAAGTTACCGGAATGATCACTGCAACTGTCTCGCATAAAGAGCTGACGACAAAACAGCGGATATTCATTATCCCCAATCTTGAGGAGCCATTATTAGGTAGACCAGCCATCGAAGCCCCCAAGCTTGTAACTGTCCAGCCAAGGCTACATACAAGCAAGAGCGAAATGCAGCCATATAATCCAAAAAAGGAAATGCCAGACTTATTCACAAGCTTAGACATTTGGGAAAGCATACAGTATACCGCTACACGCAGATGCTAAACACTACTCAGTACCCACACCACGACGCATACCGCAACCCCTGATGAGAAAAACGCAGGCAGAACTCCAGAGAATCGAGAAGCTGGGGAGCATAAGCAAGATCGACGAACCCACCCAATGGTGTTCCCCTATGGTTGTAGTACCAAAAGCAAATGGAAAAGTTAGAATGTGCGTAGACCTCACAAAGCTCAACAAGTGCGTAAAACGTGAACTCCACATGCTGCCCACAGTTGACCACCTCCTAGCCCAGTTAGGGGAAGTGAGAGTCATGAGCAAACTGGATGCCAACAGCATATACTGGCAAATTCCACTCTCATCGGAATCCCGTACACTGACGACTTTCATCAGCCCATTCGGACGGTACCACTTTAACCGTCTCCCCTTTAGGATCTCATCAGCCAGTGAGATCTACCAGAGACGCATGTCGCAAGTATTAGAGAGTGAGGCTGGAGCGATATGCATGCAAGATGATGTGCTAATCCACGACAAAAATCAACAAGAACATGATGCACGACTGAAGAGCGCACTCAAAAAAATCCAGGTTGCAGGCATTACTCTCAACTCAGAAAAATGCAAAATATCCAAACCATCGCTGAAATTTCTCAGGCATTTAATAAGTGCTGACGGTCTACGGCCAGATCCAGAAAAGGGTCGTTGGTATTTTCAACTTCCCAACACCAACAGACATGGTGAATCAAATGGGAAAAATCATTCTAAACCTGGCGGACATGACTAAGCCACTAAGGGACCTGTTAAGCCCAAAAATACGCATTCATGTGGGACAGTGCACAACAGGAAGCATTTAGCTCCATCAAGAAGGCACTGTGTTCAGCACCAGTGCTATGCTTATATAGTCCGTCAAATGAGACTGTAGTTTCTGCCGGTGCTTCATCCTATGGGCTGGGAGCAGTGTTATTACAACGACAGGGCGACAGAAAACTGCACCCTGTCGCCTATGCTTCACGAGCCATGTCAGAGACTGAAACTCGTTACGTCCAAATAGAAAATGAGGCCCTGGCGACAACATGGGCATGTGAACGCTTCTCTGACTTCTTAGTCGGACTACACTTCACAGTGGAAACCGACCACAAGCCACGTGTGCGATTGCTAGGTAGCAAGGACCTCAGCGAGCTACCAGCAAGGATACAATGATTTCAGGTACGTTTAATGAGGTATGGATACACCATTCGCTACATTCCTGGCAAGAAACTATATACAGCCGATGCTCTGTCAAGAGCAATATTCAGTAAGGACAAGGATCTGGATGAGGAAGCGACGGTATTCGTCAACACCATAATAGAATCCTTACCCGCCACAGAAAAACGTCTAAGGGAGTTGGAGGAAGCCACCAAAACTAACGAGACTAGTAACTACATATTGCAATATGTAAGAAACGGCTGGCCATCAAATGACCGCATTCCAGCACCAGTCAAACCATATTGGACCTTCCGGGCAGCATCACATGCGAGAACGGGCTACTGATGTATGGCACGCGGATCGTAATTCCTTATCTGCTGAGACCGACCATGATTGCCAAAATCTATTTCGGTCACCAAGGAATAACCAGGTGCAGACAGAGATCTCGCCAATTTATATGGTGGCCAGGAGTATCTGACCAAATCAAAAAGGCCATACAAAATGTCCAAAATGTGCTGAGCTGAGATACCAACCGCCCAACCGAGCTTCCAACAAGACCATGGCACACTCTCGCCTCCAATCTGTTTGAATTGAAGGGCCACAGCTATGTTGTAGTTGTTGACTACTTCTCCAGGTACGCAGAGGTTGCCATGCTTACATCAATAACCTCCTGAGCTATAATAGGGAGTCTGAAGTCAATCTTTGCCATACATGGAGTATCGGTTATCCTAAGAACTGACCCAGAAAGCCAATACACCTCAAAAGACTTTGCCAAATTCGCAGACGACTGGGGATTTCAGCATTTCAAAAACAGCCCTCACTACTCTCAAAGTAACGGAGCAGCAGAGGTCTGTGTAAAGACAATGAAAGCATTGTTGAAGCAGGCAAAATACCCATATCTTTCTTTGCTCGCCCACAGAGCAACACCAATGGACTGTGGGTCCAGCCCTAGTGAGCTACTAACGGGCCTACACTTGAGGACAAATGTCCCAACTAACCCAAATCTATTAAACCCAAAATGGCCCGATCTCAAATGCTTCAGACAGAGGGAAGAGAACCAAAAGGTCCAACAACGACTCACACACTGCCTATCACATAGAGCTAAAGAGCTATCACCGCTCAAAAACGGTACACCAGTGTGGGTCAGAAGCCCCAACCTTTCAAACCAGGAAGGCACAGTTGTTGGAACAGTATCCACCCCACGCTCCTATGTTCTACAGACCAAAGGCAAAGGGACAGTGATCCGATGCAATCGACGACACATTGTACCGAAACCACCCAACGGAATAGTCGAGGCTTACGAATCGGAGTCCTATGAAGATGTTCATCCACCAAGGGAGGAAACTGTGAAAACAGCAGTCCCAACGCTCAATTCTCAAGACTACACAGGAAGGAGGTCTGGACGGCAGTCGGGACCACCCATCAAGCTAGATCTCTAAATAAAAAATAAAAAATAAATAAATAAAAAAATAAAAGAGAGATCATATAGCATCGACACTAAATACCCCCCCCCCCAGAACTATCTCAAAAAGGGAGATGTTATGTTAACCAAAATCTGGACCGATGGAAGTTACCTCCCCTGCAATGTAAGATCTCGCGCTAACGTGAATAAACGAGACCCGGCAGTCAGCCATCTTGGTCTGAGATAATACACCTCGTCTTGCCTCATTTACTTACGAAAACCATAACAAAACAGTAGAATCCTATATTATTGACACAAATTATTATGGAATAATTTAAAAAAAAAAAAAAGAAAAGGACCAGTTGAAAAATAAATGTTTTCAATAATATGCTAAGATAGTAACAGACACAAATGATTAATTCAGTAAATTGAAAAATATTAAATTAATATGACCTAAACATCAATACCATATGGTAAAAACGTATTGTAGTATCCATATTTTGGGAGGCTCTGCGCATGCGTCAGATTCATTCATAAAAAAGTCGTAGTGAGTGATTCAAACCAAGCGCATGCGCACACAATTCAGTTTGTAGGAAAAAAAACGTGTTTCATTTTTTGTTTTAGATAAAAAAAAACACGTTTCTTTCGTGTTTGTTTTCATTTTCAGTTGTTTTTATTATTAACACCTTTCGTTTTCTTCACTTTTAGCGTGTTTATTTTCAGCGATAGTAACTTAATTGTTAAAAATGCCCACTTTTTGTTTTAGCGTGTTTATTCTCATTCTGTTTCCTCTGCGCATGCGCTTGGTTTAAATCACTCACTACGACTTTTTTTAATGAATCAATCTGACGCATGCGCAGAGCCTACCAAGAGCCTCCCAAAATATGGATACTACAATACGTTTTTACCTAAAATATCCCGTAAGCAGCGCATAAGAAATAAAAACTATTTTAACAAACTTAAGGGAGATAACTTATAAAAAACATTGGTTACTTCCCTTTAAATGTTGAAACGCTATAAAATTTATTAACTTGTTGCTAAAAAATAAAACAAAAAAAAACTCTTAGAGCTACCAAATACTTCTAAGAGTTTTTTTTTTTGGGGGGGGGTGCATTCTTCAAATAAGTTAACCTAGTGAGTATACGATAGTATTTTTTGTAATTCAACGCTTGTAGTTATTATTTTAGATAATAAATATACAAAAAGTAAAGCGGTCGAGAAGCAAGGGAGATGCATTATGTCTATTTTATGCTTGTATGGATTTCAAACATTTTTTCATTCACTTCACAAAATTATAATTTTCACACTTTTTATTTACAAAAACAAAAACATTTTTTGGGGGAAGGGGCAACAACTGATCTTTACGAAGGTGAAACAGAAAAAATCGCAAATCTATTTGTTAGGTACGTGCAAAATCAATGGCCGATTCCCAAAATGTAAAAACATTTTGACTCCCCCGCCCTTCACTTAAAAATTCACCAAAATTCAAGAAATCAACCAATTTTAATGAAAATTTCAATATTAATCAAGGAATATAATGAAAACATTATTTAAAAAAATCTTAGTGAAACTGTATTATTTTTTTTTAACAAAATACACCGTTAATAGATTTATATATTAATAAAAAAATGCATTATTTTTTTTTTGTTTTTTATTCTTTATGTATTATGAAAAAGGCCCGTAAAAAGTTAACAAAATTACTATAACTCGAAGAAAAATTACCTTTTTTAATTAGCGATATTATTATTGAATAAAACATTGTTTAATCAATATTTTCACCAATAAAAATAATATAATTGCAAAAAAATATTTCATGTGATTTTAATGTTTAGAGTTTCTGGGAAAATAAAAAAAGTTTTATTTCAAATTCTAAGGAAAAACATTGGTAAACAGACGTCATCAATAATTTCAGAGTATTACTAAATTAAAAACTAATACCAAGTTAAATATGAACCTTTTTACTTAAAAATAAAATAAATAAGATCTTAATTGCGTACATTCACAAATATTTTAATTAAATAAGCATTTCCTTTTTTATTACAACAAAATAAGGGTACTTCAATTTCTTTATAACTTTAAAAAGAATAAAGAAATTAATGGATAATAATTTTTCAACTCTATAAACAATTACAAAATCATTTTTATATATAAAGTTAAAAATGATAAATTATGACATTTTTGTCTTCCATATATTTTGCATAGCAATAGTCAATTGGTAAACAAAGTCGTTTACCGATTGACTGATACCGGATTTGACTAATCTATGACTTTTGTAGGGATAATTTTGCTAATTTTTAGTTAAACGTGGGAATGTTTTTTAATTCAGTATCTTATGACTTTAATTTAATAATTATCTTTGAAATAGTTCCCAAAACTTATGTTTATCTTTCATAATTAATGATAGGCGCTTTTTAATAAGCATACTCCGTACAAGAGACGCCCATTTTTGCACGTACCTACTATTTGTCATACTTAAAAACATTTAATTTTCAAATGTTAATTATTGTTAAACGTTTTAAAAACATTTAATAAATTATTAAACAAAACTTCTAACTTTCTTACATGTCAAACAACGAGACGCTAAAACTTTGGCAATGCAAGGGAGATAACTTCTTTTTTTTGTAAATGTCACAATGTTAATGTAATTTATAAAAGTCTAATTTTTAAATGTCACAAAGATAACTTTAAACCGCTTTTATTTACATGTATATTTTATAAACTTTGTCTTTTCTTTCTTTCTTTGTGACATTTTTCTTATTAATTGTTATAAAGTTTGTGACATGTACATAAAAGCGCTTAAAAGTTATCTTTGTGATATTAAAAAAGGGACTTCATTAAAAAATTACGGCGCTCTTGTATAAGCAGTGACCGATCTGAGGGGAACAACTCTACTTGACCCAGCCGCCGCCATTCCGAACTCGACAAGGGAGACAACTTTGACACAAAGTTTACAAACCCTACAACAATTAATAAAAAACACGCTACGATTCTGAAATGCGCCCAAAACAACTCCTAAATGCGCTCAAAACAACCTTCAAACAATTAATTTAAAACCTGTAACATTTTTTTTATTAATTGTTATAAAGTCTATACAATTTGTAGCATGTAAATAAAAGTGTTTAAAAAAGTTATTTTGAACGCATTTAAAACCGTAACATTTTTTAAAATTAATTGTTTAAAAGTTATTTTTAACGCATTTAAAAGTTATTTTTAACGCATTTCAAAACCGTAACATTTTTTTTATTAATTGTTATAAAGTATATACAATTTGTGGCATGTAAATAAAAGTGATTAAAAGTGCATTTAAAACTCGTAATATGTTTTTTTTATTAATTGTTTAAAAGTTACTCTGAACGCATTCAAAAGCTATTTCTAACGCATTAATTGTTATAAAGGGTTTGTAAAAATGCGTGTCAAAGTTGTCTCCCTTGCCGAAGTGTGGGCGAGTTCGGAATGGCGGCGGCTAGGTAAGGTAGAGTTGTCCCCCTCAGATCGGTCACTGCTTATACAAGAGCGCCAAAATTACATTAACATTGACATTTACAAAAACAGTCGCATTTTCTTTCAAGCAGCGATTAAAAAAAAGAAGTTATCTCCCTTGCATGCCAAAGTTTCAGTGGATTCAGAATTATCTCCCTTAGCTAGGTTATGTTCTATCCAAAAGCGCCCGATTGTTTTTGTGCAGATACTATCGTTACTGGGATCAGATCGACGAAGTGTTGGTGGTAGGACAAAAGCCCACCGGACAAAAACCTACCAAAATAATGCAAACACGGACCACCAACGTAAATATAAATTATTTTAAAAATATTACATTTTATTTTACAATTATCAATAACACTTTGTCTGTAATTTTTTTCTTGACACATTTTTTAAATTTCATTTTAAAACATTTTTCTGGTACTGCATTCTTTTAAAGATTACATCATAAAAGAACACACGTTATTTTTACTACTAACCCTAAGTCTGGGTGGTAAAACGAAAAATACATTTTTTTAAATTATTCATGTTTCGCAAGAATAAAAAAACAACAATTATTGTAGAATGCAGATTGGTGTATCAGCTTTATATATTATTTTAACATAAAATGATGCACCATTTCCGGGCTATTCTAACTTTTTAGGGCAATAAAACAATTTACTTTTGTGATGGAAGATAAATTCTATGCATTGTTTTTTTTCGGGCGGAGTTGGTGGGTTCTTTATTTTAAAGCGATTATGTGCGCTTTTACGACTTTGACGATGGGACTTAGAAAAAATTAATTTTCCCCTAAAAAAAAAAGAGAGACTGCTCAGTCGAGAAAGGAAGCAATGTACACTTACCTTAGGTTGCGAAAGAATTGCCCCCTTCCGCGACGTGTCAGTCTAATAACAAGTGATTACGGCCAGCAAGCAATGGTAAAGTCGCCTCCTCGCTCCATTAACGCTAATTCATCCATATAAAAAAACAACAGCCGACAGGAGAGGAATCTCCTGTTAAATAACCAAATGGTCATGTGGTTGTCACATGACCTGAGAAAAAAACTATAAACATCTGAGGAGGCAATATTATCTCCTTTTGTTAGTAAGGAAGGTAAGTGCACATGCTCCCTCTCCTTGAGCAATCACTAATGAATTTTTTTTTTCACATACTCCCAAGGAAAAGAAAAAAAAGAAAATGAAAGAAACTACAATTATAAATGTATGCACTCACTCAAAAAATACAGATTAGTATAATTTTAAGTTATTTTCTTTTTATAGGCTTTTAATTATTCAGGGAGAAGGCTAGGTCTACCTCGCTGCCGTCTCTGTGGCGCACAACTAGGACAATACCACTTTTGTCTGACAGGAGGAGGAGACTCAATTCCCACACACTGGAAGTGACACCAGTCGTCGCATCCGTCGCAACAAATCATGTCCCGGTCACCCTGTGAAGAACCGCATATGGGACAAAGCCAAACCACTTCTTCATTGTCAGGTGTTGGTCGAAGAGGATCAAAAGTATCAATCCCATCCACAGGCCTGTTACCAGGTGCAGATATGGATCTCTCTTGATCCTCCTCATTCAAGGATAACTCAAGGGGAAACAAATTTTTTAACGAATGGACATGTACTGCATTCCCCCCCTCCTTAACCCTTGCTGATCTGACTACCCCATCTTCTCCGCAAAACACTTCCAAAATAATCCCAAGCACCCAAAACGGCCTAGGCTTATGAGGACTCCTCACTATCACTACGTCTCCAACATTTAATCTATTTTGGAAGGGTATTCTAGAACGCCCGTGGGGTTTCTCTCGGAGGCTCAATAGGTACTCATCATACCATAGTGTGCGGAAATTCCCCAGGCACTGATCCCTAACCTGCATAGTCTTAAGCAGCCTTTCTCGGCTGGGTGGAAGATGTGAGGCAAAATCCTGGTTATTCAGTTCTAACAGCAACCCAGGATTCTTATTAGGTCGCAAAAACATGTTAGGAGTTACGGCCTCTAACTCAGCCTCAGCCGATTCTCGATAAGTCAGAGGGCGGTTATTGATAGCTCTTTGAATATCCGATATGATAGTAAGCAAAGAGAAATAATTCATCTCACCTCTACCAACCACCTTGTAAAGACATTTCTTGATTGTCTGGATACTCCTCTCCCAAACACCTCCAACCCAGGGTGAGAAAAGAGGAATGGTGCAGAACTTGATCGAACAGGAGCCAAACTTCTGTTGGTAATCATTGCTTAATATCAACCTTTTAAACAACCTTCCGCCTCCCAGAAAGGTCTTTGCATTATCGCTGTAAATGGCTGATGGGATGCCATACAAGTTCGTAAACCGCACCAATGCCTGCAAAAAAGCCAACACACTCATGTCAGGAACCACTTCAATATGTATAGCCCTGACACCGAGACACGTGAAGATGAGCAGATACATTTTCACCTCCTTACCACCTTCCCTAACCCAAAAGTGACCGGTGAAATCCACCCCCGTATGTTTGAAGGGAACTTCCAATTCAATACGGGATGCGGGCAAGTTAGCTACATTGGGAGGCAAGACCTGTCTGGCGTTGTACCTTCGGCACAGAGTACATGAAGCCAGGATCGTTTTCACCGCCTGTCTGCCTTTTGGCACCCAGTACCCACACCGTCTCAACTCAGCCAAAGTGGACGCAATCCCCAAGTGCTGGCATTTAGTATGTGCATCCATTATGATGAGCCTGGTAATTGGGTGATGCTTTGCTAACAGAATCGGGTGTTTAACCTCCATACTAAAGTGGAGGGATCTACCAATTCGGCCACCCGACCTGATTATACCCTCAGCATCAACAAACAAGTCAAGGTCCCGCACCAACCCAGGAACAGTCTTCCCTGATGGATCCAGCAAAAAATCCAGTTCCTCAGGATATACTTGGCGCTGCATAGTCTGCATAAGTAATATAGCCGCCAGTTTTTCACCGTCAATTTCCAACCGACGTAAGCGATTAATAAACTTGAGGACTACGGAAGTGACTCTCAACAGCTTTGAAAATGAAGAGAATCTTTCCAAGGGCAAAACAGTAGGTGGTACCTCCCTATGGAGGATTGCAGCATTCCAAGAAGAACGAGCTATTCCCTGGCTATGTTTGCTGAGGCATGGCAAATTCTGAGTAGGCCACGGAGTGGTACCACTACTTAACCAATCTGGTCCATAACACCAGAACTGGAAGCAGGCTTGGAACCTTGCCAGCGTCATTCCTCTAGTAATTAAGTCAGCGGGGTTCTCCGCTGTAGGAACATATCGAAATGAGGGAGACCAGCCTCTAGAGGCTTCTAACTCCACACTCATCTGCTGAATATCTTTCAATCTATTCCGTGCAAACAGGTTCTTGCTTACGATGTTTCCAGAAATAAGCCATGACAGGACTACCTGAGAATCTGTGGCCACATGAATCACGGAGGGAGAGAATCTTCTAAAGTTCCTTAAAATCGTGGGTAAGCACCTCATGGCCAGGAACACTGCCAAAAGTTCGAGGGTAGGCAGTGTTTTCCTTTTCAATGGAGCCACTCTAGCCTTGGCAAATACCAAGCAAGATCGGCGTTTCTGCACGACATATGCCGCAAACCCATAAGCTTCTGGAGAGGCATCGCAAAACAGGAACAGTTCGCCTGGCTCATTCTCACTTAAGGCCTTACGGGGGAGGGAAATGGTGTCTAATTCGGAGAGATCAGAAGAAAGTTTCCTCCACGAGGACAAATATTCAGATGGAACCGGCACATCCCACCCCAACCCCTTCTCCCAAAGCTTGCTTAACAGAATACGACCTCTCAAAGTTACGGGCAAGCACAATGATAAGGGGTCATAGACTCGAGCCGTCTCTCCAAGAATTTGTCTCTTTGTAAGCGCTTCAGGGTTGCATTTAACCGTACTCAATCGAAGGGTATCCGAGGAAGGAGAATATCGGTAACCAAGTACCCTCTCCCAACCATTGCCGTGGACACTCAGGGTACCATGCTCCTCCATTAGGCTGCGAATTCCGACATGATCGGAATTACAAGATTGTAGTTCGAAGCCTCCCTGTAGTAATCGCTCCCGAGAGAGAGCATATAATTCACCCAACTCCTCTGGATCACCGCTAGACATGATTAGATTATCCACGTAAAAGCGATTCTCCATCATATATCTGCATTCATCCATCGGAAACTGAGCAGCATGAAACCGTAAGACGTAATTCAAAATAAAGGGACTGGAAGCGAACCCAAAAATTATGGTGTTATATCTGAAACAACGGAGACGTCCTCCATCCCTCAAAAAGAAACAGAATCTATTTTTATCCGCTTCCAACTTTAGGCGGATCATTAAGAAGGCCTTCCTGATATCCGCCAACACCACATGACTATTGGAGCGGAAGGTGAGCAGCAAATCCAGGAGGTCACTAGTCATATTTACTCCCCTGTAAGTAGCCTCATTCAACGATGGAGCATCCCCAACCTTGAGGCTACAGTTAAATACTGGACGAATCTTTGTAGTCGAGGCAGAATCCATCTTAAACACAGGTCTATGAGGAATCCAAATAAAATCCTTAAACCTCTCTGGGGGCACAAATATTTCCTCTATAATACCCTCCCGTTCCTGCTGCTGGAACACTTGCAGATAGTCCTGGTAAAGTTTTTTCCCCTCCAGGTTTCGGGCCACATACTCTAATACTCGCAAGGCCACAGCATGGTTGGACGGCACACGCGATAGTTGGTCATCATCCCAGGGCAATTGGATGTAATATTTATTATCCTCAAACAAGATCGATTCCTGGAAGAGTGCAATCTTCCGCTCATCATAGTCAGAGAATTCCTGTTCTTTAATTCCCAGGGATTCCATCCCAAACATCTTCTCTAATCCTCTCTGCACCTCACTATCTGGGAAAAAATCGCTAAGGGGATCCTCATATGTACTCCGAGACTCCAGTATAAAACACAGATGAGAGGGGTTCACTTCGGCAGTCGATGCCAGAACTGAATTGAAGGCAAGTCCCTCCTGGTTCTCATCCAGAGAATGGGTTAAGTCAAGGAACTGCTTCACCTCACCAAAGGGAACCAGGCCTGTTGGAGTAGTAAACGCCTGTCCCTCCAAACAGGGAATTAATTGGAGAGTGCCTAAGTGTTGAATGAAATCCAGTCCAACTATTCCATGGATCGGAATAAAACTGGTGCCTCTCTCAAATCTACCTGCAAGGGGACAATTAAGTGATTGGAACCTATCCAACAGAATATCTAAATCCTCAATACGTACAGAGATATCCAGATCTTCCTGTACCAGCACTGGAACAGAGTGAGGACAAAGAGCTCCAACATTAACCTCCAGCTCCACCTCACTAAAGTGCCTATCGCAATCTCCCAGTACAGTAGTTAACTTGAGGCTACAATCCAATCCAATGGACGCCAAGGGACCAAGTGGTGCTAACACTTTACCGGACAGATAAGTCCGGCCACTGCCAGTGTCCAACAAACAGTTGGCAGAAACCTGAACACCATCTCTGCCGAACGTAACACACAAAACAGGAGGAAGGCATGAGAATTTTCCACCCTGAGAGCGACAGATCGAGTTGGCCTGAAGAGAAGAATCCCTTCGAGAGGGATTGGTCCTTGTTCTCGATGGTGCATCCCCCAAGGACCCTCGACCAGCATTGAAGGAGGAACCCGAGATCTCATCTCCCTTGATGAGAAGACGTTTAACTGCCTCCCTAGTACCTTGCAATATTGATGACAATGTTGGTATTCTCTTCCCAGAAATTTGAATTAACTCTCCTCGGACCTCTCTGGGGAATTTGGAAAAGAGTATCTTCGCCATAAGACGTGCCCCCGATGATTTGTCCCTGGAGCACAAACAACCAAATGAGCCTTCCAACTCTACCAGAAGAGAAGCCGCTTTGGAGATGAAATTAGTCAGAGTAGTAAAGCCCTTATCGCGCTTATAGGAGAAATCTAATATATCCTGGAAGATGTGATCTATTATTTCATCCTCATCAAGGTACTCGCTCTTCAGGACAGAAAGAGCCACTTGATAGTTCCTCTCACAAATAGTCAGGTGATTTATTAACAGTAAAGGTGGACCAGACAGTGAACATTTCAAGAAATTTAGCCTTTCCGCATCGTTAGCCATGCCGGCCACGCAATTTTCAAATCTGGACAGAAAATTTCTATAACTCATGGGGTTGGACTGCATTTCCAACCCATCGAAGGTTGGTCCTGTAATTTGTAGCTGAGGCAGCTTCACGGAAAATGAAGACACACCCCTTTCAATTCCTGAGGAATAAGATGCAGAACTTAGGGGCTCAGAAGTAGCAGGGAGGAACCTAGACTCAAGCTCCTCCAGTTCCCTTCTGAATCGCAAGGTATGTGTGAGAGCCTCCCTCTCGACTTGCACCCAGTCCACCTCCTCAGACAAAACCTGAATTTCACTCACACATGTGTCAACTTCCGTTAAATAATCCATAACGGATCTCTGTAAAGCGGCAAATGATTTGCTAGAGAGTTCATCTTCCAGGTGAGCCATCTCCAGGATGGTTCTAATTTTAGTCCATAAAAGCGAAACTCTCTTCTGCAAATCTGCCTTACTTCTATTCATGTTAATGCAATTCTTTCGCAAAATGTAGAAAAAATTAATTTTCCCCTAAAAAAAAAGAGAGACTGCTCAGTCGAGAAAGGAAGCAATGTACACTTACCTTAGGTTGCGAAAGAATTGCCCCCTTCCGCGACGTGTCAGTCTAATAACAAGTGATTACGGCCAGCAAGCAATGGTAAAGTCGCCTCCTCGCTCCATTAACGCTAATTCATCCATATAAAAAAACAACAGCCGACAGGAGAGGAATCTCCTGTTAAATAACCAAATGGTCATGTGGTTGTCACATGACCTGAGAAAAAAACTATAAACATCTGAGGAGGCAATATTATCTCCTTTTGTTAGTAAGGAAGGTAAGTGCACATGCTCCCTCTCCTTGAGCAATCACTAATGAATTTTTTTTTTCACAGGTTAGTGGTTACATTTTTAGTTACTGCCCTAAAAAGTTAGAATGGCCTTGAAAAGGGGGTCATTTTACGTTAAATTTATATGTGTACCTAACTAATCCTCTACTGTAAATTAAAATAATACTTGTTTTTTTTTTCTAGTGTGTTCACACGTAATCGTCTAAAAAATGTTATGCTGCCTTAGGGCCGGGGTTAACCGTCAGACAGCTAGCAATTAACTCCTTTCGAAAAAACAAGACTCTGGACCAGTGCTTTTCAACCTTTTTGCTGGAGTGGAACCCCATGGAAACATTCCACTGGCTCGAGGAACCCCTGTGTCAAAATTTTGGTTGTCTTATGCAAAAAACAGCATTTAATTATACAAAAAAATAAATTTGTAATAAAATGAAAATACTCATGTTCAGAGTATTGTACATGAAATGAAAACAAAAATGTTTATGTTTGAATAGATTACATTTATTCATATGAAAAAAGTCAATGGGAAACTTGAGCCTGCTGTTTCTTGCACAACTCTTTAAGATTGGGTCGTGTTTTTTATAGACACACACGAAGTTCATCTTCCACAGACCGCAATTGTGCTCGTTTCTTGTACTTGGTGGTTGTCAGAGCTGAAAATCCAAATTCACACAAGTAGGAGGTTGAAAATTGCACAAGAAGTCGTAGCGCTTTCTGGGCAATTGCATGATATTCCTTTTCAACCAGCAGCCAAAATGCATTCAGGTTAAGTTTAGAATGCTTCAGCTTTAATGTCCTGTCATTTAGAACACTGGCAAGTTCTTCTTCTGTTAATGTGAACTGTTCTTCAGACGGCTCAAATTCTACAAATGGGTTTCTAATCCAGTCATACTGGTCAACAGATATTGATGGAAAATATTTGTCAAGATTTGTTAACAAAGTGTCCAAATAGTTCAAAATCAGTAGCCTAATTTCTTGACAATTCCTTTTAAAAACACATGGAAACATTTCCAAATTTCCTGCAGCTATGCGTTTCTTCCATATTGTAAATTTCTTCTGAAAAGCATTTATTTTGTCAGTAGAAGACAAGATATTTTCGTTCCTGCCCTGCATGCTATTGTTCAAGAAGTTAAGTTCATGAAATATATCGGCAAGATATGCTAACTTCGAACACCAATGGCCATTACTTAAACATTCTACAAAGTCTTTCAGGTTTTCTTGCAAACAAAAGGTCAATAACTCTTCTCTTTATTCGTAAAAACGAGACAATACTTTCCCCCTTGACAACCATCGTATTTCTGTGTGCTGGATTAAGGTGGAATGTTCTGCTTCCATACCCATACAAAGTTTCTCAAACTGTCGACATTTAAGTGGCCTCATCTTGATGTAATCAACTATTTTAACTACCATATCCAATGCAGATTTTAGTTCAGATCCAAGAGTTTTAGCTACTAGTGCTTCTCTATGAATGAAACAATGAGTATGGATAATATTTGGATTTTGTTTTTGTGCGATTGGGACAAAGCCTTTAAGACATCCTGTCATTGCAGGGGCACCATCTATACAAATACCAGCACAGTTTTTCCAGTTCAATCCACAATACTCTAAATATGAATTCAAAACATCAAATACATCTTGTCCTTTCGTTGTGCCTGGCAATTCCTTGCAACACAGGAAGTCTTCTACAATAGCTTCATCATCAATAAATCGAACAAATACAAGGAGTTGTGCTTTACCACTAATGTCCGTACTCTCATCAACTTGAAGTGCAAATAAGTTATGTTTCAGTATTTCTGACTTAAGATTGCATTCAATGTCTCCTGACATGTCTTGAATGCGCCTACTTATTGTGTTGTCAGAAAGTGGAATTTTATTTACAGCATCCTCTGCAAACATTATCCTCACTATTTCTTGGCATGCAGGTAAAATTACCGTTTCAGCGATGGTATGAGATTTCATTTTTCTTGCAACTATCTCCGCCACAGCATAACTTGCTTCTTGTCCTTTGTCACTCAACTAGAACTTTTTGGCAAACATAGAAACCTGCCTTTTATTACATTTCATTTCTCGTTGAAAATATTGTTCATCTTTGCTCGACAACTCTGGATGTTTAGTTATTAAATGTCGTTTCAGTTTGGCTGGTGCCATAGCACTGTTAGCCAGCTTCTCCCCACAAACAATACACAAAGGCGAAGGGCACTCTGGGTTTCCAGTCCAAGTAAATCCCAGAGCTATGTACTTTTCACAATATTGACGAACTTTTAGTGGTAGGTTAATTCCATCATTTCTTGATTTCGATGAGGCAGCATTGCTGGTAGTGGTTTCAGCTTCAAAGGAGTGCCTCAGATCCTGTGTCTCTTCATCCGCATCTGTCTTGCGTTTTTTCACAAATCTATCCATGGTTGTAAAATCTGTAAAAGAGTTTAATGAATGTAACGAGTTTAATCATATTACAGTCCACAGTTTCCATACGGAAACTAATAAAATATACATACTTAGAATGAAAAATACTTATAATTAGTGGAAGCTATCAGCCAATCATATTTAAGCAATAGTTTTCTTGGAAATTACATATAGACAATTAATTTTATAACTACATACACTAAATAATAATAATATTTGTATACTTGTATTTGTATAAATATAAACATTTTTAAAGCGTGTTTTCATATGTCGGACCGTATAGGGTTAAAAGATATGCATATCTTAATAAAATAGATTTTCGAAATTGAATTTAATATGTTGTTTATTTGTTCGTTGTTCTAATTTAGAAATTGCGGAACCCCTGGACTGTACTGGCGGAACCCTAAGGTTCCACGGAACCCTGGTTGAAAACCACTGCTCTGGACCATAGCATATTTTAATCACAGGTTTTATTGCTCATCGAAAAGGTAAAAAACTGACAAGAAATAAAAACATTGTCTCAGAAATGTGAATACAATAAATGACGACGAAGCAAGAAACGAAAAGTCGACTGAAATCTAAAAAAACTGTTAAGCAGAATAGGAAGTATTTTGGGGGGTGAAGAATACTACGAAGTATGAGAGGTACACATGTCTATAGCGATCGACAAGGAGATACGCACATGGGATGAGAAGGGAGAATAACATTCATTTAAATCGGAGAAATGTTCAAAGGAAATAACGGACACGATATTCAATTCTGTTTGAGGAAGGAGAAGGGATAATGTCTCTTACTGAAGATGGCTAAAATGTCGGAATCTGTAGGGAGATTGAATTTCCACCATGCAGTTTCGTCCGGGCCATAGCAGCAGCGAGAAGTCAGAAACATAGCACTGGCAGCTGCTTGCCGGCCGGTGTCGGGATAAAAAGTCCCTAACGAATGAGGAGGCCGGGAAAGGGAGATAAAACTAAAGGGTCTACATCTATACTAGACAGAACGAATGTAGAATCTCATTTTTTTCGGTGGGGGGGGGGGGGTACTTATATTTTTCCCCTTTACGTATAGTATCCAAGATTTTAATAAACTCATTGTGAGATTGTCATCTATATTTTTCTCTTGTACTATTTTTCCTATTTATCAACTTGTGCCATTTTTACCGGCGCCATTTTAAATTCCGTGAAAATAGCGATTTGAGAGATAGTTTAGCAGTTATGAGTTTTCAAATTCTCTATTAATTGGAAATTAGTTTAATTAATTTTAAAGGGAAATAGGCATTAGGTTTAAAGAATTTCAACCCGAAAAAATACAAACAAACATGTATTATTTCAGGGGTTATACGCGGTGACCGGATAAACAGACAGGGTCAGGGCGGCGCCAGCGGAAAAAAACCTGTCCCTAAAACTGTAAACTATCTGAGAGGCGTCATAAAAAATTGAACATTTCAAAACATTTGATAAGGTGTAGCAGTTATCAATAGGGACTACTTTTGAATGCGTAATCACTGTCCCTGTGAGCTGGCTTGTTCAATCAAATCACAGGGCGCAGTAATATCGTTAGTTCCCTAAGGGACTACTTATGTTCCCTTAGGGTTCGAGGAAAAAGAAGAGACGACCTCCTGGCACCAGCTTGGACACATCACAGAGACCACCAGCGAGGAACGAGGAAACGCTCTCTCTCCCGCCGC
Source organism: Sepiola atlantica (assembly GCA_963556195.1). Classification (NCBI taxonomy): domain Eukaryota; kingdom Metazoa; phylum Mollusca; class Cephalopoda; order Sepiida; family Sepiolidae; genus Sepiola; species Sepiola atlantica. Next base: position 109,228,989 of record OY744525.1, read on the forward strand.
CGTCGCCACTTGACGACTACTACCATCTTCACCAGAAGAAATCCACGGGCAGCCCTAAGAACTCTTATATTCTTCCTCTTCCCCAGACGGACACTGTCCCACTCTCTTCTACCTATACCAAACGGTATAGTTAACCTTGAGTTAATAAAACCTCTTTTTGTTATAGTTACAGAAATACTTTTCGTTGTTCCGTTTCTTTACGAGAAAATAAAAGGATAACCCCTTTCATCAACTCATCATCACCTTACAAATGGTGACTCCGACGCTAAAAGAAAAAAAACAGACCTTCTGATATATGAAACGTAAGGAAAAAAAACGGAATATAACAAACAAACAAAACAACCCTCGAAAAGTTATTTTTGCGACGAAAAGGTTTTAAAACTCAACCCTCCGGCGACAAAAAAAACTCCGTTGTTTAAAAAAACAACAGTCACAAAACTTTGTTTGTAAACAGAAAAAGAAAAACTTTCAACCTTGAGAGATTCGGAAACTTTTTAAATTCTCTTTAAGAGTTTTTAAAAAAAAGGACAGTTATTTTTAACAACAAAAAAAGAAAAAAAACTACCGAAATCCTTTTTTTCTCTCTCTCTCCCTCTCTCTATCACAGTAAAGGCGTACTTTGCATTGAAAACTTTTTCTTTTATAAAATATTTTTTCTGTCTTTAACTGAACGAATTCTTGACAGAGAAATACTACAAAATACCTTAAAATATAAAACTATTAACAAAGAAAAAACTTTTTTCCGAATTTAAAACAAGTTTCAAACAACTTTAGACGGACAGACTTTTCGACGCCGCGACGTATACACCCTCCAAAATGGCGCTGACCAATTCTTTTGACTTCAACCGAAGAAAGGACTCAACAAAAGAAGAAAGAAAGCATTCTTTTTGCCTTTAACAAAAAAAAGACTTGTTTTTACGAATATCTTTTAAAGGTCCCTTAAAAGAGTAAGTACATTAGTTTTTTTCCCTTTTACACACAAATACATACTCAAATATATCCGCCCCTTCTGTCACCAAAAAAAATACATTTTTTTTTTTTTTTAACTTCTTGGCTTTCTACACTTACAAAGTTCCTCTTTCGTTTTTTCTCTCTGAAATGTGTGTCCATGACGATGTTTTCAATTTTTTTTTAACTTAGATTTCTTGGTCTGGGGTCCCATTAAAAAAAAAGCATTTTACCTGCATTCGCCGGCGACGTTCGCGTTTGGGTTGTCCAACTCGAGGCATATTACATGGCAAATAATGTCGCTGAACAACGGCAATTGCACATTTTATTTAGTGCATTCCCTGCGTCCTTAATACCAGTTGACAAGGACTTAATAACAGATACTCCGCCTGGCTCTACATATGACAGCATTAAGCGGGAGGTCCTACGACGCACATCGCTCTCAGCAGAAAAGCGTTTTCAAACGCTGGTTAACGACGAGCGTTTGGGCGACCGCAAGCCAAGTGAGCCGCTCCGCAGAATGAGAGAACTGGCGGAAGGAGAGGCATCCGCTGATAGTACCCTCATAAAGCAGCTTTTCTTTTCCAGGCTGTCGCATGAGGTCAAGGCAATTCTGGCGCCTATGGTGGAGACGAACTCTGTCGACGTAGTGGCTGCGTCGGCAGATAAAGTGATGGATTGTGTCATTCGACATAACCCAAATTCCCACCGTCAGCCACAGGTTTAGGTCTCTTCTTTATCTGTAACGCCGGAGACAGCAGTCAACAGGTCACATTGGCCATACTCCAGGCGATAGAGCGACTTAAGAGAAACATGCGAAAATTAAGCATGTCTAGACCTCAATCGCCTAGACGTCGTAATCGTTCGTCGTCCCCACACCATCGCCACTCAAATAAGCCAGGATTGTGTTACTACCACAGTCGCTATGGCAACCAAGCATATAAGTGTAAACAACCTTGTTCGTTCCCTAATTGAACTCTGGAAACTGAAATTTACCAATAAAAAAACAACGATTTAGTCGTTTGGCAGCCAAAACGGAGGACAATGAACCGTCTACTAATTTCTGAATTCACAAATGAGTAAGTAAACCCAAATAAATTGTTTTGGACTAATGTCAAATTTACCTTAAATTATTTTTAAGGAAATACTGTTGGAAAGTTAGTCTAAAACAATTTATTTGGGTGTACTTACACATTTGTGAGGTCGGAAAAAAATAAAAAATTAGCAGACGGTTCATTGTCCGCCATTTTGGCTGTGAAGCGACTAAATCGCCAAAACAATAAAATTAGACGCGTAAACTACTAAAAATAACGGTGCTTCTGCATTATGGCAACAAAATGACGACAAACAAAATTCCCTTCCCTTTTTCTAGAGGAGTGAATCGAAAGGGAAGATAATTCGAATTATTTTAAGTGTCTTAATTCTTTTCTTAATTTTCCGAAAATGGACGCCAATGAGTTAAATCTTGAAGACATTTTATATTTAACTAGAGATACGGCGAAGTTAGTCGAGTTTTTGGAAGCGCACAGAGTAATTTCTGGTGCGGAGATATGCGTCTGTGGAGGTGATATGCGACTATGTGAAACTTTGTTACAAATATGTACTTTCTATTTTTATATTTTATATGATGTCAAAGTTACTCAAATATATTTTATTTACTTTTTAATACTGTTTTTTAATGTATTTTATTACAAAAATACTGTTTTAAAATGTTTCTGCTGACAAATTCTCATGCTTCTCTATCTGTGTTACGGTTTTCTGTGAGGAAAAAAAATCGAATATGACCGTTTCGTTATGAGTCCCCCTAAAAAATAATTTGAATTATCTCCCCTTTCGATTCACTCCTCTAGAAATAAAGCAGGGAATTTTGTTCGTCACCATTTTGTTGTCATAATGCAGAAGCACCAAAATATTTGTTTAGAGATCCAGATTTAAAAAAATTAATAATATTTACAAAATTGAATCCACTAGAACGCATTTTGGTTTCTCAAGAAACAAGCCCGTCATTTAAATTTGTTGTTAATAGTTGAAAAAAAATCGATGAATTACTTCGTGACCCTTAGAAATCCTAAATGAATTTAGAAGCATTTAAACTTTAAAGTGGCATGAGGGTTTGCTAAGAATTTTGGTTCTTAGCAAATCCTCAATTTGGTTTAGTTAATAATTTAATGACCAAACGATACCGTAAAAAGTACATTTAACTTTCAAAATCTTTTTTTTTTTTAATAATTTGGTTAAAAAAATATTTAAAAAAAAAAAAATTGGTTTAACAAAATATTTTAAATGGGGACAGCCGTGGTTGTCGTAATAGTAGCAGACCTTGTAACTGACTCGAGATTTTGTGGTGGTGTCATTGATCATGGTTCTTAGACCCACGATCATTCAGGACCGGAAGTGAGCCGTGAATTAATGCGCATGCGTTCGTCTATAAATGTTCATATACAACATGGATTATTCATTCACTTAGAAATCATATTTAAATTGTTCCTTCAATTTGTGATTTTATTCTCCTACCAAGAACACGGCTACCCCCTAAGGATTATTCATTCACTTGAAAATCATTGTTAACTTGTTCATTTTTTCAAATGTATTTCCTTTTTTAAGCGAAAGACATCTTTTTTTAAATCCATCATGGCGTTCCAAGATAAGGCATTGTATTATATTACTACGGCCATGATTAAAGTTCGAATTTCAAGTTTAAAAAATAAATAGAATTTTATTTCAAGATTAAATATACAATTTTAGACTAATTAATAAGTTCCCCCAAATCCTCCCCTCCATAAAACATAACTGTTTTAATTTATTACAAATGTTTACTATGTTGTAGAAAAACTTCGTTTTTCAAAAAAAAAAAACACATTTTAATTTATTTCTATAAATGTTCTATTAATTATTTTTAATTATTGATTTGGTATTAATTTAATGAATTCGTAATCTTTCATGTTTGATTTATTTTTAAGTTAAACATTTTTTTAAAAACATTTATTATAACATTGTAATAAAATATCGTTGTATTATTATTATTATTATTATTATTATTATTATTATTATTATTATTATTATTATTATTATTATGTTTTATAACATTTTAAGTTATTTTTAAACAACTTTATTTTTTATTTTGAAAATTTATAAAAAATACTTTAAGGACAAACATTTTATTTCAAAATTTGGGAAAAATAAGTTAATCACTTAATTTTTTGAGTTGGTCGGGCAAAAGTCTTTCAGCTGCAAGTCTGTTGTTCAGTAAATAAGTACCATTTGTAAGCTCTAAAAAAAAATCGGTTAATTGTTTTTACACAATATCGAGAAATCCTGATTCCTTATGTATAATCAAAATTATATATAATTTAAATTATAAAATAAACATCACTGTCAATTTCAAAAACTATATTTCATTACAATCTTTTGGCTAAAATGTTACTTTATTTAAAATAAACTTTATTGTTTGTTTTTTCAGAAACTATATTTTATTAAATAAATAAATTTATTCAAATGTTTTAATCTATTGATCGTTATTAATATGGCATTCAGGGGCTTTTTTCCGTAGTATATGAGAAGTATATTTTAAAAGATTTGTTTATATTGTTAACATCTACGATGCTTTATTTTCATTTAAAAAATATATTCATGCGCTTTTTTAATACCCTGTGATATAACTTTAGGAAAAGTGTTTTTTGTTTATAAAAAATCAAGAAACATCATTTATTCTTTTGGTAATGAGAGCAACTGATATTATTCAGTAAAACCAATTATAATGAAATGTTGTGTTTATAAACCAAGAGATATTTCCATGCAGCATAACTGGTCTTTTGATTCGATGCAGACAGGTGGTCATAACAATCAACTTGTAGCAGTTACCTCCTCCTTTCAAAACATAACTACACCGGTTTGCCGGTAGGTGGCGCTTTATCACCGACAGGTGGCGCTGTAAAGCGACACCAGAGTTATCTGCCCTTCGGACTATAAAACCCGGTGCAAAACGGAAATTCTCTCTCTTCCTTCACCGACGAGCCTCGGCAGACAGACGCTGACACTAGCGTTCCGTTTCACTCTTCTCTGGTCGACAGAACGACGCTAATACACTAGCGTTTCGTCTCACGCTTTTCTTCTCAATCGGCATAACAACTACCAACACACGTGGGCAAACAACGGTGAGAGTTCTCAACTCATTTTCTTTGCGTACGGCTTTCAAAGACTTTCCTCACGCCGGATTCATTTCTTCTTATACCTTTTCAAGAACTGTTTTTCCATCGACACACATGCATACATCACACATTTCACCATTCCACGTACACACACGTTCAATAAACGTTATTTGAACTACTTCATTTTTGTTTATTAATTATTACTCCGTCTTTGCATGCAACATTGCTTGATTCAACTTTACACGTTTATAATCGGGGGAACACGACCCTCGATCCGAACATTGGTGACCCGACGTGCAAGCTTTGTTGTATGTGGCGGAGTAATTAATTTCGTACTAGAACAAAAAACAAAACAAAAAAAAACAAAACATTTCTCGTTTTTTCTTTCGTGGTGAAACGAATTACGCACCCATCTTTTTCATTTTTTTTCTACCCACGTGGTAGAAATATACAAACAAACAAAAGAAAAGAAGCCGCCATTATTTTTTTTCTGGCAATGTGGAAATACCCAAACAAAGGAAAAACAAAAACATTTCTCGGCTCTCTCCGAATATAAAACAAATTACAATTTCATTTTTTTTTCTTCTCTTTCTCCACCCACGTGTCGGAAAAATATATACAAAGAAAAAGACAAACTTTTACCAATCCTTTTTTTTCTCTTTCGACGAACAAAAGGACGTTACAAGACGCCACTTCCTTTGTTTTGAACACGTGGAGATAAAAAGAAAACAAACGCTCACGCAGCCCATCTTTTTCGTGACCACGTGTTGATAAAAAAATTCAAAATAATGCCGCCATCTTTTTCACGTGGAAATGAAAATTCAAACAAAAAAAGAAAATACGAATTTATTTTCTGTTTCAACAACAAGCAAAAAAGGGAAGCAGCCATCCTTTTCCCTAACCACGTGGAAATGAAAATTCAAAAAAAAAAGAAAATACGAATTTTTTTTCTTCTTCCTTTTCAACAACAAAGGAAAAGAGAAGCCGCCATTCTTTCTCTACGTGGAAACTAACATTCAAACAAACTAAAACGAAAACAAAAACGTCATTCCTCGTGTGAAACAAATTATGACTCCATTTTTTTTCCCTTTCTACCCACGTGTAGGAAATATATATATAAAAGAAAAGAAAACTACAAAACAGACAACACACGATGTCGAACATCACCAAGCCTCAAGACTTAATACTGGTTGTAAAAAGTCAGGCTCAGCAAGCACCAACATCACCCTTCAAGGGCTACCAACCCTCTTCAACAACTGGACGTTCATTGATAAACAGGAGGACACATCAACTTGAACAACCAACTCTTCCCGGACATTCATCAAACATTTCCGGACATCACTGACGACACTATGGAAGAAATCACACCAGTTCAAAATGAGTACAACTGCACAAGCACGACTAAATACTCAACAACTGGACGTTCGTTGATCAACTGGGGACACATCAACTCGAACGACGCGCACCAGTACAGACCCACTTGTACCTGGACCTGCTAACTCACTTGCAGACATTTGTGCATCTGATTTTGACCATAGTGTACCACCAATCTCAACAACTACATGTTTGTTCATCAGTTCCACAACACGGACTAATTAACATGAACAACATCAACAATTGCACAGACTCACTTGTGCTCATTCATAAACAATTGCACAGACTCACTTGTGCTCATTCATCAACAATTGCACAGACTCACTTGTGCTCATTTATCAACAATTGCACAGACTCACTTGTGCTCATTCATCAACAACTGCACAGACTCACTGGTGCTCATTCATCAACAATTGCACATATTCACTTGTGCTCATTCATCAACAATTGCACAGACTCACTTGTGCTCATTCATCAACAACTGCACAGATTCACTTGTGCTCATTCATCAACAACCGCGCAGACTCACTTGTGCTCACTCATCAACAACTGCACAGATTCACTTGTGCTCACTCATCAACAACCGCGCAGATTCACTTGTGCTCACTCATCAACAACCGTGCAGACCCAAGCACCAAACATTCACTGACAATTCAACGTTCGTTCATCAGCTCCGCACCACGCAGACTAATCAACATGAACAACGCCACCAACAAGTGCAAATTCACTTGCACTCAACATTTTTCGACCGCAAACTCACTTGCGCTCAAACTTGATGCAGACCCAAACAACACGCAGATCCACATGCGTTACAACACTCAATTCCGCAGACGTACTTGCGATCAATCATTCAATACAGATGCAGAAACAGAAATAAGTAGTGTGCACACTACTTTTTCTAATATTCAACAGCAAAACAGACATACCCACAAAGAATGCTTCTCATCTACAACTGTACATATTGAATAATATTTTCAATATTTTTCAATCTGGGGGGGGAGTCCTTGTAGCAGTTACCTCCTCCTTTCAAAACATAACTACACCGGTTTGCCGGTAGGTGGCGCTTTATCACCGACAGGTGGTGCTGTAAAGCGACACCAGAGTTATCTGCCCTTCGGACTATAAAACCCGGTGCAAAACGGAAATTCTCTCTCTTCCATCACCGACGAGCTTCGGCAGACAGACGCTGACACTAGCGTTCCGTTTCACTCTTCTCTGGTCGACAGAACGACGCTAATACACTAGCGTTTCGTCTCACGCTTTTCTTCTCAATCGGCATAACAACTACCAACACACGTGGGCAAACAACGGTAAGAGTTCTCAACTCATTTTCTTTGCGTACGGCTTTCAAAGACTTTCCTCACGCCGGATTCATTTCTTCTTATACCTTTTCAAGAACTGTTTTTCCATCGACACACATGCATACATCACACATTTCACCATTCCACGTACACACACGTTAAATAAACGTTATTTGAACTACTTCATTTTTGTTTATTAATTATTACTCCGTCTTTGCATGCAACATTGCTTGATTCAACTTTACACGTTTATAATCGGGGGAACACGACCCTCGATCCGAACAAACTCAAACATAAAAAAATAATCCGGAAAGAATAAACTTATTTAAACATTGAGTATTAAATCAGACAAATTATTTTTCAAAGAAAAATGTTCATGTTTTAAAAATTAAAAAAAAATATGACAACACCATTTTTTTATTAAGTAGTAATTTAATGTTTGATGATACCACGATGAGGATATCCGTACAATCTCAAAACGAAAGAGTTTATCGGATTGACATCCAAATAACTAAGGGGAGACAAGTACGACCTTCCCTTTCAAAACATAACTACACCGTTTGGCCGTTAGATGTCGCCTTTTCACCAACAGGTGGCGCTGGAAAGCGACACCAGAGTTATCTGCCCTTCGGACTATAAAAACCTTTGCAAACGGAAATCGACCTTTTTTTCTACTCGACCAGCCTTGACAGAACGACACTGGAGCTTCGTCTCTCCCTCTTTTCAGCAGCTCATCTCTTGCCTCCAGAATTTCTTCAGACAGGACGATGCGACGACTACCTGTCGCGTCAAATCATTCCTTCTCCCCCTTTCTGACTGCTGGACACACATAGTAAGCTTGGCATTTTCTTTCTCTCTTTTCAATTACACACGTACACACACACACGTGCGTTTTTCTCCATACAAAACTTATTTAAAGAGACATTGCTTTAAATAACAAAAAGACACTGTTGTGGTATCCGTATACATTGATTGATGTCGATTAGACGAGAATACAGGGAGGCTGAAGTGAAACACGTTTATTTACTTAGGTGTACAAACCGGAACTGCTGACGGTGAGCCCGAAACCGGAAGAGGGGATATGGGAAGGGAGTGGGAGGAGGGCTAGCTAGATTTCTATTGCTGATACTACAACATCCCCTTCTGTATTAAAGGAGAAGTACGTTGGGCTGTGATGGGCTGGAGAGGTTGCGGGGTGGGAGAGATAGTTCATTTTGTTCTGTTACAGGTCGAGCCGCTGGGTAGACCAAAGAAATCATGGGAGGACGGGATAAGGATTGACTTAAGAGAAAGAGGGAAAAATAAAGACCTGGCCAGAGTTAGGTTAGTTTGGAAGTCAATTTCTAAAAGCAGTCCAACATATGCCAAGATGTAAAATGAACGATAAACCGACTATGATGATAATAATAATGATGGTGATCATTATCTAGATCAGGGGCGGGCAACCTCAGGCCTGCGGGCTACATCCGGCCTGCGAAGGTTTAGCATCCGGCCAGCCACCCTACTATGCTTTATTATTGCGATCCGGCCTGCAGACCTCCCAGTAAAACTCATATCATTTTGTGACATAGACGTAAAAGTAGGTTTCAATTAAGATTTACAGTGGCATAAAAATGTATAAATATCAGCGAGCTATGATGCATGTATATTTCATTTTTCTTTAACTATCAATTTCAAATCTTTGGCCTGATATGAAAATAGAAAAAGAGAGGCAAAGAGAAAACGTGAGATGAGGAAAGGGCAAGAAACAGAGAACCTATGTGAGGTGTGTCAAAACGAATGCTGGATCAACTTGTTACTCCCCCGTCATTATTTTTTGATTCCAAAATGACTCTTCGTCGGCGCCTTTTAGCACATCACATACAGAAGTCTCTTGAGAACAAATATCAGATTTGTAGAGTGTTCAATGCAATTTTTGTACAATTTAATTCTGAGATTTCGTTTTTCACTCCAGCCCATAATCTCCTTCCAAAAGTCTTATCTGGCCCTCACTCTGAAAAGGTTGGCCGCCCCTGATCTAGATAATCAAAATAGCAAAAATATTAAAATTTAAAAATCATTAACACTTATTTACAAAAGTATATACAACATTATATTGCCTGGTATCAATTTTTGTTTGCTTTTTATTTTTTAATTGTTTAGAAAATTAAGAATTCAAATAAAGAAAACGATGTTACTTCCTTTTTAAGATGTGTTTTTAATTATTTTAATTTTTTATTATTTTATGTAATAATTCAGTGAATTAATAAAAGTGTTTGTTTTTGTATCTGTCTGTATTGGGAGACAATTGAGTTCTGCATCTCAGATTCGTCCATTGCTGAATAGCAGCATCTAATGTCACTGTGCAGGCCTATCCAGGATTGGCAGGCTTTATTGCAGTTGCCACAACTGTAGGTAGCATCTTGTACAGAGAGTTATAATGCAGCCTTCTGCTGTCTGTTCTTTCTCCTCCCCCTCCACTGTTGGTCTCTCTTCTCCTCACTTCTGCTGGAGCATGCATTTTCCAGTGGCTACAGTCTTCAGCCATGAACTTCCAGTCTGCTTGGTCAATGTAACCTGCCCTCATGTGTCACTGGAAGATATGCTCATAGCATAGGACAGATCTTCAAGCTGTTCTTCCCAATTGACCTCTTAATTATGTTATAGCTTATCTTTATTGTTGTTCTTTCTGAATTTTGCTGGATTTCAGGACAAGTATTCATCTGGTCTGGTGGAATATCCAGCCAAGTGATGTTACTTGAGGTAACATCATTAGAAGGTTTACCATTCCTTGTATGAGCCAGTATATACATTTCGAGGGGATCTTATTTGTGCTTCAAATACTGCTATTTTGAATATTTGGTCATGGTTTACTTGTAGGGTTAAGTATTCTTATTTAAGTTTGTAGCTGAAAAAAACCCTTGGGCAGAGAGACCGAAGACACCCGTGGGTGGTGTCTAGTAGATAATTCAAACTTTCCGAGAATGTGTTTCCATATGTGTTTTTAAATTACATTTTTGAGAAAATGACAATCCACATATTCCACAAGGGAATGGTTTTTCCCCAGTGTGTGTTCGAATATGGCGTTTTAGGTCGATGGTGTTGGGAAATGAGGATGGACATATTTTGCAAAAAAATCGTTTTTCTCCCGTGTGTATTAATTTATGCCTTTTCACATTAGAATTGACTGAAAATTTTGATCCACATATTTCACAAGAAAATGGCTTCTCACCTGTGTGCGTTCTCATGTGGCTCTGCAAGTGTGCATTCAAGGCAAATGCAGATCCACATATTTCACAAGAATACGGTTTCTCTCCTGTGTGTGTTCGTATGTGGATTTTTAAAGAAGACTTCTTTAAAAATTCTAATTTACAAATTTCACAAGAAAATTTTTTCAATCCTGTGTGTACTTCAATGTGGTCTTTTAAACTTGAAATGGATGAATATGATGATCCACATATTTCACAAGAATATGGCTTCTCTCCTGTATGTATTTTCATGTGATTTCTTAAAGTAGAATTTACTGCAAATGCAGCGCTACATATTCCGCAAGAATATGGCCTCTCTCCCGTGTGTGTTCGCAAATGGTTCTTCAAAGTAGAATTTACAGAAAAGGTGGACCCACATATTTCACAAGAAAATGGTTTAACTCCGGTATGTATTTGCATATGTCTTTTTAAATTGAAACTTGCTGAAAATGTTGATGGACATTTTTCACAGCAGAATACTTTCTCTCTTTTCCGTGTCATCATTTTGTCTTTTTAACCTGCCAATCGTTTTAAAGGTTAACCCACTGAATTCAAAACATATTCTATTAGTATACAATGCTGTATGAAACAATGAAGAATTATGACAAGCTAATTTTTCAGAGGTTTTGAGCTAAGAAAAACGTGTAGTATCTGTTCTGTTTTGAAAGAAGAAATTCTTCTTGAATTAGAAATCTGTCTGAGGTATCTAAACTGTTCTTTTGTCCATGGAAAACGTTCTAGCCCCTAGAAGTGACTAAAAGAATCAAATAAACTGACTTTCTCGGTCTTTGGGCTAGAAATCCAAGTATAGTACCTGTTCTGTCATCAGTTAGTGAAGGAGAGATGCTACTAGACTTAGGCAATTTGTATTTTTGTCTCATACAGAGTTATACTTTTTGGCGAGCCGGAATTTCCCAACATTAAAAACCTGCATATATCAACTTTGCTCTTGTCACGAGGCAAGTGGATTCATATAATCAACTATAAAAAGATTTTTAAAATATCTACCAAAAAACATGAACAGATCTGCTTAAAATTTATCCCAGACTCTTTTTTAAAAATTCATTAATTAATAGATGTGGTGAAAGTATATCTGAATGATAAACATATTGAGTTGTTCAGAGGTTTTGTTATATTGGTGATCCCATTGGAGCACAGGGTGGAGCAGGTGCTAGTGTGATTACAAGTGTAGTTCAGTGAACTTCTGCCATTACTGTTCTGTCCTCGGTCTGTGGAGGAAAGATCCTATAAGGCTTAGGCAATTTTTATGTTTGTCTTATCCAGAGTTTCACCGTTTTGGGAGGTGGATATCTCCACATAAAAACCGACCATGTGTTTTTGTCCTTTTTAAGAGGTAAGTGTTTTTATGCAACTTAAAAATTATTTCAAAATTCTGACGTACACACTTTTCCAGAATGTTTCATTTTTTTAGTTTTTTTAGGGGTTTGTATCCTATCACAGTTGGTAGTCTTTCCATGAAATTGATATCTGTAAACAAGAAAGAGTATATTCAATGATTAAAGAAAGAGAAAATGGTGCTAGGGTATTTGATCAGTATCAAATGCCTGCCCTGTAACACTTGATATTATTTTAGACTGTATAAGATGAAGGAATGTACCCTATGAAATCAGTGTGCATTTCCAAAGAAAATACAAACAAACAAGAAGAAGTGAGTTTCATAAATAAATAAATTTGTGGATGATCTACAAAAGCAGATTCAAAACCATGTCTGATGGCTCATCCTCAACATTGTCATCCCATTTGGATGAATTGATGTGGTTACAGAGAATTATGTTATAGCACATTTCACAATTGTATCAAATAAATTAAACAAAATTAAGTACAGATAATTGATAAATTGTTCGTTGAAAAAAGATTATCTTACTTAGTTTTGCAATAAATTTATTATGAAATATAATTGTTCATTACAAAATAAAGTAAAGTATATTTAATTACAGATATGAATAAAAGATTATTTTGTTTTGTTTGTTTTATGATGAATTTATTTATTCGTTTTATTTATGAAACTCACTTCTTGTTTGTATTTTCTTTGGAATAGTGCACAGTAATTTCATAGGAGGGGACATTTCTTCGGCTTACACCGTCTTAAATAATACTTCGTGATCTCAAGTTTTACAGGGTTGGAATATGCTACTGCTCAAATACACACGCACCAAGAAAAGATACTTTTCAGCAATTATAAAGTTATCAATCTGCTTTACATAAAATGTTAATAAAAAGTATAACTCACACACACCAAATGTATTATGAGAAGATGATATTCCACCTTTCTTGGAGTTTGTGAGATAGATAACAAATTCTATCTAGAAAAGAATACTTTTAAATATGTTATATTTAAAGGAAAGTTGAATATTAAAGGGAAATAACTTTGTATCCTTAAATTATCTCCCTTGCCCAAAGACATTTTTAAACAGTTATCTGCCCCTGCATTTTAACAAGATGACAATAAACAAAAAACGGAAATAATTCAATTGACACTTGCCGACATCGGCTCATGAAACTTACTCATTTTCAAAGTAATTCTTTTCCCTATTATTTCGATTATTTGGACTACTGTTCTCATCTTGAGTGTTATTCTCACAACGTTCCGGCCGATGTAACCTCCAATCTTCTTCAGGTGTATCTTATTGAATTCATGAATCTTTCTGTTGCACTCGGGAATCAGTACTGAATTCAGAATGGAACCTTTATTTAATCCATGGGGGTAGCATGCTCTCGTTGTGTCTACTGGGTAGAAATATCAAGTAATTCGGCAAGTGTATTCTTAGTATTAGTGTTCTTGAAAAAAAGAATCATAATGACCAGATTGTCTCAGCAAGGCAGCTATCGCACAGTCAGAGACATCCGTCTCAACTAATAGAGGGATAAAAGGATCCACAGCAGAAATGGCAGACTAAACAATGTCCCTTTTCATGTTTTGAAATGCTTTGGTCGTGGAACATGGCAAAGGAAAAGTAAATACTTGCATCAATGGGTGTATTTTTCTGAAAAAGACAAAACCCATTAAGAGTAGTGGGTGAAAATACCAAGGCAGGCATGTTTCCAGAGATTGGTTATTTGATTACGGGTTTCAGTCGCTCAGGATTTGGCATCATGATGCTATTTTTGACAATGTATCCCAATAGCTTGATGCTTTTAAAGTTGTAGAAACATTTTTCACTGTTCCAAATCAGATTATATTTCTTGACAGAAGCCATGAATCGTTAATGGTTGTGGTTATGTTCAGCTTGGTTATGGCTGCACACTGTGACTTTGTTTATATATGCAACAATACCCTTCAATTTTCCATTGGAGATTATTTCATCTATAACCCTCTGGAAGCTAGCCACGTCTTTTGTTACCCCAAAAGGATTCTGGCAGAATTGGTATAGGCGACTGCAGGCCTCAAATGCTGTGTAGGACTTATCCTCTGGCTTGATAGGTACCTGATGGTAGGCACTTCTGAGGTTTAAAGTACAGAAAATGTGATATTTAGCAATAGTAGAAATAATTTCGTCAATACGAGGCAGTAGATAGGCATCAAGTAATGTGTATCTATTGACGGTCTGCGAATAGTCAATGACCATCCTTTTCTTGTGATTTTCAGTGGCTGTTACAAAAACCTAGTCTCTCTATGGAGATTTACTTGGCTCTATAATTCCTTCCTTAAGCAGTTTTGTTCTCTTGTGAATAGCGTTTTGATTTTACAGTAGCAGTAATACTGCTATTGGTTTACAGTCAGGAGTCAAATTTGTAAAAATTGACGAGTGCCGCACTTTGACAGCTCCTTGTCCACATATGCTTAGGACCAACTTGGGGCTACTAAAGGGGATTTCAACACATAAATGTTGTTTCAGGAAATTGTGATCCCAAATAACCTCGCAACAGAGGTTTTTCATTACCGATAATTTGCTTTTTTGACAGGAGTTTTCATTTTAGTTTTAGATTACCCATGCAGTATACAATTACGTGGGACGATACAGATGAATTTGCCATTGATATTTGGTTGAAACAAGGAAATATTTCTCATTTATTAGCTTTTATGATACTGGCATAAATAAAACTTTCAGAACTGCCTGTACCAATAAGAGCATGAATAGTCAATCCATTTATTTTAACCCTCACAATTGTCTTTGAGAGATAGCTGATAGGCAGCTAAGGAACACAGCTGATATTGTAATTGGTGATACAGTAGCAAGAGTAGATGAACGTTTTTTTTGAAAAAGCTGACCGGCAAACTGTCGAAAAATGTCCCTGCTTACTACACTTGTGACATCTAACATCTCGAGTCGTGCAGGACGAACGTGAATGTATACAAAGGCCACAAAAGTAGCATGTGGATCCAGCTGAAGCAGCAGTGATAAGTTGTTCGTGATCGTTAGAAGGGGGTGTGGGAGCATCTTGAACAATGGAAGAATTTTTAACATGCAGAGGAGGGGCTACAATAGCAGCTCTCAAAATATCGGGTGGTAAATAGAAGACAGACTGCTTCTGTGCCATGTCCAACGTTATAGCTTGTTCATAAGCTGTTGGCAAGTCTAAGTCTTTATTCTCTAGTAGTCTTTGTCTTATTGGGTTGGACTGTATTCCATTAATAAATGCATCCCTGATAAAAACATCTCTCGCTTGGTTTGCAGTTAAGGCTGTAAATTCACACTCATAACTTAATGTCTTTAGAATCTGAAGGTATTGTTCAAGGCTTTCTTCCGGTTGTTGATGCCAGGTAGCAAGTAAATATCTAGCAAAAATTGTATTATTTTCTTGACAAACATGAATTCTAAAATGTCCATGGCAGTTTCGTAATTCCTACATTCAGATAAATGTTTTTAAATAGGAGTGGAAACATGATGTAACAGAAGAGTATATTTTTTGGTACCTGTTAAAGCAGTGTTTGAAGATAACTGTAGCTCTGTATGGAATCTTTCAAACATTTTTCGTCAATACTGCCATTTGTCAGTAGAATCCGAGTCAGTCGTATCGGGGTCTAGATGTCTGGGTTTCAGGTAACGTTCCATAACAAAGTTAAATAAATTGTAATAAAAACTGGAAGCTGGAAACTTACTTACTGATAAGCTTTATTTAACTTTTTGTTGCTGACTGTCACAAATAGAAAAAATATTCACTCCTAACATACTACTCGAATGTAGCATATTCCATTATTAACAAAGGGGCGAGATGGTATCAATTATGTTTGATACTACAGTAGCAAAACAAAAGTAATCTTTTTGTGCCTAGTTTAGAAGATGTTTTTTCTCCACATCTGCAGCCATTTTGAAACTGACTTCACAATTTTATGCTCCAGAAAGGCGACTGCACAAAACTTTATTTTTCTGCAAAACCGCTGAGCCTGCAAACTGTTCCTTTGCTGCTGAAGCACTGAGATATATCAGAGTTAAGTACCAAAATATTTTTACACTTGATTTAATTCAGATTTTAAATTTTTAGAGATGGAAAGTACGTCATGGTGGTCTGCATCCACAGCCTATCAAATGTGATAATGATTTCCACACCAATTTTAAAAACTGTTGCAAATTCAACTTGACATATTTTTGTATGCTTTTAGTAAGTTAATTGCTTTGAATTGGTACTGATTAAAGCAGTATGCATGTAATTGTGTGTAATTTATTTGTTAAAAAAATATTTTGATAGTTGAAAAAGAAAGTGCTTAATACCTCATGTCTGTATTTTGCTGAAGGAAGAGTTGAAAATCCCTTAAAGTGATTTAAGTAATAAGAAACATGAATATATTAGTTAAATTTGATCTGTTTTTATTATTGAGGAAGTTATATAAACCAAGAATTTGTAATTACAAGTCAACATTTACTGATACTACTACTTGGGTACATAGGTGCCTAATGCTCTGTTAAAAATTTGATGGTTTGCTACTATTAGAAGAATGCTGAGGGTAGAAGGAAGAATTTGAGTCAGTCAGAAAAGATGGTTTGCTACTATTAGAAGAATGCTGAGGGTAGAAGGAAAAATTTGAGTCAGTCAGAAAAGATGGTTTGCTACTATTAGAAGAATGCTGAGGGTAGAAGGAAGAATTTGAGTCAGTCAGAAAAGATGGTTTGCTACTATTAGAAGAATGCTGAGGGTAGAAGGAAAAATTTGAGTCAGTCAGAAAAGATGGTTTGCTACTATTAGAAGAATGCTGAGGGTAGAAGGAAAAATTTGAGTCAGTCAGAAAAGATGGTTTGCTACTATTAGAAGAATGCTGAGGGTAGAAGGAAGAATTTGAGTCAGTCAGAAAAGATGGTTTGCTACTATTAGAAGAATGCTGAGGGTAGAAGGAAGAATTTGAGTCAGTCAGAAAAGATGGTTTGCTACTATTAGAAGAATGCTGAAAGTAGAAGGAAGAATTTGAGTCAGTCAGAAAAGATGGTTGCTGCAGATGAGGCTGTCATAAAGAAGCAGATGTCTGCCAATCAAGCAACCAAGTATTATAAAGTGAACAAGAAGTCATTGCCTAGGAGAACGTCTGGGGAAATCCCTATGAATTCACATGTTTGGAAGGCTAATCCCACTTGGTTATTACAGAATGGGGCTACCATACCAATCCAAGTTCATCGTTAGTAGAAATTATCTAATTTGTTTAATTCTTTTTTTCGTTAACTTCCCGAGTCTCAAATTTGTCAATTTTTGGTTTATTTTCAAGATCATAAAAAATTTCTTGCGCTGATGATGCCACGTTCATGTATGAAAGGGAAATATAATTATGTCGCATTTTTTATTTTCCCAGAAACTCTAATCATTAAAATCACATGAAATATTTTTTGCAATTATATTATTTTATGGTGAAAATATTGATTAAACAATGCTTTATACAATAATAATTTCGCTAATTCAAAAAATTAATTTTTCTTCGAGTTATAGTGATTTTGTTAACACAGTATTTAGGGGTCTTTTTCGTAATATATAAAAAAATATTAAAATTTTTTTTTTTTAATTGTTAACATCTATAATGCTTTATTTTCATAAAAACAAAACATAATTAATGCATTTTTTTTATTAATATATAAAAATATAACTTTAGTAAAGGTAATTTTGTTTTTAAGAAATAATACATTTTCACTAAGATTTAAAAAAAAAAATGGTTCAATTATATTCCGTGACTGTTGATTAATAAATATTAAAAATTTCATTAAAATTGGTTGATTTCCTGAATTTTAGTGAATTTTTAAGTGAAGGGGGGGGGGGTCAAAATGTTTTTACATCGGCCATTGATTTTGCACATACCTAATAATAACGTTATTATTTTGAAAGGCCATTCTTAACATAAGTGCGGGGGGGGGGGGGGCTTCTTTTTCTAACTATTCAGTACTTTCACCTAACAATTTAATAAACAAAAGATACCGTACAAATTCAAAACGAACCAGCAACCGGAAGTAAAATTCAGTCACGAATCGTAAAGATAACCCAATATATATATATATATATATATATATATATATATATATATATATATATATTATCGCCTATACTTTAATTTTATTCGAATTAAAATAAAAACAGTTCAAACCGTCGATCTTAACCTTTACCTTTCTATTATATGAAAGACGTATTTCTGTGTGTGTGTGCGTGTGTGTGTGTGTTTGTCCGGCTTAGTTGCAGAAAGTACTGTAAAATGGGAAATATTTTATATTCTCATTCTCCCAAGTTACACTGTGATTAGGAAATGCAAACGAATCTCCCAAACACTTATTTTCTAGCTCGCATACGTCGACATCAAAAGACGACACAAACAAAGCTTCGCTAAATACATGTGCGTTTATTCATAGTTTCTCTTAACAAACGACAGTACGCCATAAAAGAAACAAATAAACAATTAAGACACGTCGTAGAACAATTGCACGCACGTCATACTAACACAAACAAGGAAGTCGTGTCGAACACACAAAGAAATTACTCACGGTCGACGCATTGAGGCTTCCTTGTGGGAGCAGGTCCGAGACTTGACAGGTCGGCTTCAGTCGCATCAAGATCCAGCAAAAAGAGAGGGCACGCAAAACCGTAAGATTCTAGGACATTGCGAGAGCAAGTAGAAGGTTACGCGTTCTCACGAGATTTCGAATCTTGACCCCTTTTTCCCTATAACATCTCTGAATCCCTAAAAAGGAGATAACTTTGAAGGGAGGTAACTTTGGCGTCCCTACCTTTCCAATGCTACACATGAACTAGGGTTGCCAGATTGGCCTTTTTATGGCCAAATTTCACGAATTTGGCCTTTTTTAAAAGCAGTTTGGCCTTCGAAAATTCTGTTTGGCTTTAAAAAAAAATTTGGCCATTATTTTTTTTTTTTTTCGATTATTTCGTATAAATATTTACTTGATAGTAATCATTAAAGAAAATGTAACTTTAAAGCAGTTTGTATTTCAAAACTTGTAGGCTTTTTTAAAATGTTGCCTTTTCTTTTTCGATTTATAGATTTGCATGAGAAAAATAGCTCCCGGGCCCAGAATTTACATAAATATCTAAACATTTGTCATTTAAGGAAAAAAAAGCAAATATTTATCTTGTTCTAAGAGTCACACTAAGGAAATCTCACTCCCAGATTGGCCTTTTTATTTTAAAAGAGTGAATATTCTAGAGTTCATGTATGTTTATGAGACCTTTTGAAATGTTTACATGGCACCTCTCAGAGACTTCAGGGTTGAGTATTAAACTGCTCAGGGACAACTTTTTTTATTGCTGGCGCTTGATCCTGTCCAGTCAGGTCACCTGGTCACTAAATATATCTTCTCTGAAATAATTAATGTTTGAAATTCTTTGAACTTAATATTTGAAATTAATTGAATCAATTTTCAATTTATGGAAAATTTGAAAACTTATGACTGCTACTTATCTCTCATATAGCAACAGTTGTATTTGGAAAGATATATTTAAAAATAATTATATTCATTTTCCTAGATAAGTCCCTAAAATTTCAATAAAAATCGATAATTATATCTGATATCTTTTAAAGATTTTCCAAATATCTCTGATTAATAAACACATTAGATTGTTCTCGATCCTCAAGCTGGAATCAAAGTGTAGATTTAGAGTTGTGAATAAAATTAAATTTATCAACATTTAGGGATAGTTTAAGTAAATGACGCCTAGAGTCAATCTGGTATTGTGGTGACTGCAATGATTCTTATCTTAGAGTAGGATAGACAAAAAAGAGTAGACCAAGACATGACCAACGACCGCAATATTTGATGGCCTAGTGCCTAATTTTTCAAAATATATATTTTACATTTTTTCACAAATAAATAATCCAAAGTGTAGTATTCCATTGAAATTGTTAAACGATCGCACACAAAACCTTTGTTTATGTTGGATTCTTAGAACATACGGAAATGAATATGTAAAAAAATTTATTTACCTCTGAAATATAATATAATATAATATATATATGTGTGTGTGTGTGTGTGCATATATGTATATATGTATGTATGTATATATGTGTGTATGTATATATGTTTGTATATATATGTGTGTATATATATATATATATATATATATATATATATATATATATATATATATACACATGGATTCGTCCAAACACTTTAAAATGCAGCAACATTTTTGTAAGTAGCGGATTAATTTTATTAGACATACGAACAGCACAGGTAAAGAATTTTTTTTTTTTTTGTGTGTCTTAAATAACTAATATAAGTTAGCAAAACATTTATATGGAACAAAACGTAGATTTAGTATAAGGAACGTTTATGTTTTTGTCTTTTAAGGGAAGTGGGGTCTGATCAACTCTGCTGGGAAGCCATGAAATTAAATACTGTCTTGTTTTTAAATTCCCGAAACAGTTTTTCATGGTAAACAACTGATGATCCCTTAAAATAGTGTTAGAAACTAACTAATATAATAACTGTAAAAAATAAATTGACTTACATGAGTGATTTTCCACTGGAAGACTTGAGACTATAAGTTTTTTTAATTTTTTAATTTTTTTTTTTATATAGTTTTAATAGTTGAGAAACTTCCGAGACTATATATATATATATGTGTGTGTGTGTGTGTGTGTGTGTGTCTGTGTGTAATCCATATGGTTACTGCTGGTGGGCAAACAGAAGAAATCTGCAAAATAAAAGAGGTGAAATTAAGGTGCCAAACTCTGTTGCAAGAAGCCTTGCATCAAATAGAGAAAAGACTTCCCGAAGCCACCAACATGTTTAAAGGGCTCTTACTTCTCAACCCTGATAAAGTTCTTAGTCAATCTTTAAGAGGAAAATTTGAAGATTTGCCATTTTCACATCTCATGGAAAATAAAAGTGTAATTGAGTCACTTTTCCGACCCGCTTCCCGGATCGCACGGACCAGCAAGCCTCACTTCTCGACCTGTTATTGACCTTACTACCTGAGGCTTGTGTGGCGAATGCCCATAGCCCACTTGGAAACTCTGATCACATGGTACTGATGCATATCACCTTAAAAACTCGTCCAAAAGCTGAAGAGCCGTTGCTTAAAACGACAAGAAACTATGAGCAGACTGATTTTGAATCCCTCAGGCATCACATCAACAACGCCTCATGGGGTATAACCTTCTCACTCCCTGCTGATTAGTGTACAAATGAGCTAACTGAATGGGTCAAAGCAGGCATTGATGCTTATTTCCCCACGCGAAAATTCTTCAGCAAACCCCACTCTCCTCAATGGTTCACCTCAGAATGTGCAGCTGCTATTGCTGAGAGGCAAAAGGCATTATGAAAATTCGGCCGCCATAAGTCAACTGCGAACAGACAAAAATTTGTAGAGGCAAGAAATGATTGCAAAGTAGTGATAGATGAAGCAAAGAGAAGGTATACAGAGATAACCAAAAAACGCATTCAGTCACAGAAACTAGATACTCAGGATTTCTGGAAAATTTACAATAGTGCAATGAACAATGGACAATCGACAATTCCCCCGCTATCTAATCACAATGATGTTGTTTGCACGGCAACTGATAAGGCTGAACTACTTACCCAGCGTTTCGTCTTAAACTCCACTCTGGACTCGGCAAACAACCCCCTCCCTAAATTCCCATTACGGATTGAAGCCACACTTGAGAACCTTGTCATCACCCCGTCTCAAGTGAGAGACATCATAAAAAACCTTGACACCTCCAAAGCCTGTGCACCTGATCTTATACCAGTAATAGTAATAAAGAAATTCTCTGCTGAGCTGGCCCCTGTCCTCTCCAAACTATACAACAAATGCCTTACTGAATCTTGTTTCCCTGATAGTTGGAAAATTGCCTCTATGGTACCAGTCTTCAAGCATTCTATAGATAGAACTGATCCTCTAAACTACTGTCCAATCAGTCTACTTCTGATCTTTTCTAAAATCTTTCAATCATTTATCAATCTAGCGATAGTCAGCCACCTAGTTAATGCTGAACTTCTTTCTGATCATCAATGCGGATTCAGACAAGCACGATCTACTGCAGATATCCTAACGGTCATCTCTGAATGCATATACCATACACTGGACAAGGCAGGTGAAGCTAGGGTGGTAGCGCTTGATATATCAAAGGCCTTTGACAAAGTCTGGCATGAAGGGCTTCTCATAAAACTGCACTTATATGGTATTACTGGACAAATATCTAATATAATTAAATCCTTCCTAACAAAACGAAAGATTCAGGTTGTACTCGATGGGCGTTCTGCTAAGCAACATGGCATAAATGCTGGTGTACCCCAGGGATCTAATTTTGGACGTCTACTGTTCCTGATTTTCATAAATGACCTCCCTGATGCCATTGTGACTGAGATAGGAATATTTGCTGACGACACCACACTCTACTCTCGTCATGTGGGCAAAACCGATGCGCACATATCTGAGGCAATGACTAAATCCTTAGAAAATGACCTCCAGTCTGTAGTGGAATGGGGTCAAAAATGGATGGTAACTTTTAATGCCACAAAGACAAAGCTACTTTCCTTCAAAAACAGCAAGAAAATTTTTCAACCACCGATTGTCATGGCAAATAGCACTCTGCCTGAGAGTTCATCATTCAAACTCCTCGGCCTAATTTTCACAGATAACATGAATTGGAATAAATACATTGAAAACATTGCCAGGGCTGCTGCAAAGAAAGTGGGCTCCCTCTACCGTGCCAGTAAACTTCTCCCACCTGACATTATCCTATATCTCTACAAATCCACCATCCGCCCATGCATGGAGTATTGTTGCCACATCTGGGCTGGTGCATAATTCACTAGTCTCTCCCTCTTAGACAAGGTCCAAAAAAGAGTTGCCAACTTGATAGGTCCCTCACTATCCATCAAGCTTCAGTCTCTGTCCCATCGCCGCAATGTTGCATCCTTGTCCCTGTTTTACAAGTATTTCAATGGATTGTGCTCTGATAAGCTTGCTGCTCTGGTACCCCCACAACGTAAATTCACTAAACCAACCCGGCAATCTGCCAAATTCCATCAATACACTGTGAAGGTCCCCAGATGCCGAAAAGCTTTCTACTCCAAAAGCTTCTTTCCTCGTGCTGCTGGACTCTGGAACTCCCTCCATGCTCCCTGCTTTCCTGACGTTACTGACATGTAGAAATTTAAAACTAATGTAAACAGACATCTCGCTGTGCAGCTCCTAATTTAGGTTGACCCCCCGACACACGTTCCCCCTTTTTTCTCAGTAGCCCCTTACGTCTACAGTGGCGGCCTGACTTGTTTGGGGTGAACGATGATAAAAAATCTTTTTAAAAACCCTGCAAGCAATGCAACTGTTGAAAATTTTTTTTTTTTAGTCACTGCTATAAAAACAAAGCCCTGTAATAAGACATAAATTAAATTGCTGGATGCTATTGTAAGAATTCGTTCTTATCTTTTATATAACAGAATTTGTTGCAAAGACTTTATATACACAACAGTGGCAATCTTTATGGTAAAGAAGAAAGCAACAGCATAAATAATGCTGAAAATAAGTAATTAGAAGATGTCGTCCACTATCTGCCATAAGTAATGTAATGGCTCGACCACCATTCATTTCAAAGAACTTTCAACTTATTACCTTTCATTTCATTTCCATGTTTGGCATGTTATAGACATTTTCAGGAAGAATTATGTTTCTCTGTTCTACATTGATCAAATTTGAAATACTGCCTTTTTCACCATTATAAATAATATATATGTTCATATGCAACTTTTTCGCAAAGATATTTTACTCCATTTGAAAATGTTCCATTAATTATTATACATACATTCAATTCTACACCTTTTCTGTGTATATAAAAAATCAGAACAACTGACCTTTGTAAACAAGTTATATTTCTGTTACTTTTCTACCACATTTACTCCTGTTCTGACACCCTTATTCTCGTGGACCATCACGAACGTTTATGCGGCATTTCAATTCAATATTCGTTTTTATCTTTTGATGTTTTTCATATCTTCCAAAAAATAAACTGAATCAGTTAAATCTGATGCACTCTCGTTCTCTTATATTTTGTGTATTTGTGGATAACTCCAATCTATAAAATTAATCAATGAAAAGTATTTTAAACACATTTTTCAGCTATATTGAAGATGTTAACTCTCACATGTTTGTGCGTTTTCTCTATTGGTTTTGTCTTGTTTCCTTTGTGGTGAGGATGCAAAGTGCTTCCCGATGAAATTGAAACCGTAGGCTCTTTGATATCCTTTTTTGTTTTAGGAATGTAAAAAAATATTTAGATGAATAAATTCCTGCTTAGAAACATGAGTAATAATCTACAATTTACATACTATTTTTAAATCATGCTGAAGGACATTAAAGAAAGAAAAAATAATATTTTAAAGTGGTATATTTAAATAATTGAAGTTAATAATCTTGTAAAAAACGCACAATTTATCTTCGTTGGCAAAATAAATACTGTCTGTCTTCTGGCATCCATTTTAGCAGATTCTCTGCACAGACGGAGTTTTCCTGTGGTGTTTATTATTTTTGACAAAGGGAAGATTCTTTTCCCGAAATATTAAATAAATGATTTTTATAATCATCCGGACATCACACAAACAGCTAACACCACACTTGCTGTTATGTAAGATTTTAAGAAAAAATAAATAGTAAGTCACATTTCGAATTCGATTTATTGTTTTAGTTCCTTCCAGCTTACATCTTACCCAGAATTTGCATTGCCCACAGCTTTTATAAAACATACTACTACTTTTCCCAGCAATGCTTCATGCAAACTACCATTCTCTGTCTCTCTCTCTCTCTCTCTCTCTCTCTCTCTCTCTCTATATATATATATATATATATATATATATATATATATATATATATATATATATATATATATATATAAATCAAGAGAGGCGCGATAGCGCTCTATCTCTTAATAGACTTCAAAAACGACCTATGCTAGAAATCTCATTTCTTTGATAAGTCATAACTCAAAAAACCAATAAACCAAATTATTTAAAACTTTGCACAAAATTTTCATTTGATAGGTTCTATAAGTGTGTAGAATTTCAGCATCATTAGTTAAGGCAACCCAAAGATCCAGAAAGGTCAGGAGTGATTTTGTGTTATCCGTGTGTACGTATGTACGTGTGTGCCACCCTGTATCTCATCAACTATCTGATGGATTCAGCTGATTTTTGGCAAAGATAGAGGTTCTAGGGTCTAGTTGATGGCATTTTAATTTCAGTTTACCATATACCTTAGTTTTCCAGAAAATTAAAAAAAAACTTAGAAATTACCATTGTCTTGAGGCATAGCCTTTACAAAAGTAGTGACATTCCATGATAAATGCCAGTATACCGAAATCATGTGCCCTTAATAGGGTTAATATGAAAATTCATATACACTAAATGTACAAAAGCAAGGAAATTCCAAAATTTTTACACTTTTATTGTCATTAAGGGTATGACTACATATCAACCAAGCCATTTCATTATAACATCACTACAGTATAAATCTCTATGCATGAGTGGATGAAGTGTGTGAGGTGCGCTGAAGAAAAATTCCTACCAGTAAAATACATAGCCCTGTTGTGCTCGCATACCCTTAATGACAATAAAAGTGTAAAAAATTGGGAATTTCCTTGCTTTTGTACATTTAGTGTATATGAATTTTCATCTTAACCCTATTAAGGACACATGATTTCAGTATACTGGCATTTATCATGGAATATATATATATATATATATATATATATATAGTCTAAAGAAGCTTTGAGAAAGTAAATGCAGTTTAAATTCTCAGGGATATTAACTAAATCCAAAATATCACAGACTTAGCACTTGCATAAGCTGATTTACTACTGGAAATTCACAAATAAAAAAGGATATTCAAGTATCTAACAGTGAAAAAAAACAGGGGACCTTAACTTGAGCGTGAAATATCTAATGGGGATCATTAGCTGTCTACCATGTAACTGTTTCAGAGATTCAAAAGCAGGACAGTTTTAAAATCCATGGCTCTCCAGTGGTACTGATCAAATAACAACTCCCTCAATAATAAAATGTAGAAATAATTCAGCTTTAATTTCACTAATATATAAATAAATAATAATACTAATAATACTAATAATAATGCATTACTCTTAAGACTACAGTGTGATATGGTAATTTGCATATCAAACAATATTAATTATAACAATATTACTAATAATAATACTATGTAAACACTACACCCAAGAACCATTCCGCAATATGATAGTTAGTAATAAAATTATATAAGAATAAAAGTTGCATTTAAAAAAAAAAAGCTCAAATACCTTTGGTACCAGATAGGCAAGTAGATAAAAGGAAGGATACCTAGTCATATAGATCTAAATACCCAATATATAGTTTAAAGAAGCTTTGAATCATTTTTTTTAAAATGCAGTTTAAATTCTCAGCGATATTAATTAAATCCAAGATATCGCAGACTTAGCACTTGCGTAAGCTGATTTACCGCTGGAAATTCACAAATAAAAAAGGGGATTCAAGTATCTAACAGTGACAAAAAACAGGGGACCTTAACTTGAGCGGGAAATATCTAACAGGGGTCATCAGCTGTTATATATATATATATATTAATAAATGAAACGGAGTTATTAAAAAGAAAATAGCTAAAATTTTCGTCATAGCTTTATTGTCTGACCCTCTAAGAAGAAACGTCAGAGTGATAAATTAAAAACTAAGAAAATCGGACGAGAAATGATAGGAAAATTGTTTAAGTTAGCTAAATCAATTGAGAGAGACAAAAAACGGCGACCAATAACATTGGTGGAAAGCTTGTTACTAGAAAATAGCGGGAATAGCCCGGGAAAGAGGAAACTGAGAAGACACATTTCAGGAGCGGGGGAGAAGGAAGGTGTCTATATTTGGTGCTCATACAACACTTATATCGAAACAATATATCCCTGCATACAAACAAAAGTGGAATTCAAAATTCATTGGCTGAGAAAAATACAGCGAGGATCTTACCGCTGTCTATCGGACATCACAAGAAAAAACAAGTCTTACCAAGTTTACAAGATTACTTGTAACTCGCCACAAAAAGAAGCTATCCACGAAAGACAAACAGCAAGATCCAAAATTCTGTGATAATATATTTCATGTAGCCGACAATTTCACACTAAAAACTATCCGAGAAAGACGGACATCAGAATATAAAAAATTCTGTGATAATATCTTCCACCCAGCGTGTCAACAACCACACATAAAAAGAAACATTATAAAAGGTATGTGCCTTATAGAGAAAAAATCCATATTTTAATTCGTCCAAATTAGAAGTTCCGTATTTGCTAATTATTTTGACTTCTGACTGATCTATCATTCTCGCTCTTCACAAAACCATCCCCTCTACCAAGAACTTTCCTAGAGCGAAGCAGAACTTTTAGTTGATCATTTTGAAATAATAATCATTTGTTATGTTTGCATTATATCGCCTTTGTTGATTCTTACAAGTGTATTATTTTTTTTTGTTTATAAATTATGATTCTAATGTGTCCCCTTTTTTCTCTCCCATGATTACTTGTTTGTCTCCCTTTCATCGTTTTAATGACAATACATGAATAAATAAATAAATAAAAGTTGTTTTCACTAACAGCGAGTCTAACATGTGATTCGCGGGCCTAATTAAAACATAAAAGATAGGAGATGCGTAGTGTGAGAGGAGCGGGGGTTTCCAACCTTACACATTATTAACATTCATGGTATATTTACACATTTGTAACATTGGTGTCAAAGTATCACGCCGACTTTTCCTATGTCGAATTTTCCTTTGCTGAATTTTCCGTTGCTGAATTTTCTGGGCACCATCCACTCCTCAAATCGTCTCCACTCGGTGAGTTGTCGATGACTTCAAATGGGTTGCACCCCGACAGTAATGTTCCATCAGCGTCAATGAAACCACGGTACATCTCTGGAACATGCAATGTACAGTTTTTAAATAAATCATTTGATGGTATATATATTCATACATATACATATACATACTAGACTAACTGTCCAGACCAACAGTGTCTAGGATATATATATATATATATATATATATATATATATATATATATATATATACTATTTTATAATACTATGTGTGCTTGCAATACTGCTCTCAATATTTAAAATAGTTTGTATTATTGTATTAATAATAGACAAAGTAATGAAAATAGTGATATTCTCATATATATATATATATATATATATATATATATATATATATATATATGTGTGTGCGTGTGTGTGTACAGTTTAAAAATAAATCATCGGTATGTATATATATATATATATTCATACATATACACACTAGACTTGCAGCAGTCGCCAATAGGGACTACTTTTGAATGCGTAATCACTGTCCCTGTGAGCTGGCTTGTCCAATCAAATCACAGGGTGCAGTAATATCGTTAGTTCCCTAAGGGACTACTTATGTTCCCTTAGGGTTTGAGGAAAAAGATCAGACGACCAGCTTGGACACATCGCAAAGAGCACAAGCGAGGAACGAGGAAGCACTCTCTCTCCTCCGCCGTCGCCACTTGACGACTACTACCATCTTCACCTGACAAAATCCACTAGTTTTCCTGGGCAACATTATCAGCTCTGAAGGCATATCTCCCTTGCATGAAAAGGTTAAAGCTCTACAAGACCTTCAACCACCCACTTCACTTCGCCAACTAAGGCACTTTCTGGGTCTGTTAAATTATTACAGACGTTTTATCCCACACTGTGCGGATCTCCTGTCTCTTCTTTCCGACCTGTTACGTAATAGGAAGAAGAAAACGAGCAGATTTCACTGAATGATGTTCAGCTGAAGACATTCAATGAAGTGAAGCAGAAACTAGCGACAACATCCTTGCTTGCACATCCTGTTTCCGATGCCCAGTTTTCACTGGTCGTTGACGCATCGGGCACAGCTGTAGGTGCAGTGTTGCAACAGCAGCACCAATGCCAACTGCAACCTCTCGAATACCTTTTGAGACAACGGAAACCGGCAAAACAACGTTACAGCACGTTTGGCCGTGAACTACTGGCAATGAACCTTGCAGTGAAACACTTTCAGCATTTACTCGAGGGCCGTCAATTCGTGATCTACACTGATCACCGTCCACTTACATACGCACTGTGTGCTAAGCCGGACAAATATTCTCCTCGTGAAACTCGCCACTTGGATTTTGTTTCGCAATTTACTAACGATATCCAACATATATCTGGTGAACAGAATGCGGCGGCAGACGCCTTGCCCCGCCTTCCTATAAATTCTCTGTCTTCACCTTCGGATATCGATCTACAACAGATGGCTTTAGACCAGCCACGTCTCTGGACACTCTGGATCTGTCGTCACCTGAGTTTGCAACTTGCAAATTCAAATACCTGCCTGTGCTCACTTCGGACACGCAGATCATCTGTGACACTTCAACAGATTCACCTCGCCCTTTTGTTCTACTGACTCATCGTAGGGTTGTTTTTGATACCCTTCACAACTTGGCACACCCCGGACTCAAAGCCACAGTGAAGCTGATTTCAGCTAGATTTTTCTGACCAAATATGAGGCGTGATATCACTGCCTGGACACGTTCCTGCGTATCCTGCCAAAAGTCAAAGGTGCACAAGCATATCTGTGCACCCTTGGAACATTCAGTACTCCAGACACTCGGTTCAGCCATGTTCATATTGATCTGGTTGGACCATGGCCTGTCAGTCAGGGATTTACTTATCTCCTGACCTGCATAGATCGTGTTACACGGTGGCCTGAAGCCATCCCTCTAAGTGACATTTCGGCTGAATCCGTAGCGCGAGCCCTTATATCGGGCTGGATATCGCGCTATGGAGTCCCCTCAACTATTACCACCAACCGTGGTGGACAGTTTGAATCCCACCTATTCCAGGAACTTTCCAGGATTTTAGGGATTAAACGTAACTGTACAACTAGCTATCATCCAGCTTCCAATGGAATGATAGAATGCTTCCATCGCCAATTGAAAGCCGCGTTGCGTGCTTATCCTGACCAGCAGCGATGGAGCGAGTACGTACCTGTTGTCCTTCTTGGCTGTCACGTTGCGATCAAGGAGGACCTCGGATACTCTTCAGCCGAACTTGTCTATGGACTACGTCTATCGTTGCCGAGTCAGATGCTGACTCCGATAGATTTAACGGCAACAGATACAGCTCTGTATATAAACAGACTGCGAGCTTACTTTAATGAGCTCCCACCTATGCACCCTAGGCAATAGACCATTAAATCTTCGGTCCCTAAAGACATTTTTTCGTGGACTCATGTTTTTGTGCGAAAAGACTCTGTGAAAGCCCCTCTTACTCCTCCTTATTCTGGTCCTTTTCACGTGCTTTCACGCACTAACAAACTTTTTACCCTTGACAGTGGTGGCAAAAAGACACCGTATCCATCGACAGAGTGAAAAGAGCTTTTCTTAACGCAATAACACCTGAGCCCCATATTCCCCCTACTGTGCATCAGACAGCTGCAAATACACATTTACTTTTAGAAACCCCTAAAGAAAATTATGTCACCACCACACGTAGTGGTCGACGAGTACATTGCCCCAAAAAACTGTCTAAAACTGTCTATATATAGAATGAGCCTTGTACTCTATTTTCCAAAACATACTTCTCACATTAAGGATCCACACTTCTCCAAAATTACTTTTTTCAAAGAGAAGACAAACTCTTAAATAAAATTTTTTTAAATTTTTTTTCATTAATATACAAACATTTTCTGAAAATACTTCTTGCAGAAAAGACTTTTCCCTGCAACGGAAAAAAAACATTTTAAAACATTTGTTAATTGACAAATTTTGTATCTTTGTTATTTCCCACTGCTACACTTCTTTATTTCCTGTCGGTTTTCAGCCTAAGCAGGGGGTTATGTAGCAGTCACCAATAGGGACTACATTTGAATGCATACTCACTGTTACTGTGAGCTGGCTTGTCCAATCAAATCACAGGACACAGTAATATCGTTAGTTCCCTAAGGGACTACTTATGTTCCCTTAGGGTTCGAGGAAGAAGATCAGACGACCTCCTGATACCAGCTTGGACACATCGCAGAGAGTACCAGCGAGGAACGAGCAAACGCTCTTTCTCTGCCGCCGTCGCCACTTGACGACTACTACCATCTTCACCTGAAGAAATCCACGGGCAGCCCTTAAGAACTCTTATATTCTTCCTCTTCCTCGAACGGACACCGTCCCACTCTCATCTACCCATACCAAACGGTATAGGTAACCTTGAGTTAATAACCCCCTTTTTGTTATAGTTACAGAAATACTTTTCGTTGTTCCGTTTCTTTACGAGAAAATGAAAGGATAACTCCTTCTATCTCCTCACTATCACTCTTACAGACTAACTGTCTAGACCAGTGGTTCTTAACCTGTGGGGAATTCCCCACTGGTGGGGAATGGCGGAGTGGCCAAGTGGGGAATGACCGGTCGGACAGAAGAACCACTGCTTCAAAATTGAATACATTACATCTAAATGTTGACTTAGTTTGACCATGATAATTTTGACCATTTTCTTGATTCAATGCCACTTTTGTTGTTCGTTTTTTGTTTCTCTCTTGTATGCTTGTCACTACTTTCTTTTCATTTTATTTCTCTTCAGGTACCTTATTATTATATTTTCTTTTCCTTATCTCACTGATACATACACCAAAGATCGAGATGCCGAAAAGAAAGTACAACGACAATTACCTGGACTACGGCTTCACGTTTTTTGGAGGGGTGTAATGAGCAGCTGCCGCGGTACGTCATTTGCCACAAAACGCTCAGCAATGATTCGATGAAACCCCATCAACCGAAGAAGCACTTCTCCAATGTACATCCCGAGTTCGTTGGCAAGGAGAGGCAGTTTTTTGAATTGAAGGCAAACTGCTTGAAGAAAATGAGAATGGATCAGGGCGGAAAATTTCAAATTAGGTCAAAAGCGATATTACACGCATCGTATGCTGTTTCTCTGCTGGCAGCGAAGGCGAAGAAGCCACATAACATCGGAGACACGCTGATAAAGCCGTGCCTTGTGTCGTGCGCTGGCATTTTGCTTGGCGAATCTGCGATGTCGACAATGAAACAAGTTTTTCTGTCCAACGACACTGTCAAGTCCCGCATCTTCGACATGTCATGCAACATCAAGTCACAGCTCTTGGCAAAGGTAAAAGCGTCTTCCGTCTTTGCAATTCAGCTGGATGAGTCCGTGAATGTGGCAAATTTGTCTCAACTAATTGTCTTCGTTCGATACGTCCACGACCAAAGCATCGAGGAGGATTTGCTGTTTTGCTCCCCACTGGAAACAACCACCCAAGCCGCCGACGTCATGCAGCTTGTCGACACCTTTTTCGAGGAGGAAGGATTGGACTGGGGCAAGCTCGTCCATGTCTGCACAGATGTGGCTCCTGCTATGTTGGGTGCGAGGTCTGGATTCACGAAACTACTGAAGCAGAAGAATCCCAAGATAGTGACCCTGCACGGCATCATACATTGAGAAGCGCTCACATCAAGAACGATGACGCAACCGCTCAAAGAAGCGCTTGAGACGGCGATCGGGCTTGTGAATTTTGTCAAAGCGAGCGCCCTCAACACTCGACTATTTCGACGGTTGTGCCAGAGTATGGAATCCGACTACGCAGGACTGCTGTTCCACACTGCCGTTCGCTGGTTGTCGAAAGGCGACATGTTAAATCGGCTTGTACATTTGCTTCTTGAAGTTACAAAATTTTTGGAAGAAAGGAACAAAGGAGATCTGAAACCTGCTGTTTCCGGTGAGACATTCCAGTGCAGGCTGGCATTTCTCTTAGTCACCTGAATGAGCTTAACCGCAAGCTACAGGGTGTGGACTCCGATATAATCGGGCATCGAGACAAAGTGAATGCCTTTGTCTCAAAACTTGAGTTGTGGCGAGGCAAGTTCGAGACTGGCCGAAGCGCAACAGCTTTTCCAATGTTGGCGCGAATCAGTGAGACTGCTGATGGCATCAGCGACGTTCTCAAGAACAAAGCCATCATCCACCTCAACAGGCTGCTGGACGAGTTGCAGTACTATTTTCCGGACTTCAAAAGCGACAACCCAATGATGGAGTTCACGAGGGATCCCTTCAGCTTTCGAGTTGACAACTTCCCGAAGGAAGACGAAGACATCGAAGACCAGTTTCTTGACCTGGTGCATGACTCCGCAGCAAAGACTGTTTTTGCGGAGAAAAGCCTGAACACATTCTGGGCCACTATGCATGGTTCGTATCCTCGCGTTGCTGTGGTGGCAATCACACTACTGGTTGCATTTCCCTCTACGTACCTGTGCGAGTCAGCGTTTTCGAGCATGGTTGAGATAAAAAACAAATTGCGAAACCGCCTGATTGACCTTGAATCTGATTTGCGGTGTGCTATTTCAAAGGTGGAACCGAACATTGAGGCACTTGTCAAGGCAAAACAAATGCAAAAGTCTCATTAACCTGGATGTGTCTAGTGCTAGTGTTACATTTTTTGTATGCTTTTTATAGGCCAAATATATTTAGAAAAAAACATAACGAATCTTTTTGTATGTATTTATTTCCATGTGATAACTGTGGTGGGAATGGAGAGCTGGCTCACTAAATAGTGGGGAATTGGAGAAAAAAGGTTAAGAACCACAGTTATCACATGGAAATAAATACATACGAAAAGATTCGTTATATATATATATATATATATATATATATATATATATATATATATATATATATATACTATTTTATAATACTATGTGTGTTTGCAATAGTGCTCTCAATATTTAAAATTGTTTGTATTAATAATAGACAAAGTAATAAAAATAGTGACGTTCTCATATATATATATATATATATATATATATATATTAATTTATTTTATACGTACATAAAAGTAATCCATTGACACATGTTTCTGGCTCACAGCCGTCATCAGCATGGCTAACTTACACAGAGATCGAACCTTCGATATTGACGTCTATAGTCCATATATATGTGTGTGTGTGTACAGTTTTTAAATAAATCATTGATATGTATATATATACACACTCGACTAACTGTCTAGACGAACAGTGTCTAGGATATATATATATATATATATATATATATATATATATATATATATATATATATATAGTCTCAGAAGTTTCTCAACCATTAAAACTATATATTAAAAAAAAAAATTATATAAAAAAAAACAAACTTATAGTCTCAAGTCTTCCAGTGGAAAATCACTCATGTAAGTCAATTTATTTTTTACAGTTATTATATTAGTTAGTTTCTAACACTATTTTAAGAGATCATCAGTTGTTTACCATGAAAAACTGTTTCGGGAATTTAATATATTTATATATATATATGTGTGTGTGTGTGTACAATCAATATGAGAATAGTAGTCCGAATAATCCGAATAATCCAGATAATCCAAATTATTAATCCGCACCTAAAAAATTCTGAAATAAAAGGACTTTTAAAGATAGAGGACATAATCCTGCTTTACACCGGCAGATGATTACTTTATTTTCTTTTTTTCTTATTCTTAGATAATTTCACGTTTTGCAGCGTCTTTTTTAATTTTCTTAAAATTAAGCCTTTCTTATATTCTAGGGACACATTAATTTAAAACTTTGATATTTCGTGTTATTAATTTAGTATCGATTAATAACACATAAGAAAAAGAAATCGCCCGGCTTTATACTTCTCCTTGCTTCCCAGTTTAAAAAAAGGTAAGTGAAAAACATTTTAAAAATATTATCTGACGTAGAGACCGCATTCTCGCTCCCCTACATTTGTCATTTAATTTGTTTTATTCTTCAGAATTTCGACACAAAATTTAAAAAAATGGTAAGTGAAAAATATTAATTATTCCAATATTGTCTGATGTAGAGACCGCATTCTCCCTCCCCAATATTTGTCATTTAATTTGTTTTATTCTTGAAAATTTAGACACATTTTCAGATCCTCCACTTTAAAGGGCATCTTTTACGAGACTCAGCAGAGTAAAAACGCTAAAAAAACAAATTTACAACAAATAAAAGTAACTGTAAGCTGTAAAAGTTAGTTTCAAACTTGCATGTGCTATTTGTTTGTATTTTAAACCCGTTTGAAGTGCTATTTATTAGAAATTTATGTTCGACAGACGTCTTTCGAAGAATTCAAAATGGCCGCTCTACGTAATAATATAGAGGAACTGGCCGCTATTTTTCTTTGAGAAACTAAATTAAGACCAATGTTTATTTATTTGTATATCTTTAAGAATAAGCATGCACCCATTCAGGCAGACATTTGTAATAGTTATGTTGCGTAAAAACCCGAAATGAGTTTGCTATTAATCGAATATGGTAAATGATGAGATCACCGTATTTAACAGTTTCTTCAAAAATGTTATTGAAAATAGTGGCACTTGTATAGATCGGGTACACGAGTCGAAATTTATTTTAGAAGAGTTCAAATCGTGTAAGAGGCAGATAACTCTCTTTTTTAACACGCAATTTGTCCGAAAATGGAAAATATCCATTTTTTTTAAATAAGAAGTCATGCAAATTCAATATTTGAGAAAATCAACAGTATATTGATAGAACATTTATTGAAGTAAATAGAATTTGGGAAAATCAACTGTATATTTTTTTATTTCAAAACGAACAGCCATCGGTTTTGGTTTTAAAAAATTTTGATTTTTTTTTTTTTATAGTTTAAAAAATAAATTGTTCTGCTTTTTCTTTCTTCTCTTGGGTTTGTTTTTTTAAATGGGATAGCATTCAGAAATTTGTTCAAAAAGACTAATAATTCGCGCATATTCAAGGCAAGAAATTATGTACTTAAAAAAGAGAGTTGTCTGCCCCTTCTTACACCATTGGAACTCTTCTCGTGTACCCGATCTATACAAGTGCCAAAATAGTGTATAGGCGATAATATATATTTTTTAATATTATGACATGATTAATGTTTGGGATTAAAATCAATTTACGTAGTAATAGGAAAATAAATTCGGAGAGCTATACAAAAAGGTGTAACTTCGGAAAAACCTCAATAAGTAAAAACAAATAATAAATACATACCTGTATTATGTATGTGATCGGAAGGGAACAAATATGTCGTACACCAACAATTACGTAAATTGATCAAGTAGTTTTTTTTTTATCACAAAAAATCATATTTTGTAATTTTTTTTGCCACAACAAGCTGGGCTTGTAACGCTGGGCTGACTTACGTCCCTTGTTCTCCAAAGATGGAGACGTGACAAGCTAGCATGAAAAAAAAAACATGCCAAATTTTGATTATGTGTGATAAAAAAAAAAAACTACTTGATCAATGTACGTAATTTTTGGTGTACGATGTCTTTGGTCCGTCACGGTAACATACATAATACCAGTATGTCTTTATTTTTATTTATTATTTCTTTTTTCTTATTGAGGCTTTTCCACAGTTGTACCCCAAATGATAATAATTGCTCCATGTCGTGGCCGTCGTAATGGTAGTGTAAGAATAGAGGATTTGTTATCCCCTATTCTTAATTTAACGACACGAAACTGACTTAAAGAAACAAACGAAACCTTTTTTACAACAACAAACGAAACGGATTTATTCGTATATTTAAGGTTACCTATACCGTTTGGTATAGGTAGAAATAAACTTAGGACAGTGTCCAAAAGAAAAAGAAGTTAAAATATCTTCAGGCGAAGATAGCAGCCGCCATGAGCGTCCAGTGGATAGGGAGGCAGGAGAGAGGCTGAGGCGATCCATCCTGGCTGGTGCCAGGGTACCGTCTGGTGACCGTCCGCATATCCTAAAGGAACTCAAGTAGTCCCTTACGGAACCAAAGATATCAATGTGCCCTGCGAGCTGATTGACCAAACCAGCTCACATAGACACTGATACGCATTACAAAGTAAATCTATGACTGCTACAGTAGCAGACCTTGTAACTGACTCGATATTTTGTGGTGGTGTCATTAGTCATGGTACTTAGACCCACGATCAATCAATACCGGAAGTTAGCCGTGAATTAATGCGCATGCGTTCGTCTATAAATGTTCATATACAGCATGAATTATTCATTCACTTGGAAATCATATTTAAATTATTCCTCCTATTTGCGATTGTATTCTAAGATAAACACTGTTACCCTCCTAAGGACAATTCATTCACTTGGAAATCATTGTTAACTTGTTCATTTTTTCAAACGTATTTCCTTTTTTAAGCAAAATACATTTTTTTTAATCCATCATGGCGTTCAAAGATAAGGCATTGCATTATATTACAACGGCCGTAATTAAAGTTCGAATTTCAAGTTAAAAAAATAGATATTTATTTCGAGATAAAATATACAATTTTAGACTAATTAATAAGTTTCATCTAAATACCACCCCCAAATGACTGTTTTAATTTATTACAAATTTTTACTATGTTGTAGGAAAAACTTCGTTTTGCAAAATAAACAACCCAAAACACACACATTTTAATTAATTTCAATAAATGTTCGATTAATTATTTTGAATTATTGATTTTGTGTTACTTTAATGAATTCTTAATCTTTCATGTTTTATTTATTTTTAAGTTAAAAAAACCCATTTATTATAACATTGTAATAAAATATAGTTTTATTATTATTATGTTCGTTTTATAACATTTTAAATTATAAAATAAAAGTCACTGTCAATTTCAGAAACTATATTTTATTACAATCTTATTGCCAAAATGTTACTTTATTGAAAATAAACTTTATTGTTTTTCTTTCAGAAACTATATTTTATTAATTAAATAAATTCATCAAAATGTTTTAATCTATTGGTCTTTATTAATACGGAATTCGGGGGCTTATTTCATAATATATGATAAATATATTTTAAAAGATGTCTGTATTGTTAACATCTACGAAGCTTTATTTTCATAAAAAATACATTCATGCGCTTTTTTAGTATCCTGTGATATAACTTTAGTAAAGGTGTTTTTTGTTAAAAAAATCAATAAACATAATTTATTTTTTTGGTAAAGGGAAAAACTCACATTATTCAGATAAAACTAATTATAATGAAATGTTCATATAAAGAATAAAACTCCCTAAAAATAAAGGGGATTTGTCTTGTGTTTATAAACCAATAGATATTTCCATGCAGTATAACTGATACCAGTCTTTTCATTCGATGTAGACCAGGTTGTCATAACAATAAACTCAAATATTAAAAATAATTCAGAAAGAATGAACTTGAGTATTAAACCAGACGAATTATTTTTCAAAGAAAAACGTTCATGCTTTTAAAATTAAGAAATTTATTACAACACCATTATATCATTAAGTATTAATTAAATGTTTTCTGTCCAACCTACACAAATTACACGAAATAATACACTTGCACTAAGATTTCTAATAAAGTAATGGGTTCATTATATTCAGTGAATTTTAATTAAGAAATACTGAACATTTCATTAAAATTGGTTGATTTCCTGAATTTTGATAAATTTTAAGTTTTGACAGGGGTCAAAATGGCCATAGTCTGACTGTTCGACAGATCTCATTTGTTACTTTAAGGTATGATGTCATTTTCCAGTGTTCTGGCCTCCTTTAACTTAGGTCGTGTCCATGCACACACAAAAAACTTGAGTATAAACCATGTGTAATCAAACGAAGTCAAGTCTTGCAGTGAATTATAAAATTAATTCATGGCACTTCTGCAGTTTAGAGACGGGACGAATTAATTTGTTTTCATTTCAGAAGAGCAACAATAGTGTAAAAGGCAGACAACCTTGTTTATTTTAAGTTTGGTACATTTTAGCTTATTTAGAATTACGGACACATTCGAAAAAAACATAAAACAAACTGAGAAATATCTGTTTGATGTACGCATCTGTAACGGAATGAATATATCGTATACGAAATATCAAGTAAATTAATCAAGTAGTTTCTATTTTATAAAAGAAAATTAAATTTTACCGATAAACGAATAAGGGAGTAGTATCTCCACCATGTTTATTATATTCAAGGGAGATAATACGAACTTTTGCGAAATCAAGGGAGGCGCGAGAGCGCTCTATCCCTTAAAAGACTTCACAAATGACCTATGCTGGAAATATCATTTATTTGATCAATCATAACTCAAAAACCAATAAACGAAATTAGTTAAAACTGTGTGCAAAATTTTTATTTGATAGGTTCTATAAGTGTGTAGAATTTCAGCATCATTAGTCAAGGCAACCCAGAGATCCAGAAAGTTCAATCATGAAATGTTATCTGTGTGTATGTACATAATACGTATGTGCCACTTTGTATCTCATCAACTATTTGATGGATTCAGCTGATTTTTGACAGAGATAGAGGTTCTTGGGTCTAGTTGATGGCATTTTAATTTCAGTTTACCATATACCTTAGTTTTCCAGAAATTCCAAAAAACCTTATGAGAAGGCATTGTATTGAGGCATAGCCTTTACAAAAGTAGTGACATTCCATGAGAAATGCCAACATACTGAAATCATATGCCCTTAATAGGGTTAAGATAAAAATTCATATACACTAAATGTACAAAAGCAAGGAAATTCCCAAATTTTTACACTTTTATTGTCATTAAGGGTATGACTACATATCAACCAAACCATTTCATTATCACATCACTACAGTATAAATCTCTGTGCATGAATGGATGAAGTGCATGAGGTGCGCTGAAGAAAAATTCCTACCAGTATAATACATAGCCCTGTTGTGCTCGCATACCCTTAATGACAATAAAAGTGTAAAAATTTGGGAATTTCCTTGCTTTTGTACATTTAGTTTATATGAATTTTCATCTTAACCCTATTAAGGATATATGATTTCAGTATGCTGGCATTTCTCATGGAATAGAGAAATAAAGTCTTGAATTTTGGGTGTTATCTCCCATAGCTACATTGTCTATGACCAACAATGCCCCTTATATATCAATATTACCTGTTTATCGGTAAAATTTGATTTAATTGTTATGTTTGCATAATATCACTTGATTCTTACAAGTTTCTTATTATTTTATGTATATAGACTGTGATTCTGATGTGTCACGTTTTTTATCTTCCATGATTACTTGAATGTCTTATTTTCATAGTTATTATGAAAAAAGTAAATAAATAAAAGTCGTTTTCACTAACAGTAAGTGTAACATGTGATTCACGGGCCCGATTAAAACATAAAGGATAGGAGACGCGTGGTGCAAGAGGAGTGAGAGTTTCCAACCTTACACATTAGCTACATTAGTGACTGATTCACACATTTGTAACATTGGTGTCAAAATATCACATTTATAACTTGCATATTCCTTTTAAAAAGAGTATTAGTGTATTGCCTGTCACCAGAGGCCCCCTCATTTGTAATGAAGTGTGAAGTATTTTTGTTCCGATTCCGAGTGCCCCTTCTGGGGAGCTGAATTATTCGAATATTAAAAATCGACCTTGTAACTTGTTCCTTGTGGAGGACAAGTAAATATAGATTAAACCAGTTCGGGTTTTTTTAACAGCTTTTTTTTTATTACTTCCGGTTGAATTTAGAAAGGTATTCTATAAACGAAACGAATATTCTGTTTTGTGATATATTTGAACTTTTGAGATGAGGATTATTTGGATTACTGTTCTCATCAAGGATGTGATTCTCAAAATATTTTGGCTGATACATCGTCAAGTATGTCGTGTTAGAACTTTGAAATTTTGAACAAAACTATAAATTTATATAAAGGGTTCAATTGGAAACTTTGTACAAATTCATAATAAGAAACTCTGTCTAAGTTTGGCATGAAGATATCTGAGTTCGATAAGATGCATCTGAAGAAAGTCAGCCGAAACATGATGAGAAAGAGAGTTGTTTTAAAAATCTAAATAATACTTATATTACGATTTATTGGAGATTTTGAACTTCAGCTACAGTATTTAGTTGTTTTTATAATCTAAATAATTCTCATATTTTCCTTTATGAAGATTTTGAACTTCACCTACAGTATTTAGTTGTTTTAATAATCTAAATAATACGTATATTATAATTTATGGAGATTTTGAACTTTAGCTACAATATTTAGTTGTTTTAATAATCTAAATAATACGTATATTATAATTTATGGAGATTTTGAACTTTAGCTACAGTATTTAGTTGTTTTTATAATCTAAATAATACATATTATCCTTTATGGAGATTTTGAACTTCACCTACAATATTTAGTTGTTTTAATAATCTAAATAATATGTATATTATAATTTATGGAGATTTTGAACTTCACCTACAATATTTAGTTGTTTTAATAATCTAAATAATATGTATATTATAATTTATGGAGATTTTAAACTTCACCTACAATATTTAGTTG
Source organism: Sepiola atlantica (assembly GCA_963556195.1). Taxonomy (NCBI): domain Eukaryota; kingdom Metazoa; phylum Mollusca; class Cephalopoda; order Sepiida; family Sepiolidae; genus Sepiola; species Sepiola atlantica. The sequence goes on from OY744525.1 coordinate 109,270,692, forward strand.
TTTTAATAATCTAAATAATATGTATATTATAATTTATGGAGATTTTGAACTTCACCTACAATATTTAGTTGTTTTAATAATCTAAATAATATGTATATTATAATTTATGGAGATTTTAAACTTCACCTACAGTATTTAGTTGTTTTAATAATCTAAATAATACCTATATTATGATTTATGGAGATTTTGAACTTCACCTACAGTATTTATTTTGATATTTTATCATTTATCTTAAAAAATTCATCAAACAAAAATCACAAAAAATTCCCCAAACATGTAAGTGATAGTGTATGTTTATTCTATATTTGTATATCTTCAATTTAATATTCTCTTTCTTTTTAGACGTTCTGGCTGGAAAAGAATGATGTTAAACAAATAAAAGCCAAGTTGTTGGAAGGAAAAGCTATGACCATTAAAACGTGTGTCAAAAAATGTGTCCACGTAAAACCTATGAGTTTACATTCTATTAATCAAGCAAATACATACTGGCAAGTAACTGCTTTTTATAGATACATCTTTCTTCAACAATGATTCCTATTTGGAAAATATACCATACCGATTTACTTTCATAGAAAAGACATTCATTGAAATGAACACTGGATGGAATAAATTAATATAAAGTTTCCTCATTTTAAATCCATAATGATGTCTAATTCAGAAAACCCAGCAAAAATTGGTTTCTTTTGTGCTACATTGTGTGAAACTTTTAATTTTGAACCCAACTCTTTATTCAAACCATGGTGATACACTGTTCACATTTAATTATCCAACCTTCCACTATGGTAAGAGAAGCAATGCTCCTAGGAAAAAAACACACTACCTGGCCTTCAATGCACATTCACACACGCATCCCATCATATCTCTAACCCATAACCTATCCATACAATAAATATAAAAGGAAAAATGCATCACACCAAGAGTTTTAACAAGTTATCTACCCTGGACTCTGGAGCAAGCTAGTGAAGAAATTCTGGTCACCCATCTTGATTCTTATTGCATGTGTTTATAGTTGCAACTAATGAAGTATCTTCACAATACTTCCTAGTACTTGAAGCGGCCTACATTAGTTACTTCTCCAAACGTCACGGCGTTTTCCGGGAGAAAAGTGCTCAATATCTTAGATAGAGCTACCGCAGTGATAAGTTTGTATACTATTTTAACACCATCTACGTTTCTCTTCGGACTATTGTGCAGATGAAAAGGAGGTGGGATCAGTAAGAGTGATTTCAGTAGTGCTCTGGAGGCACGTGTTGTGTCTACTACTATATGATGCATGCTAGCCATATTGTTTATGGGGTGAAAATTCGTCTGATGTATTCCAAACATTTTTTTAGACTTACAACCCCTAAAGAGTTTGGGGCTATGATACACTACTACTCTATAATATTATATGTTTCTCCAAATCTCTTTAACACTAATCCAGTCTAATAATACGAAACAAGCAATATCTATGACAGACTGTTTGTGTTATATTTGTAGTCTTTTACACTTTTCGCATTGTTTTTCTCGTTTCTTCGTTGGCTGGTTTCTTTTTTGACATTTTATTTTTTATCCAAAGCATGTACACACCTGTTTGAGAATGACTTATTTAAATAAATATTAGATATTCTAAGCCTATACTCTTATTGTAACTATTTGTTTAGCATTATTATATTTACTAGTATTCAAGACAAACAGGGAGAAATTATTGTATTTTAGGCCATTTATTTAATTATACGTTTGTGTTTATTATATTTATTTATGGCATTTATTTATGGCATTTATTTAAATATTATCTCATAGTTTCCTCATTTCAAATTCATAACGATGTCTAATTCAGAGAAACTGACTGAAGAAAAACAATATATATGTGAATTATGCAAATCAGCATTCGGAAAGAAATCATTTTTAGTTCGTCATATGCGAACACACACTGGGGAGAAACCATTTTCCTGTGAAACATGTGGAATTAATTTTACAGAAAAATCCAGTTTAGTACAACACATGCGAACACACACGGGAGAGAAACCATATGCCTGTGAAGTGTGCAGATTTGCATTTGTAAAAAATTCAGATTTAATGCGGCATGTGCGAACACACACTGGAGAGAAACCATATTCTTGTGAAATGTGTGGAACTTGTTTTACACAAAAGTCTAATTTAGCACTCCATATGCGAAGACATACTGGAGTTCGACCATATTCTTGTGAAATATGTGAATTTTCCTATTCACGAAAGTCGAGTTTGGAGCAGCATATGCGAACACACACTGGAGAGAAACCATATTCTTGTGACCTTTGCGGATTTAGCTCTTCACACAAATCAAGTTTTGTTATACATGTACGATCACATACTGGAGTAAAGCCATATTCTTGTGATTCTTGCAGCAATTCTTTTGCTGTAAAGGCATCTTTAGTACGACATATGCGAATTCACACTACAGAGACAGAATATTCTTGCAAAACATGTGGATCTTGTTTTACAAAAAAGTCATATTTGGTAGTACATATAAAAACTCACATGAAAAAAGACAATTCTTAACAATATAGGATTAGATTTACTATACAAAAGTCCACATTCCAGTGAACAAACTGATATTGCTACATCATTATACACCGACTTGGCAAGAATGTTGTTATAAGTTCTTTTTTAATCTTCCTACAATGTTGTAATGTTCCCTCATGTAACAAAAATCATGACATTAATATTCCTGGATTATGTAGATAATTCGGACTACAGTTCTCATCTTGGATTTTTTCTCAAAAACCCATGTAAACTCTGACCTACTTCAGGTGTATCTTATTAAACTCAGGAATCTGTATAGAATTTCTAACTAAATCTTTTATTTAATCAAAAATAATAGATCGGGTAGTCATTTTTATTATATTTTTAGTATTGCCTATAATGAGAATTAACATTTCAATTTCCAGAACTTATAATTACTTAGCACTTTATCTGCTGTGCCATGAGTCTATGTAATCTAATCAAAATTATATAAATGTTTAATCCTCATCTCAAAAGTTCCGAAATATTAATATTCCTGTTTAATACAACACAGGATAAAAATATTTTTTTAAATGAAATAAAACTGAGTAACATGAATCTTAATTAAACAAACCTATTTGTCATTTTGAACTGTGCAAGAATAATTCACAGACAGCAGATAATGAATAATATTTTCCAGGAATTAGAATATGCATTTATCATCCAAGATAGTTATTCTTAATTGAAAAAAATATCGCCATAGATTTTTATTTGGGTGCCTTTACATAGACATATAAGCTTTTAATAATAAATTTGTATGTCAAAATTAAGTTGAGAATATTATTTTCCATTGAAAAATGAAGTTAAAGGTACGTTGTACAAGCAGTTACATCACAAACAGGAAGTCACTAGATAGACGTGGTGAATGAGACAATAATATTTTTCTCTTTTTACTTAATCAAAAGAGGCAGTGGTCATGGATTTTGATAGCTTCTTCCTCCTTCTGTGGGGACTGGACTGGTGGTATGATGTGTTTATACATGTATATTGTAAATAAAAATTCATAAAAATAAAAGATTGTTGGATCTCAAATGAATTCTCCTGTTTTTATTAATAACATTTACAAGAACTGCTATTAAAAGATTAAGTCTACAATAGAAAATGAGAGAAAGAAATTACTGCTATGTGTTGTCTACTCCAACAAACCCTGCAATCTTTACATGGACTTTCACTTTTGTCTGTTTATTAACTCTCGTTTCCTGTGACCCATGGTTCCTTCTCTTGAATAAAGCTACTTGCATGAATTAACTTTAATCTCCTGATCGAATAATTTATGTCCATTCGACCCATTTTGTTACCCACATTGTTTTCGAAACAATATTTTATTCTTTGGTCCATTGTTTTTGACCTACTGATGTCAGAGATGAAACAAAGTTTTCGCTTTCCTATTTCTCTCCAAACTATTTTTTCTTCTCTTGTATTTATCAGAAGAGAGATGGTAATTGTTTTAAATGGTTGTTCCCTCCCCCATTGCAGATATTTTGTGTGTAAACATGTATACTGTAAAAATGAAATAAACCCCCCAAAATATTGTTAAACCCGAAATTATTTTGTGCTGTTTTTTTAGTTAATAACGTTTATGAAACCTGTTATTAAAAAGAATATGCCTACAATGAAAAAGATAGGAAACAATTGTCAATCATGATAAACTGTGGAAATCCAAGAATTGGCCTCCATAGTGCTATAGAACCTAGAATTTTAATAGCCAAAGAATTGGTTTCAGTTAATTCTTCTCACAGCATAAAAATAACACTGTCTGGCCTACAATGCAAATGGACACACTCGTGGCATCATTTCTTATTCCCGTTAACCTCTCTATACACAAAATAGAAAAGAAAAAGAGAATAATGCTAGGAGTTTTACAGCCTCTGTACTCTGGAGCCTCTTTGTGTAGAAATATAGAAGCTTAGTCTTCTCATGGACTAAGACCAACTCCTAAAACAATTACTAACAAAGTATTCGTCAAACGAAAGAAGACACACAGCTATTTTATAAATAACAAATAATATGTAAGTTCGTAATCCGAGACAGGAGCAATGCGATATAGGTACCGGAAGGTGGAACAGATGAACAAAAATAAATGAGAAGAGAAAATATGAATGGAATCTCAAATCAATTTATTAATAATTTCACGGTTTAAATACCAGAACAGTAAATAGAAAAAAAAGGTTTACTGTCGAGCAATTAAAATGTCCGGAATAGGGAGTAAACTTAAATTTTCGAGAGTTGAACCTCTCATTATCAAATGAAAAGATAAAAAATATGACCTAGTGGTCGAAAAAGCGAGATGGACACAACTGTTGATGAAATGCCACAGAGAATAGGTGGCAGATTCGCTGTGGATATCAATATTAATTATTGTTATCATAATTTATTTTTAAAATTTATTGTAAAATTATTCAGCTTTAAGCTTGTCATCTTATTAATATTTATATATTTTTTATTTTATATACTTTATTATTTATTATTATTATTATTTCTTTATTTTAATTAAATTTTTAATTTGTTAAATTGAAGTTGGCGAAAGTCGTCTTACTGTTGGGATAAAAAAATCTGGTTAGAATTAATTTAAATTCAAAACTGAAACTGAAATCAACTGTGGAACATTTATTTGAATGGCTTACACCGTTTGGTGTAGGTTGGTGAAAGATTTTATTTTGAAAGTACATTATTTTTCAAATGCAGCTTCAAGCTGGTTTTCTTTTATCCTGATTTCTAATTCATATCACCACATCGAATAACGTTGCAGTTAACGCTACTCTGAACTCCACTCTGACCTTGAATAGTGGTAGCTGACAGTGCCCCATTAAAGTGCTAACTTATAAACTATTGTTTGCAGGGTGTTTGTTTATAAAATACAAAACAATTAATCTTCATTTCAATCGTCTACAGTTTCGACATAAAATGATCCATCAAAGGCTGACAACCAACCAAACAACCACTTTGTTTGTGTGAGTAATAGCCTTAAATAAACGGTTAAGTCTATGCGTTTGGGAATAAAAACACTAAAAAACTACAAAGAAAAAAATGAGATACATATAGGATTTAAACCTTATTTTCAATATGTGGACTGGTACTACTAGGTCAGGTTTTCTGAAGATATTAGCTTCCTGACACAAAATGCACCAAACATTGATGTTTGATTGTTTCTGTTTCTTTTTGCAAAACTCAATCATGTTCTGCAAAACAAAAAACAATTTCGCTCCCCCCTTTCCATTTCCCTCCTCCTTCCCCTCTTTCACTCAACCAAACATCATGAATAAATACTTTAACATATAAAGAACTTGAAGAATAACAACTTTTGCCAAAAGGACCGGATTCGGCATTAAATAACCCAAAAAGGGTTGATATGCCGTAAAACAAAACAACTAAAACAACCGATCAATCTGCGGGAATCGAAGAATTGATTTCCATAGTTTTAGTGTATGTTTTTACGTGTCATTTAGAGTCCGCAATCACATTCAGTACAACGTTCATCTGGAGGAACCACTTCACAGTTTCGAGCCTTACTCCTTTACTGCATCATTAAAGTAATGGGACCCCCATCAGGAGGTCGTATTGGTACTGGTGTTTGCTACTTTCTGTCTAACACTCGTTCTTTTTAACCAGATTCAGTATTATTCTTTCTCTGCTGCTTCTTGTACATCTGTCATGGTTTTACTTCTGTGTTCATACAACAAAAACGATTTTGCAGTATGTTCATTAGCTTTTGCTCAACATATCCTCGAACGCTCACAGCCAAATAATAATATTCCATATTCCATCCTTTTTCCTGGCATTCTGTCAGAAAATACCATATCTCTCATCCTTCCTGTCTTCTGCAATTGCAAAGTTATCCTTTCAGGATACAGTCAGCTCCAACATAATTCATTTTTTTTCTCACAACACACGACAAGGTCTGGTCTCGGCTGTGTAAGTATCAGTAGGAAGATCAAGTTATTCTGAAATGCCAAGTTCCATTTTCCTTGACATCTTTCATCGGTTAACTGTATCGTTGAATGACTTTCCAGCTCTATGAAAGTTCATCTTAATCTTCTCTATTTTTGGTAGTTCTACTTCATTAAATTTCTCTAAATTATGATTTAATAGCTTTTCTATTATTTTCAGGACTTGGACATGCCTCCACGTGCACCGTCTTTGTGTCAAACTTTTACTTTTTAACCCAACTCTTTATTATAGATGGTCGATTCTCTTTTGATTGCCTTACTCGGTGTTCATAATGGATAGTTTGCCTAAATATCACGCTCTTCTGTTCAATATTGTAAAGTATCTACTTTTTAACACTCGTCACACATTATTAGTCATGTTTAAAAAACGAATTCAATCCCAAATATTTAAATAGGTGTGCTTTTTAACTTATGTAGAAATGATAGATTCAAATGAAACAATCTCCTGATGCTAGCAAAACCGTAACACTCAATAAACTGGAATCTGTTTCACATACAACCAAAGAAACATCTTGTGTTATTTCGGATCCTGACTGCATTATGATGATTACTAACCAGCAGAGTGTTACCACTGTCGACTAAGGGAATAGTCTATAAGGTATGTGTATGCAATGTAATGATGTATAGATTTGAAACCTGGCCAGTTACGGTTCAGGACATGCGTTGCATGGAGAGAAATAGTATGAGAATGATACAAGCTTAGTTCTTGTAGCAGGAAAAGTTATTTTCCCTGTCGTACGTTTAGATGCTAGTGTTTGTAGCAGTAAAATCTCAACGACGGTCGAAAACGCCCAAGAAACTCTTTTTAGTAGACACCGGAACAACACTCGCAAGGGACTCTGGATTAGTGCACACCGCCTTCTTCTCCAACGTCTTCTTCTTCCACGTCTTCTTCTTCCACGTCTTCTTCTTCTTTAAAAGCGTCGCCGTCGTCTTCCGTTGACTACGTTTTTCCTCCGCCATCTTGCCTCCAGCGACCCGCTTTTATTTCAAACCGGACTCTCGTGTGCGTGAGAGAACACGAGATTTCACGTGATCACCTGGTAATATTAAGCCACCGACGCCATCTTGCCATTTTTTGGGCGGTCCAGCCCTGCAAAGCGCGCACCGAGACCGTTTGCCAGGTAATCCCATGTTTTCGCAATTTCTTACACAGTTCTGATGACCGTAGAGGAAGAATAAATCTGGACTTGTGTGTGCAGAACAGGAGATTTATACACATCATCATTATCATTTCTTTTTTTATTAATGGACGGGTTGAAGGTCATCATCTGCACTGGTGGACCCCTGTTGAAGTTACTGGCTTGCTGCACGTATATCAGATCTCACTCCACACCTAAAAGAAACTATGGTGAGGATCAACTGCATAGAGCTACCACCCTATATGATCACTCTGCAGCAATTCCCAACAAGGCCACTTAAGTCAGCCTCTCCTACGTCCTCCTGTGAGCTATCTTGATGGCATCACTCGAGTGTGTCCATACAAATGAAGCCTTTTTCCTATATTAATGACATCAATGTCGATGAGGCCCAGCAGATCTTGCGACTGTACAGCTGCCAAATCTTCTGGCTTCACATTGCAAATCTGTCTAATCATTGCCCTGTCGTTGCATTGTAATCATTGCAGGACCGCTTTGGACAAAGCTCGGTTTCACTTGCATGAAGCATTGCACCTCGAAAATAGGAGCTATAAGTATGTCCATGAGTCTTGTACATCTGCAATTAATATTTTATTCCTCTCACCACTTATCTACACATTAGCTTTTTATTTACATCATTCAGTCTTCCTCACAACTTTAAAAGATTGCTAATCGTGGCGATTCACATCAGGGAAAGATTGCGATAAAGAATTGTGTATAGGTGATAAAAATGTTTTGATTTTTTCTTAAAATTATGGTATGATGAACATTTTAGAGTTAAAATCTATTTAGTATTACGCATGAAATCTAAAGAAAACCACTTTTTAAACGAGTCTTAGTATAATCGAATGATTTCAAAGATGGCAGCATTATTGAACGGTAGTAGGTTTGTATCGCTTATGACGCCATGATCGTTTTTTTTTTGTATCGCTCATGAAGTAAAAAGAGTACGTACTACTAAATTGATTTTAACCCTAAAACGTTCGTCATGTCTTAATCTTAAAAAAATAAAAGAATTATTATTGCCTATACACAATTTTTAATCGCCTTTTCGAAGAATCTGTCCCCGACGCAAGGCGGGAATAAAGCCGAGACGAAAGACTTGAATTTCTACTCAAATACATGCCCGCCAAACCAACTTGAGTTACATTCTCGTGTTCCTGTGTTGATGAAACAGTTAAATAAAGTTAATTTAAATGTAAAGATGTTGGTATTTTTATATGGAACTGTAGTACACTCTTCTTTCTCATTTCAAGCCAGTCTAGTTAGATAGATACAGACACGACCGTTTCTACAAAATGGCTATCTAAAAGCATCACACCAACTCTCCACAACTCTGCAGTGTTTTTTTCCAGGATTTTAGATTACACTCGTAATTACAGAGATTATAAAGATTCTCATATAAAAATGATATCTGGAAGCAAAAATAAATACTTTTAATTTAAAAGGGTAGTTAAAAAAGTTGTCATTAAATTGTTGTCACTCGTGCAGTATAGTTAACAGACGAGAACTCTAAAATAAACAAAATATATAGCAAATAACTTAAAACAAACATATTAAGATTTAAGTTTCTACCGACCTATATAGATTTAAAGTTCTGAAACTGTTTGTAAGTTTTGTTATTTAAAAATTTGTGTTGTCACTTTCATTTAATCAAATACAGGTCAATCAAAAATGGCGGTCGATTTTTTATTAGGTGCTCGCTAATTTCAGGCTCTAAAGGCTTACCTTAATCTGACTGGCAACCACCCGGACTTAGGGCTAGTTGTACTGTAATTCTTTTTCTTACTCGTCTGTTAAGAATACTGCATGATTACCATATTTGTAACAATGTAAGTGGAATAAAACATTATTAGTAACTCCCATAATTTTCTGCAACAATAAAATAAATTAGTACTTTGTTTTTTAATGTGGAGAAAATCTGTAGCAGTCATAAACACTGACATTTATTTCCTCTGGAGGAAAGCTGCCCCTGTGAGGTGATTTTGTCATAGTAGGACCAATCAATTTCCAGTGAATACTAATTTCAACCAATACTTGAAGAACTACTTCCGACCCCTTTGGTATCAAAACAGCAGACCCAGAGTTTCTTGGCACCACAAAAAGAAGATTTCTTCTCCCTCATACCTCCGTCACCGACACCAAGTGAAGCAATCTTCACTGAAGATATATTCTTTAAGAAGACTTTCGGCAGCCGAACTTTCTCTCTGCATTATTGCTTCCTTTACTTTGACACTGTCTTAACTTTCGCTAACGGTGTAAGTAACTTAAATAAATACCTTTTGCAGTTGTTTTTTTTTATGGAAATAGCTCCAGACAAGGCATGAAGCCATCTGATGTAAGGAGCTAATAAGAACGAAACATTATTATCGCAAAGACAGGAGATGCTTATTTGTCTTAGCCTTGAAAAAATCAAGGTTATTGGTAGAAGGTAAACAGTCATCAGGAAGAGAGTTCCACAAGCGTGCAGTTATTGGAAAGAAACAACTAGAATATGAAGCTTTAATACAATGAGCTATATATTACTGAATTGATGAAGACCACTAAACCAACGAGTCAAATGAGCTGGAACAAAAGAAAGAAGGGAATAGATCAGACAATTCTGAAGAACACATACCATAATAGTATTTATAGAAAAGACTGAGACTAGCAACATCATATGCGAGGGTGCAGAGAAGAAGAAAGGGTGGGGCCAATCAAATTGCAGATACGTTTTTGCATGGGACAGAGATTCACCAGCCCAAATATTACAATAGTACTCCATACATGGTCTGATAGTATATTTGTAGAGATAGAGAATAGCCTCAGGAGTGAGATGGCTTCATTTTCCTATCGTTTCACGACCGTTTTGTTGTTACAAAACTATTATAGGAGTCTTACAATCAATGCAATGATAAGTTCCTATAAATCCAGTTCCCTGAATAGGAATTGTCCAAGTCTAGAAGGATTTCTCCTCATCTGTTTAAGGACAGGACATATACTACACTGTAATCCTAGCCTGAAGTGCAGGTAACATTTTCTAATTTACTTACCTCCCCACGAGGGTAAAATGAGACACAGTGACTATTTTTAATATGGGGTTATCCAGCTCCACAAAAAGAGGCACACTGGATCGGAACAGCACTATTAATTGCCCAAGTCCTTTGTTTTAATACTAACATTTTTTGTAATAGTTTCCAACAATTATTGTGGACTTGGGTTCGAATTTCAGTCTTGAAAATAGTGCAAAACATAAAAAGGGGGGGGGGGGTAGTGGAACCGTAAGCCTAAGTCCGAGGTTGGTTGCCAATCTTATTAGTGTAAGTTTATTCTTCTTCTTCTTCTTCTTCTTCTTCTTCTTCTTCTTCTTCTTCTTCTTCTTCTTATTATTATTATTATTATTATTATTATTATTATTATTATCTTTTAACCCTTAAATTCGCGACCAACCCCCACACATACACAAACCGTCAGGCATGTTTGAAAGCACACATGGTTGGCTAAGTAAAAGTGACGCTAACATATGCATAGATAATTAATCTTACAATATTAAACACGTGTAACAATTATACAGGTAAGTAGAGAAGTAATTTTTGCGTTTGGTTACAGTTATTTCTCGTCTAATTGTTTTTAACCCATTTTTCTTGTTACTATACTGCACAATCGCCGTAATTTGAATTTTTATTTGTTAATAATTGTTCATTACTTTGTAATTTAATTAAATTACTAATTACTAATTATATTTGGTTAATAATTACCCATTTAACAACTAGTTTAACAATAAAACAATTTCCAATTACAAAAGACAGTTTGATTTTATTATTAAGTAATAATAATTAAACAAATATTTCAAAAAAAGTCCAAAAACATGTTTTTTTTTTAGGGGGGGGGGGATTTACATCGGTTGAAATTTCCAATTTCAGAACTGGCGGCCGTGACTTAGTGGGAATTTCTATTTAAGGTTTGATCCTAGTCCGAAGTTCTGGAAATGAGATAAAAATAAAATACTAATATTCAAAAAATAAAAATTGTTAAGAATGTTTTTTTTATTTTACTTTTTTAATCGAGTTATTTCCCTTTATCTTCGTTCTTCAATGCGAGCGTTCGTTTTCTTTCTATTTTTGAATTAGAAAACATTTTGATTATTAGGAGAATTTTACCAATTCCTATCGTTTTTCTTTCTTGTCCGTAAGAAAATTAACAAAGGCTAAAAAATCTCAGGATGAAATGGGTAAGTACAACATTTTAAAGTTACTTGGATGTTATTCAATTAAAAGGAAATTTTATTTTCGTACGAAATATGTAAGGTAATCAAACGTCTATGTAACGTCTATGTAACGTATACTAGGTAATCAAATGTCTATGTAACGTATAATAGGTAATCAAATGTCTATGTAACGTATAATAGGTAATCAAATGTCTATGTAACGTATAATAGGTAATCAAATGTCTATGTAACGTATAATAGGTAATCAAATGTCTATGTAACGTATAATAGGTAATCAAATGTCTATGTAACGTATAATAGGTAATCAAATGTCTATGTAACGTATAATAGGTAATCAAATGTCTATGTAACGTATAATAGGTAATCAAATGTCTATGTAACGTATAATAGGTAATCAAATGTCTATGTAACGTATACTAGGTAATCAAATGTCTATGTAACGTATACTAGGTAATCAAATGTCTATGTAACGTATAATAGGTAATCAAATGTCTATGTAACGTATAATAGGTAATCAAATGTCTATGTAACGTATAATAGGTAATCAAATGTCTATGTAACGTATAATAGGTAATCAAATGTCTATGTAACGTATAATAGGTAATCAAATGTATATGTAACGTATAATAGGTAATCAAATGTATATGTAACGTATAATAGGTAATCAAATGTATAGTAGCTAATAAAGGTAAATGTTAAGATCGACGGTCTAAAGAGAATGATTTGAAAAAATTGTATAGGCAGACAAAATTGTTTTTTTTTTTTGTTATTTTTAAAAATATTATTAAATAAGGAACCATTTTGTATTACGCATGTAATCTGAAGAAAAACGCTTGAAATGTGTAAATATGCTAGAATAATCGATATTTTAACGAAATGGAGTCTTACTAGAAGCGGAAGTTGTGTATTATGGCTCACAGCGCTATGTTGTTTTTGTATCGCTGAAGACGAAAAAGTATTAAAACGTCATATTACTACGTACTACTACATTGATTTTAACTTTAAAACATCCTTAATGTCATAATCTTTAACACACACACACACACACACACACACACACACACACACACACACACACATATATATATAGTATCACTTATAAAATAATTTTATTGTAATCTTTGAAGAAACCGTTTAAACCGTCGATCTTAACAGATACATAAAATGTATATCTAACATATAGTAGCTAATAAAATGGGGAAACGTTACTAATACGACATAAATTATTTTAACCGAAATGCAGTTGAAAAATTATTTTTTTAAATTTCTTATCCTTCTTATTTATGACTTATCTGCATTAAAAATAATAGAAGTTAGAAACATTTTAATTATCGTAAATATTAGTAGCGAGTAAAGTACGTAACTGGAACGGAAGAACCTACGTTTAATTTAATAGTCTGAAGTCAAGTTGAAGATGTAAAGCTCTTGATCCCTTCTGGTCCGGTTACTTACCTTGCTTCATGTCAATAATTCAGATGACGCCCATGATTACTTTAATTTTTTTTTCTTGGCCTTTTGGCTAAGATCAAAGTGTAGTATCTGTTCCGATGGATACTGCACCACATACTGATTGTCTTGGCCTTCGGGTCTTGATTTACGCCGGTCAATGGGTCTGTCCTGTGCAGTTCTGGGAGGTCCACCTTCCCAGGCTTTGCCTCCCCTCTTTGGGGAGGAGTAAGTTTATTGCTTACTGTCTGAGGCGCCTCTACCGGGGAATGCCGACAGGGCTGCCCAGGCAATTTTTAAACCCCACTTTCCCGACCTTGGGTCACATCTTACTTGTGGGAGTAAGATAAAAACTGACGTTGTGCCTAACTCCTGGAGAGGAGTAAATCAATACTTTAATCACAACCAATATTTAGGGTAATTAAAATGCTTCTAACTTATATTAAATATTATTTTTTAACGCAGATACGTACAATTCGAAAAACTATATTTAAGACTTAATAGTCGTGAATCAGTTTAGCATAACATTTAACATTAAAGATATGGAAAAAAATTCTGATTTCAGTGAAATCTTAGTTTGTTAGGAGGAGTCTATTGCAACTTAGACTTAGGATTAGTGATAGGATTTAGAGAGGCATGTCATGTTTTCTGAGAGGTGGTGTCTATTGCCACCTAGACTTAGTGGTAGGGTAAGAGAGGCATATAATATTTTTTTTGGGGGGGGGGTTCTATTGCCAACAGGACTTAATGTTAGTGGAAGAGTTGAAGAAGGCATGTAATAATATTTTTGATCCCCCCCCCCCCGAAAAAAACATACACACAATTTATCTCCCTCAACAAAGGAAAAGTTTCACCTATATTCCCTTAAAAAGGCTGTCTAGTTAGAAACTGCTGACCCGGAAATCAGTAATATTTTACATTAAATTTATATGCGGAACTGATCCCTGACTCTAAATTTTAAATTAATTTCTTTGGAGATGACATAGATTCCTGTGGCAAGTTGTGGATCTCACTGGTTCTGACTGAGGACAGCACATGTGCGCTTGCTTATATAGATAATATGAACAGAAGAAATCTCATAATGCTGGGAGTTGGGCAAAAGCACATAGATCTGCCTTGGTTGGTCTTACATCCAATTGTCCTGCACATGTCAAACGTGCACTATGCTTTACGGCTTTGGTTCGATTGGGACACAGACATTGCATTCTGTTGCATTGCATTCTGTTCAGTTTGGCATTTACATTCCGACTGATGAAAAGTGGGGAAACAGTTTACTAACAGTTTAGCAGAAGTACCAACCATGCAAAGTGTTCTGATTAGATAATGTATCAATCACTCCGTTTTGGAGTGTAAGATTGCACAAAAGAAAATAGTTTGTCTATGTATAACTGCTGCACATCTTATAGACATTTTTTGTACAAGTTAGACGTGTTCAAGCGCACACTGCATATCAACACCACAACCAACACCGTTTTTTTCTCAATGAGATGATTTTTCTGTATGTAAAAAGATCTTCAATTTGAAATCGCATCTCCATGGCTAAACACAGATTGAATGGGTTCATCTTAGTTTAGATGCGTCGAAGCAACTTTATAAGAATCTCTGTCCGTCAGTACGTATGTCACATTTAAGTTTGAAATAGTATTGTCATCTGTCTGACGTAGCCAATAAACATGTGACTATATAAACAGCTGGAGTGATTTATTAATACAGTAGAGACACGAAATGCTTGCTGAACCATATGTTAATTAAATTGTTACATTGTCAAGAAGTTTGTCTTTAACTGAAACTTGGTGACCCTTTTTATCTTATCAAACGAGGCCAGTAAGATGGATACAGACGCAGGGTCGCTACTACACAATGGTGATACAACAAGCTTCTCCACCCAAACCTTACACTTCTATTCATTTTTTTAACGGCAGTAGTCCACAAATGAGAAGGTAAAGCAAAATAAATTGTGGTGATTGTGCAGTATAGTTAACAGAAAAAAAAGGGTGAAAACAAACAAATATTCAACAAATAACTGTTACCAAAGGCAATAACAGTTACTTTTCTACCTACCTGCCTATTTTTTGTGTTTACACAAAACACAGGACATTTAGACTCAGGTCAATGTCATGTATTTGCATGCACAATATGTCATGTACCAATGTATTTTACTATGCGCATCTATTTTAAGAGATGAATTGACAAAAAAAAGATTAAACAAATGCCTATACATCAAAACAGACTTGTTAGGTTCTGAGCCAATACATCCTGACTTTATTGAACCAAACGAATGGCTTTAAGAAAGTAAATTAATTGCACTAAATTTTCAGATTTTTTTGTTAGGCTCCTTTTCGATGCTGGTTATGTAATAGCTAATCAAAATAAAAATTAAGCAGAGTAGAAAGTGGACTTTCGGTTTACTTTCGGCAGCATCGTAACTCTCACTTGCTTTATTTTGTCCTTTAGTTCTCACATTCCATGAATGATGTTTCTGACAAAGGGAGAAGAATTGCTGTGTTCTGGGTTTAAATCCATCCATATAACACTTATCGTTGGCTTGTTTTTTACTTCCAGCTCCTTACATCGAATGTCTGGAGCGATTTCCATAAAAAAACAAAAAAAAACAACACTAATAATAACGAACATATCAAAATTTAATTTAATTGAAAGAAAAAAAAGCAAGTTATGCCGATATAACATTGTGTTAAACATAATTTTTGAGGTGTGGTACTTTTTGTAGTGATGGCTTTGCCATTTTGAAAATGGGGTTTATCGCGTTTCTCATTAAAACTCTTCAATTATTCATTAATTTTTTAAAATTTTAATCTTTTATGTACCAAAGGCCTTAAATGATAGATTCTTTAACATCCACCCATTTTAAAAAATTATTATTGGGAAATAGTAAATCATTGTGTTTATACATATATATTTTACACATAAGTTTAAAATGATACTATTATTACTACCTATAATACTTGTGATAAGAAAGAGATACAATCTCCAAAAATAGATGACATAATTTAACACAAAGAGTCCTTGCAATACTTGGTATGTAATAGAGATTTAAAATTAAAACACCACTAATAACAATTATTGATATTTATATTTTCTAAAATGAATGAGTAGAATTGTACCAAATTTGGCATAAAGAGTGTTTGAAATACTTGATGTAAAACTCATTTAAAAGCTACCAACAACTCTGTTGGCCAGAAGCAAAGTGTTATGTTTGTTCATATACTACACTTGATCTTTTCAGTACTCGGTCAGTGGAGGAGACTCGATTAGTTGAGGAGACCTTTTTTAGACTGAGACAAATTAAATTTTTGTCCTAATCCAGTATCCCTTTATGGGGAGCTGGATTTTTCTCACTTTAAAAACCTTGTGTCAACTCTGCCCTGATGGAGAGGCAAGAAAATAGGTATTCTTAGATAAAACTTTAACGTGTTCCTCTGCAGGGGTTAGGGTTAGGGTTAGGGTTAGAAGTCACCCTTTATGTGTTCTTTTAGCTAATATTATTTTAAGTAAAATTAAATTTATGAATGTAGATTTTGAAATGCTTAATTATTAGTTTTAATTGATTTCTTTTTTTTTTACAGATATTACAACCGGAAAGGATGAATTTGAATGGATTATGATATTTCTTGACTGACTGCGGTATATGAACGTTGAAAAATACTATTTTTTCTTATCTGTGGGTATCTTAGATATTTCTGTTTTCATTTTTGGTGGCTCATTTGAATAACCGGTAATACAGCTTTATGTGGTAATCGCCCAGTGTTAGGAATTCCACCTTTCACTGAAGGTTAACTTTATGTGGAATACAAGTTCACATGTAATCCCCAGGCAGTATATATATTCCGGTTGGGGTAGATGACATACACCACCTAGTATTTCCAGATGGTCAGCCATCTTATACTGGCCAAGCTTAACGTTGCTTACTTTCGATGATCTAATGTGTCAACGTGATTATGCCATATAATGATGACTCATATAAATGAATATAACTTGGCCGACTTAACATTTGAGAAAGAAAAAATCATTCTTTAGACAAGCCATATATTGTTTAGTTGGCCAAAAAATCGAAATAAATTAAACTGGCGCAGACTCGTGCTCTTGCATTATTTGTTATGAAACATGCTTGACTTCCTCTAAAACATCATGCATTTGAATCAGCCTCTTTGAGACAAGTGGTTTAATCATTTTACATGCTACTACTACTAATAATAATAGTAAACAAGAAGGATATAAACCGTAAAGTCAGACTTGATAAAAATAAAACACTTCTGAACAATATATGAGAGAAGCAAGAAAACCAAAGAAATTCCGAGTGATTGAAAAACATGAAAATAGATTTTTTTTTAATTTTACAAGGAACAGAAACCGAAATGAATAGAGAAAGATGCACGTCGACCTTAAAAAATGGCAAACTGCAAACCATGTGAACACAAGAGTATACATGATTCTGTTATTGTAATGGCACAATTTAATAGAAGAGATCTACAGATCCTGTAATAGCGGCTAACTACTCTGAGAGGAATAGAAAAGATTTGTGTAAAGTGTGTATCTTTTACTGCACAATGACTACATATTTCATATTTGAAAAACAAAAATTTATTCTTTAGACAAACCATATATTGTTTAGTTTGAGAAAAATCAAAATGGAACTCGCTTGCACAAACTCGAATTTAGATTTTGATATGGGACCTCAGTCTACAAAGAAACCATTTTCTTGTGACGTTTGTAATACTTCTTTTACAAAAAAGTCATCTTTAGTGGTCCATATGCGTGTTCACACTGGAGAGAAGCCCTTTTCTTGTGAAGTGTGTAGTGCTTCGTTTACAAATAAGTCACATTTGGTGGTTCATATGCGTGTTCACACTGGAGAGAAACCATATACTTGTGAAGTGTGTGACGCTTCATTTTCCCAGAAGTCATCTTTAGTGGGGCATATCCGAATACACACTGGAGAGAAGCCATATTCTTGTGAAATTTGTGGCTCATCTTTTTCAAGAAAATTTCATTTGAGGGCTCACAGGCGTGTGCATAATGCAGAGAAGCCACCTAGTTTTGAAGTATCTAGTTCTTCAATTTCCAAAAGATCAAACTTGAAAAATCGCCAAAAAATGAACACGGTAAAGAAACAGTATTCTTGTGAAATATGTGGTGCCTCATTTTCAGAAAAAAGTATTTTAAGTCGACATATCAGAGTACACACTGGAGAGAAACCATTTGCCTGTGAAATCTGTGATACATCATTCTCTGACAAGAGTGTTTTAATTCGACATGTTCGAACTCATACAGGAGAGAAACCCTATTGTTGCGAAATTTGTGGCTCATCTTTTGCAAGGAAGTCATATTTAGTGGTTCATACACGTATTCACACTGGAGAGAAACCATATTCTTGTGAAGTGTGTGGCACGTCTTTTCAAGTAAAGCCAAAGTTGAAGCACCACATGTTATCACACACCGGAGAGAAGCCACATCATTGTGAAGTTTGTGGTAAATCTTTTTCTATGAAAGCAGGCTTAAAGCAGCATTTCCGAATACACACTGGAGAAAAGCCATATGCATGTAAATTGTGTGATTCTTTCTTTACACATGGATCCAGTTTAGCGGCCCATATGCTGACTCACACTGGATTAAAGCCATATTCATGTGAAATATGTGAATCTCGTTTTTCACGGAAGACAAATTTAGCAATGCATATGAGAACACATACTGGAGAGAAGCCATTTTCTTGTGAAATGTGTGGTAAGTCATATTCAGCAAAAAGTAAGTTAAAATTCCATATCCAGTCACACACTGGAAAAAAGCCTTTTTTGTGTGAGATGTGTGGTACATCATTTTCAGAGAAAAGTAAGTTAAGTCGACATAAGCGAACACACACTGGAGAAAGGCCATATTCTTGTGAGGAGTGTGGTAAGTCATTTTCAGAGAAAAGTAATTTGAAAATTCATATTCGAATACACACTGAAGACGAGCCATATTCTTGTGAAGTATGTGGCTCTTTGTTTAAAGGAAAAACAATTTTGAATGAACACATGTTAACTCACACTGGAGAAAACCTATAAACATTACGCTTTTAAAAGTTAACTTTTATTTTGAAATAAAATATCGATGGACATTGGTTAGAATTCACAGTTTAATCAAGAATATTACTTCTGTTTTTGTAGCAACAGTATGTGAATCAAGTTTAAATCAAGCACTCCAAATCAAGAAGGAGTATAAAAGGCAAAAAAAATTCACACCAGGTTTTTGAAGAAAACAAACAATCAGATTCGGTTTACTGTCTGTTTTACATGCTGGCATGTATTTGACGGCTTTCAGGAATTGATTTCAAATGAACCTATCTCTGGCTAGGTCTTGATTTCCCCCTTTCCCTCAAATCCTTTCGTTTCATTTCTTCTCATATTTTCATTGGCCCTCCTCTGCCAATTAATAATGCTACCTCAAATATTCTACATCTACTAACCCAAGAATTGTCATCCATTCTTTTAATGTGATCAAACCAACAAAATCTCTTGTACTGTACACATCTCCCTATACAGTCCTGATTTAATCTTCCTAAGCCTGTTTTTAAGACACATTGCATGGTCATCATATTGTAATGTCATGTTCCTCTATGCATCACATGTCCTCAACCCTCACTGGCCAAGTTTCACTTACATGCATTATCACACAGCAGACAACTACCTGATAAACTATTCCATTGCGTGATAATGGTAACACTCTGCTGATTAGTAATGGAATCCATGCACTCAAAACTCTTGCAATCGCACAAGCACGAGCTCCTGTGCTCCAATGTTATCATCAAGGTAAGAAAACTTCTGAACAACTTCAATAGCTTCGTCATCCAAATATACATTCTCTATTTCCGAATTCTAATCTGTCTTTATTGTCTTACATTTCTTGCACACAAACTGATGATCTCTCAACCTATGTGCAATTTTTTTGCACTTTTCAATATTTACAAGTTCCACAAAAATTGAGTTACTACCAACTCTCTTTAAAACTGATCAATATCACATAAGATCTTTAGGGTCTTGATTAATTGCAGCCTTAATGGACCGAAAAGAAATAAGACAAAAAAGAGGTTGTTAACAAGGGTATTTATTTGCAGAAAGTACTGAAGTAATGTGTTGCCAGAGACAGTTTATGGATTGGTCATGGTGAGTCTCTCTGTTACCACTATTATCACTATTCATAGTGTCATGTAGGTTATGCAAAATAGCAATAATGATGTTTTTTATCTTATATATAGATCAAAAACATATTTGAAAAAATAAAATAAGTACCTCACCATTTTTTTTCACTTAACTGGTTAATGCACTTTATAATAAACTTTTTGAAACTATAAACAAATTCTTCAATTTTGTTTTGAATTTCAGCTTGTATAATTATAAAAACATTTTTCAGCCATTTAGATTTAAGAATATAAAAGTTAGAAAGTTTAATAGAAAATAAATTATTATTATTATTATTGTTAAACGTTTCGTGAATGACTTTCAGCTTCTCTCACTTCTGGTTCCATTTTGCTTATGCCGCCTGCCGGGATCAGGTTATCATCAACTGATCTTCTCGATTTCTTAATCGGTCTATCGCATGGCTTTAAGCCATCAATATCAACGTGGGCCACTTTGAAGTGTTTTGGGTGATGTGACCATATCAGTTGAGATGTCAGTCTGCGGCATACTTTATCATAGAAGCCTGTACAGTGAGACCAGCAATTTTCTGCACGTTTTAACTGTGAACAAATACTTCAATTTTGTTTTGAATTTCGCAGCTATACAAGAGCACAGGTCAGAGGTGTGGGTAGTATTCTGCCACTTTCACATTCCCGTGGTATCCCTGTATTTTGTAAAAAAATATCAACAGCTGTTTAAAGATTCTTCACATGGTAGCTAATGCTACCAAATCAGGCTGTCTGAAAATACCGGCTTACTGACTTAAAATGCATAAGACATTGATGTTATTGTGTTTTTCTTTTCCCTTTGCAAAACTCAATCAAGTTCTGCAAAGCTAAAAAGAAAAACATTTTCCTCTACAAAACAACCAAACCAAATACCATGAATAGATATTTGAAGATATAAAGAACTTGAAGCATAAAAACTTATCAAAATGACGGGATTCGGCATTAAATACTCTGAAAAGAGTTGATATGTTGTAAAACAAAACAACCAAACATTATGAATAAATATTTGAAGATATAAATAACTTGAAGCATAAAAACTTTTTCCAAAATTCCTGATTTGTCATTAAATAACCCAGAACGGGTTGTTATTCCAAACACACCATCTGTCACTAGTGACACTACATCACGACTGGCCATGAATTTGTTTGCAAAATGACAACCTCGTGGTCAACAAGTCAGAAAGTATTCTAAAAATAGCATCACGACAGGATCCGTGAGTCCAGAATTAATGTAATTTAAAATATGTTTAATGGATAATTCTTTGATGAACTTATATCAAAATAACCATGACTAATGAAGGAGACATGTCTATGTTGGTTTTTGTCATCTTCTGTTTTGTTAATTAAATTTAAATTTTTCTCAAATGACTTGTTTGTTTTCTTGTTAAGTTTTGTAGCCTTAATTGGAGGAAAAGAAATTGACGGGAGCAAATATAGTATCTGGTCTGATGCTACACTTAGTCTCTTCTGTCCTCAGTCAGGGAAGGAGAAGTTTTTTTTTGACTGAGGCAATTTTCATTTTTGTTCCAATCCAGAGTGCCCTTTTTGGGAGTTGGATCTTCCCCACATTAAACCATACCTTGTGTCTAACTTTGCCCTCGTGGAAAGGCAAGTAAATAGGAACAAAAAAGTACAGAAGTAATGGGTTGACATGGGCCGTGTTATATTATTAAAGCGTATGGTAGCAAGCAGAAAGGAATAGACAACAGGATGGAAATTATAACAATTCAATCATTTATTTTCCAAACAAACGGAAGGAAATTACTAAGAATTGTCGTCGTTGTTGTTGGTGGTAGTGATGGAAGCAGCGGCGGCACTTGTTGTTGTTGTTGGTAGGAGTAGACACAGCGATGACTGTTGTTGTCGTTGGTAGGAGTAGACACAGCGATGATTGTTCTTGTTGGTCTGCCGTGGTAGAGTCGTTGCTGTTGTTGTTCTCCATGATAGAGTCGTTGCTGTTATTGTTGTTGTTATTGTTCGTGGTAGAGTCGTTGCTGTTGTTGTTCTACATGGTAGAGTCGTTGCTGTTATCGTTGTTGTTCTCCAGGTTAGAGTCGTTGCTGTTATTGTTGTTGTTCTCCGTGGTAGAGTCGTTTCCTGTTGTTGTTGTTGTTGTTGTTCTCCGTGGTAGAGTCGTTGCTGTTGTTGTTGTTCTCCCTGGTAGAGTCGTTGCTGTTGTTGTTGTTGTCGTTAGTAGAAGCAGCAGCGCTGATGGTCGGGGTGCAGCGGCCGTGATGCCCACCGCAACAGCCGCGGTTGCTTGACCTCACTATTTATAGAAAAGTGGCAGACGTAGTAGTAGACATATGTCTTAGGATGAAAGATGGCCCCATGATTCAGAAAATTGTGTTTCTTTTGGGACGTTCTTTTTGCCACAGTGAGCTTGGCACACCAGCAATCTGCGTGTAATTGCTATGGTAACACGTATGATCATGTGCTCCGACTTTTGTGCCATCACAGCGACTACAGAACGAGTCCCAATGCAGCCGATTCCACTTTTAAGCGGTCGGGAATCACGTACACAAAGCTTACTTGGGTAGTGGTGTCACGGTAACACGTGCCGACAGTATGACGGCGTCTTCAAATCAAAATGAGATCTAAAAATCATAACAGCTCCCCCAGATCTCATTTTGAGTTGAATTGCTTGGTATGTGTAAAGTCGGATTCGTGAGGGTAATCAATTCATTATGAAGTCTTTAAAACGTGCGGGAAGTTGGCCTCGTGTCGATCGTCTCGGGATCAGGTTTGGTCTGTATCCTGATGGCATTTGGGATTTCTATGCGTCTGGAGTCTTGTAATGTCTGCGCGGTTGTTGATGAGTGAGTGCATGTGGGTCTGCGCAGTTGTTTGATGAATGAGCACATTGGTGACTGCTACACATGTAGGTCTGCACAGTTGTTTGATGAATGAGTGCATTGGTGACTGCTGCACATGTGGGTCTGCGTGTTTGTTTGATCAATGAGCGCATTGGTGACTGCTGCACATGTGGGTCTGCTCGGTTGTTTGATGAATGAGCGCATTGGTGACTGCTGCACATGTGGGTTTGCACGGTTGTTTGATGAATGAGTGCATTGGTGACTGCTGCACATGTGGGTCTGCGCGGTTGTTTGATGAATGAGTGCATTGGTGACTGCTGCACATGTGGGTCTGCGCGGTTGTTTGATGAATGAGCGCATTGATGACTGCTGCACATGTGGGTATGCGCAGTTGTTTGATGAATGAGCACATTTGTGACTGCTACACATGTGGGTCTGCGCGGTTTTTTGATGAATGAGCGCATTGATGACTGCTGCACATGTGGGTCTGCGCGGTTGTTTGATGAATGAGTGCATTGGTGACTGCTGCACATGTGGGTCTGCGCAGTTGTTTGATGAATGAGCGCATTGGTGACTGCTGCACATGTGGGTCTGCGCAGTTGTTTGATGAATGAGCGCATTGATGACTGCTGCACATGTGGGTATGCGCGGTTGTTTGATGAATGAGCGCATTTGTCACTGCTACACATGTGGGTCTGCGCGGTTTTTTGATGAATGAGCGCATTGATGACTGCTGCACATGTGGGTCTGCGCGGTTGTTTGATGAATGAGCACATTGGTGACTGCTGCACATGTGGGTCTGTGTGTTTGTTTGATGAATGAGCGCAGTGGTGACTGCTGCACATGTTGATCTGCACCGTTGTTTGATGAATAAGCGCATTGGTGACTGCTGCACATGTGGGTCTGCGCGGTTGTTTGATGAAATCCAATGAAAAGTAAACAGTCACGTTTTGTAAGACAGAAAAATAAATTATAAGATCAGATATATGACCATCTAGTTGATAGTCAGTGATGCCCAATTTGGCTAAGGGGTGAGCGCTGTTTACATCTGACATCTCAATGCTTTATAAAAACTGACAACTACTAGAGCCGGCTCCATTTGTTTACAAAGTGCTTTGCATTGTCGCTAATAGTAAGCGGTCTGATTTACTACAATGCTCAACCCAAAAAGGAGGAGCTTATCTAGTCATCCACAGAAGACTATCCCACTGTATCACAACTCTTTCGTGCAGCTAGACTGGCACTTGCTCCCGGCCAGGATCTAAACTGTGACCATCTAGTTGATAGTTAGTGACGCTAATTCCTTGGCTACAGGGTCGGTGCTGTTTACAAGTGACATCGCAATGCTATATATAAATGTTGCATACTACTCCTTCTTAGACAATGGCAGTACGTGTTTCGTATACTCGTCGTGCTTGAGGGTTGGTTGTATCGTCCAGTGAGTGGTCGTCTAGTGGATGAATTCTTTTTTCTATGCCGTTGTCTGCAATAAAAGCCATGTTTTGCACTCTGAAGACAAACTTTTCTGTTGAATTTAATTCATTTATTCAAGCGTTGTTATTTCATCTGGGGGAAATTCACCACACCGAGAGAGGTGGTAGAGAGCAAATCCTACTTTATCGTAGTTAGTTATTAATGTTTTCTTAACTATTCCTATAGAGAGGGGGGGGGGGTAGGATTCTCGCGCTTGTCTTCCCTGAAGGGAAATTATCCGTATCTTTACATTGTCCTCTCAGTTCGCTTTCCGAAACACACTGCTAAAAACTCGCTTCTCACGAGAGCGAGTGACGTCACAGATCCCTTTGTTTCCCACGCAGGGCCCGCAAAGTCACAGAGCCTCTCGCAGGTATAGACTGACCCTTGATCTGAGGTCTCGTCACCGGTAACCTTGTCACGTCTGCCAGCTCTGACTGTGAGAACAAGCCCTGTTCTGCACTCGACTGCCCCGCGTTAATTCGCGAGAGTCAAACCCGATCTCCAACAGATACATCCATTTCCATAGGGCCATTATCTAACATAAACACTGACAACTAGTTAAGAGTGCTCAATTTGTTTACAAAGAGCTTTGCATTGTGGTTAATAGTAGTTGATGATATCACTTACCACAATGTTCAATAAGAAGGACTGATATAATCATCCACATGTTGTAATGTATCATCATTAAGGCTTCTATTCTGAAATTCACACAGAAAAATGAAGTATTTATTTAATTTTATGAAGATTTAAGTTTAAGATATTGAAAATGTAGCAGCAAATTTTTATTTGAAAATGAACATATAATAAATAACTGTTTAAACAAATAATTAGAAAGCTAGCATAAAAATATGTGGATAGTATTTACAGAAAACATGAATTTGAATAAATGCAAAGATACTGGCAACTTTGCTGCAAAGAAAGTTAACTCCCTCTACCAAGTTAGAAAACTTCTCACACCTGCCAATATTCTATATCCCTATAAAGCCACCATTCGCCACTGCATGGGGTAGTGTTACAAAATCTAGGCTAGTGCTTCAACGACTAGTTTCTTCCTCTTTGACAGAGTGAAAAAAAGTTTAATAGATCCCGCACTGTCGACGAAGCTTCAGTCCATGTCCCATCACCACAATGTTGCATGCTTATTTTATAAGTACTTCCACGGAATGTGCTCCCACGAACTTCATATATTTTTTATCCCATCCACGTAAATACCCTCGATCAACCCGACTCGCAGAAAAATCCAATCCTTTAACTGCAGAGGTCTTATATGCTGGCAAAAAAATTCTTCTCTAATAGCTTTTTTCTTTGGGCCACTTTTCTTTGGAATTCTCCCCTTGCTCACTGTTTCCCCGACTGTACCAATATGCAGAAATTCAAATATAAAGTGAACAAACATCTTGCTGCACAATTTCCAACTAATGATGTCCCCTTGAGATTTGACCTATATTAACAGTAGCCCTAACGTCGTAGTTGCAATATATCTTGTTTGAGGTGAATGAACAAAAACAAAATTAAGAAATTGGTAGAAATTCTAACCAATGCAAAATCATCAGTAAGTATACAAAAACTAATTCCTTTTCTGAAATTCCAATTTCATTTTTTCCAATTACTAAAGAAAAATCAAGTAAATTTATGAACAAAGTAATACAGTTTGTACTGCATATTACTTATGAACAGTAGACGAAAAGAGGGTGATAGACCCAGACATCTATTGGGGTGGCATCCAAATAAGGATTGTAATATTAAAATTTCAGCACTCATGAATCAAGCCTTGGAGGCTAACTGCACTGTCACAAACGATTGTTTTCCCTTTATTTCTGATATATATATATATATATATATATATATATATAAGATTTTGATGTTTCACTGAGAATATTCAGTAAAGTCCGGAGCAAGACCAATAAAAACAAGCTCGATTAGTCCCGATTATTGGAGGACAGCATTTATACGTATATTTTGAGAGTTTACCAAGATATTGTTCTTCTTCCAGAGAGGATTCATCACAACGAAAAGATCTTTTATTTTATTATTATATTCATTTATTTTGTAAAGCTATAGTTCCCTACACGTGTTTCATTACCTAACAAGTACCTTGCTAGGCAGTTCATCAGGCGAGATACAAACCTAAGATATTGTACTTGACAACTGACAATACCTAACGGGATTGACCCAGTTGAAATCAGTTAAGAAGGAAAAAATAGAAAACAAGTTCAAAAGACAGCTCAAACAACTCGGTAATATGTGATAGCTAGACTTAGCCTCAGAGATGTCTCCCACTTAAACAATTTTTCCCTCATTTCTCATCCGATTTTATTAGTTTTTAATTTACCATTCTGTTGTTTTCTTTTAGAGGGTCAGACGATCAGGCCTTACAGAAAATTTTAGTGATTTTCATTTTTTCCATATTTGCCCTGTTTCATTGATAATAATGTTTACTCTGAAATTTATCTTACAATTTTTACTAGAAATCTACTTACACACTCACACACACACGCGCGCACATATATGTAATTTATTTATTTCTATTGCAACTTTAATGTGTTTGATTATATTTCATAGTTTATGTAGGATTCCGTTGTACAGCCTTAGTCATTGGTTCCAATTTTACAAGTCTTTTTCCAAGGTTATTCGGGACTGTTCCTACGATTATTTGTGTTATATTGACTTTCTTCATATTTCGTATCCATTTTAGTTCTAGGGTAAGTTTCGTGTATTTGCTTCGTTTTTCTGTCTCTATGATCTTCATCCTGTGATATGTCGGGATAAAATCTAAGATTTGACAGTTTTTTTTTCCTTTTTGTTGACTATTATTACATTCGGAGTTTATCTTTTTGTATCGCCAAGTGAGAAAAGAGGGGATCCGCGATATATTAATCCCCAGTGTTCTATCAGTTGTGTCGTCTACATAGATGTCAACGAATGCTCCCAGGATAATATTCGGTAAATCATTGAACTTAGGAAGAATGTTGATTCTTGAACCATACCTGTCCAATATATATATATATATATATATATATATATATATATAACTTCAGGCATATTCAGGTGTCACTGTTTTTTTCATTTCAACATTTCAATTTCAAGCGTGACTATTTCATACCAAAATCAAACCAACTATGCTGTGCTAGTGTGGTCTTATTGTCCTGTGCAGTTCTAGGTTTACCCCCAGGCTTTACCTTCTTGCCATTTAAAGAGGGGATTGGTTAATTGCCTGAGGCGCTCCTACCGAGGAATGCCAATGAGGCTGCCCAGGCAATTTTTGTTCGACAAGAGTTCTCTTCCTCTAGAGGGCTGGCTTTTCAAATCCCATTTTCCCGACCTTTTCCCAATCTCATCGCCATGGGAAGGAAATAGATTAAAAAAAACAAGTGGGATACGTTATCTTTACTATTACATGGAGATATTGGGTAATTAAACCACAGGGTATATTGAGAGAGAGAGAATGATTTATCACATACATCTTTATTCAGTTAACTATTTATAGCTATCTATAGACTGGAGAGTTTTTTCTCAAGGGAGATAATTCGGATGCATAACTTCTGGACTAGTTGTTGTTCTGATGTTTGCAAGTTTAGTCTATCTTAGTATTTCACTAAGGACTGAAAGAAGAGCAGAGATGGATTCGTAACATTTTACAACTCTGCTGTTTGCATCGCTATCGTTTACATTTTTT
The DNA here is from genome assembly GCA_963556195.1 of Sepiola atlantica. Lineage (NCBI taxonomy): Eukaryota > Metazoa > Mollusca > Cephalopoda > Sepiida > Sepiolidae > Sepiola > Sepiola atlantica. The sequence continues at coordinate 109,299,101 of OY744525.1, forward strand.
GTACATTACACGATTGGTCATTTTTTTCATAAAGTTGACAAAACACATGCAATCCATCTAACTTAACAGAATTAAGCAATATCATGTAGATTTAACTGATTGAGGACCGTTCCATTCATAATTTGAGATATGCCGGCCAATTTCTATGTCATGTGATTATTTAATTTTATCAGTGTTTTTGGGTGTCTAAATGATTGATTCACCAAATCACCGAGGAAGAGAAATGGATCATGTGAAGTGTGGCATCTATAAGGAAGACGACTCAATAACGTTGTTTTAAATGTTAGAATGAGACTTTGTCGTCCTATGCTACACATCTACTTTATCTACAAGACATATTAGTGTATAAGTGCATAGCTTGTCATATCAAGAATTTAACATGTGATTTTGACTTTGTGTATAATTTGGTGAAGGTGTTCTCTGCATCTAACCTCACCTATCTAAGAAGGGTCCACTCTCATTATTGGACATGTGATTATTGTATATATGCACAGCTTGTCATATCAAGAATTTCACAAATGAGTTTAACTTTTCTGTGGATATTTCAGTGAATGGATTTCCCACATCTAACCTTACCTATCTAGCAAAGAAGATGTACTATGTGTAGAACAGCACCCACTCTTTCGACCAGGCAGGTGATTACTATATAAGCGCACAGTTTATCTGGTAGAGAACCACCATAAATTTATTTCAGAAAAGCAGCATAAGATTTTTACTCTGGTGAGATGAAGGGCCAAGAGGGTACCGAAGAAGAGGAATGTGAGAACAAGCAAGAACTGATGGGGAGGTTGAGCTCCAGGTGGGATATTCTGTATACTATAAAGAGTAAGTTGGATCATAGGTGGGCACTGTTCAATCTGATCATAGAGCAGATCGGTTGTGTGTCATTTGTGTTCTGGGACTAGGAAAGGTCAAGTGGGTGTACACTGGTGACCTGAAGTTGGCAGAGTTAGAGGGTTGAGAGAAACCTGAGCGAACACCTACAAGACGGAAACCAAGAAAAGTGACTCCTGTTGATCCAAAAGATTTGGAAACAGAGAGTGGATCAAAAGAATAAGTGATGCTTGCGAAGCTATGGAAGACAAACGAGATCCCCCACAGCTATGAGAGAAAGTAACTTAGACCTTTGAAGCCGACTGACATAGTGAAAGGAAGAGGATGTAACACCTCTATCCAACCTCTGGAAGAGACTAAGGCAGGAGAAGACGACTTAGTTTGCAGAAGAATTTCCATTGAAGCTACTGTTGAGAGGAGCCGTACGCCCCCAAACCCAAAAGTAGAGAACCCTGTGAAGACTAAGATAGACATCCGTGATGTCTGAGAGGCGGCCAGTGTCTGATTTACTGGTGTCTGAATTACTATGTGTGTGGAGGGCCCCACGCGTGTAGAACACTGGTGGTTGTGCTGTTGACCAATTCTCAAATGTTTCCCGACAGAAAATTAGGTAGAAAATGTAAAAGAGTAGAGGTGATTTCTCGAGACCGATTCTTCTCTTCATTTCGTTACAGATATAAACAGGAGAAGGTGGTTGATGGTACTGATGATATTCACCAAAGTAGGAAAGCGGATATACATAGCGAAAACCGTATTCAAAAAGACTAGCGATCAGACAAAGAATAAAAGTCAGGTAAAGGTTGGCATGCACCGAGAAAGTATTTTTTGAATTTTCTGAGATAAAACTGATTTTATTTCGACATCAGCGAGTGATGAGGAATTCACGCTTAACCTCACACACTGGCTGTCATTGTTTTAGGTGATGTATCAGAGAGCCGAGGTAAGTTCAGTGCAGAATGATCAAGGCTATTAGAATAAAGAGAACTTGAGCTAACTGGGAGAGATAGAGAGACAGACAGACAGAGACAGAGAGAGAATGACTGACAGGAGAAAACCCGCCATGCAGGCAGATTACGATGAGCAAGTAACCAATGAAATTGGTTACTGAATAAGGAAGATAGATATTGATTGGACAACGCTAAGTTACCTTGCCACGTAATATAAAGTAATGGTAAATTTATTCAGTTTTAGAGTTTGAATTTCAGATAGAAAACTGCCGTTGTTTGTCAAAATTAAAGAATAACTTCTCTCCGCCTGGAGGAGACAAACATTTTTCGCCCAACAACCTTGACCACTGACTGTCAAGAAAACTTAGCAAGTCAAAGTTTGAACCCCAGAGGCACAGATGAAATTACCTCTCAACCAGCGAAGACACGGAAATATATATTATAATCCTTTAAATCAAAAAAACATTTGTTTGTGTTTTAAATACTGTGCTTGTGTTTTTTTCATTATGTATTTCTCACCCCTCAGTTTACGATAAATTCTGTGGTTGGCTCCAGTCCAGAATTCTGATAAACTGACACGTGGGGAAGATGTGGCTCTGTCAACGAAGATGATTCAACACCAGCAGTCTTCTTCTTCAGGGGAGTGGAAACTTTTTCAACGCTCGCGTCGTGAGGATACAGCCTACGTCAATGACACCACATGAACCAACACTATAACTTATTGATTGCAGCAAGACACTGAGCCGCTATAGTAGTAAATATTATAGCAATATATGTATTCCCTTTGTTTATATATTTTTTTCATGCTACCGATGAACTGCTAAGTGAACTCAATTCTTATAGAAAAATATTGCTTCATGCCAAGTGAAAACCATTATTTCCTCTACCAGCATATATATATATATCTATATATATATATGTATACATGTATGCATATATATATGCATATATATATATGAAAATATATGCATATATATACATATGCATATATATATGCATATACATGCATATATATATGCACATATATATATATGCATATATATATATGACTATATATATATGCATATATATATATGCATATATATGCATGACTATATATATATATGCATATATATATATATATATGCATATATATGCATATATATACATATATAAATGCATATATATATATATATATGCATATATATGCATATATATACATATATAAATGCATATATATATATATATATATATGCATATATATATGCATATATATACATATATAAATGCATATATATATATATATATATGCATATATATATGCATATATATATATATACATATATATGCATATATATATGCATATATATGCATATATATACATATATAAATGCATATATATATATATATATATGCATATATATATATACATATATATGCATATATATATGCATATATATATATATATACATATATATGCATATATATATGCATATATATATATACATATATATGCATATATATGCATATATATATACATATATATATGCATATATATATACATATATATATGCATATATATATATGCATATATATATATATGCATATATATACATACATATATATATGCATATATATATACATATATATGCATATATATATATGCATATATATACATACATATATATGCATATATATATATATATGCATATATATATATACATACATATATATATGCATATATATATACATACATATATATACATGCATATATATATACATACATATATATACATGCATATATATACATATGCATATATATATATACATACATATATATATGCATATATATACATATGCATATATATATACATACATATATATATGCATATATATATACATACATATATATATACATATATATATATATGCATATATATACATACATATATATGCATATATACATATACATACATATATATATGCATATATATATACATACATATATATATGCATATATATATATACATACATATATATATATATGCATATATATATATACATACATATATATATATATGCATATATATATGCATACATATATATATATATATATGGGCATATATATATATGCATATATATACATACATATATGCATATATATATATGCATATATATATGCATAATGTATATATATATATATATGCATAATATATATCTGCTTAATACATATATATATATATATATATATATATATATATATATATATATATATATAGTGGACATACACTTTTCGCGGGCTGACCATTCGTGTTTTTACAAATTTGTTGAGTTTTAACAAAGCATTGACATATCATTTTTTTTCATAAATTCGGTAGAAATTACAAATAGGATAATGATTTAATCCAACTCAGACTAATATGACAAAAAAAAAAACGCAATTAAAAATGCTAATTATTCTGTTAGATTCATATTAAATCTCGCTCATACAAAAGTATTGGTAATCCAAATTTTTGCGAATTTTATACGAAATTGAGATAAAAAAAAACAACTAAATTGCAAGCAGAAAGGACAATTTGGTTGCTTTCATGCAATAAAAATACATGCAAAAATCTGATTTTTAGTTAACATCAAAATGGCATCATAATCTATTTGCAGATTTAGCTATTCATTGGTGTGTCTGGAACATAACCCCCATGAATAGCTGGGGCCTACTGTATATATATATATATATATATATATAGGGTTATCGGGATTAATTAAAAACTTTTTTGAAAGGAAAGGATTTACGGATAAGTGATGTTGTATTCTCAAAATTCAAATGCATCTCTTAGATTATCTTTTGCCGAATGCAGCTCACTGAACGAGCCGACATGCGGCTTTTGTGGTGTCTATCGAGAGACTTTTAAACATCAGTTTGATTCTAGCAATCACCTTTGTATGGCAGGTGGTAAAATCCAAAATTAGTCTTCCTTTTCTCGCTATATCTCAACTCATCTCTCTAGCTACTGGGTAAATAGCATTACTACTTGTGGCATTATTTTCTTTTATTTATAATGGACTATTCTTCCAATCTTCAACTGTGTAGTTTGGTTTTGTTGTTAATAAACAGAGAGGGAGAGAGACAGTGACAAAAGCATATAAAATAAGACTGGGTGGTGAAACCACATACAGTGAAAGTGTGTGAGAGTAATAGACAGAAATCCATTTGAAGTTTAAGCGGAAATATACTTTTTCTGGATTAGAAAAGACAGAATTCTGCTGAATATTGTAGAATTGACATCTCAGATAAATCACTAAAATCTTTGAAAATGTTTATAAAATAATTTTTATAGGCTCAAATAATAAGACACATCATTAAAACATATTTTTATAAGTTTAATAACTTTTACAATGCATTGGCATTATTATGAGCTTTCAGATGAGATATTTAAAAGAATCCGAACTCACAGGAAGTTTTATCAATGCGTTTGTTCGACGCAACTGCACCAGTGAATGTTATTTTACATATCGATTATTAATTGGACAAAAACTCAAATTAGCATTTTATTTCAACCAATGAAAATGTAATATTAACTCAGAAATCGTGTACATGTTATAAACACCCCAAAATAATTTTTCTTCGTTTTTTTTCCAATAATTTTCTTCTATACACTATCCACGTGTATTTCTTATAAGCTAACTTCAGCCCTTTGGCAAAAATACACACACGAATTTCTGTATGTCCAGTACATACATGTTGCTTACCGAATTCACATACACACAAGTTCATAGACGAGCATGATTTCTCACTAACAAAATAGAAGCACACTAATACACACACACACACACACATATATTCATGCCTATCTTATTTACACACACGTAAACGCACATGGCACCAGCCAATATAAACCTTTCTAAAAGAAATACAATTTTCAAAACAAGACAGACAACACTATTTTCTTTCAGCTTTAACATTTTGAACTTTCATTACTTTACAAACTTTTTATCTTTTGTTGTCATAAAAAGTTGTCAATGCAAATTATTTTGTATGTACAGACTTTTTCATTATTTCTTCTTATAATGTCCTATAATCAACATGTTCAATAAAGTGGACAAAAAAAGACAAAAATGTTAAATAATGTATTTTATTTTTTATGTTTCAATAGGATTTATTTTCTCTCTCCCAAAGGAGGCATAGGTAACTCAATAAATAAAGATATTTTAGCGTTTGCTTTTTAGTAAATATCGTTAATATGTACACATTATTACATCAGTAAAATAAATATATGAATTAAATTTTTATAAAACAAATAAATATATGACACATTATTAAAAAATATATTTTATCAATATCTGAGTTCTCAATCATTGACTTTCATTTCTTGAACATAAACTGGTTAACTTCTCTCAACTTACCAATAATTCCACTGCAATTTTCGTGTACTCAATGCTTACAAGTACCCCGAAAATTAAAATTTGCACTGGATTTCCACAAACTGAAGAGGGGATCTTTCTGCTTTCCAACACTGCAACCACTGATCATCACTTTGATCTTGGTAACATTCTCTCTCAGACTTTAACTTCACAGCTATTTAGGTTGTTGAAAAGTTTTGTTACCTTGGTGATATTATTGAAGCACAAGATAGAGCAGGTGCTCGTGTGACTATAGAGTTAGGAATGGATGTAGCAAGTTCAGGGAATTTCTGTAATTTCTAACCATCAGAGCATTACCACTATCGACCAAAGGAAGAGTCTATCAGGCATGTGTACAGTATGATGACGTGAAACCTGGCTAGTGATGGTTTAGGAAATGCATTGCATAGAAAGAAATGTATAAATATTATTACACAACTAAAAATGTATATTATATATATTTGCTTTTAGTAAATTTATAAAACATATTTTAATGACGAGTCTTATCATTTGCGAAATTCAGTTTTTTGTTTTATCCAAATTAATGACATGTTGATAAAACAAATAAATGTGAATTTCTCAAATGATAAGACATTACACATTTTTCCACTGAGAAGTTGTGTTCTAAAATTCATAATTATCGGATAAGTAGTTTGTGAGTGAATCCTGCACATACGAATATACAAAGTAGCACACATAACTAATTTATATAAAAAGAGATATGGCTTAATCTTCAGACACTAATAACATTGAGCATCATCAGCTATGTGGAGTCGATTTGACTAATTTGCATTCTCTGATATTTACCCACATCACATCTTTTACAAGAAAATAGGTTCTTGTCACTCTCTGATAGAATAAATCTATTCCGCTACTTTCTATTATAAATTACAAAAAGTAAACTTAAGTATATCACATCAATATGACTTTAAGTCATAGTTTGCAGGAAAACAATTTTCATTTTCAATTTCATTATCGTTTTATGTATGTATTTTAAAATGCCCCTTTAAGCTAGATTTCATTGAAAAGGAAGCACCACAAATTTCACAAGAATATGGCTTCTCTCCTGTGTGTACTTGTATATGTCGCTGTAAGTAGGATTTCATTAAAAATGAAGTGCCACAAACTTCACAAGTATATGGCTTCTCTCCAGTATGTATCAGTATATGTCGTTGTAAATAGGATCTAATTGAAAACGAAGTGCCACAAACTTCACAGGAATATGGCTTTTCTCCAGTGTGTATCCGCATATGTCGATGTAGGTATGATTTCATTGAAAAAGAACTCTCACAAATTTCACAAGAATATGGCTTTTCTCCAGTGTGTATTCGTATATGTCCCTTTAATGTAGATTCAGATGAAAAAGAAGTGCCACAAACTTCACAAGAATATGGCTTCTCGCCAGTGTGAATACATATATGAACCATCAAAGAAGTTTTTGATGCAAATGAAGACCCACAGATATCACAAACAAATGGTTTCACTCCAGTGTGTGTTTGAATATGCCGATTTAAATCACTTTTGTCTGAGAATTTTGACTCACATATTTCACAAGAAAATGGCTTCTCTCCAGTGTGAGTTCTCATATGCCGCGTTAACTTTGATCTCTCTTTAAAAGAGCTTCCGCATATTTCACATGAATATGGTTTTTCCCCAGTATGAATACGCATATGTACAACTAAATGGTATTTCTTTGAAAAGGATGTGAAACAAACTTCACATACAAATGGTTTCTCTCCAGTGTGTGTTCTTATATGATTTTTCAAAACTGAGCTATCTGTAAAAGAGATGCCACATACTTCACATGAATACGGTTTCTCCCCAGTGTGTATACTGATATGATTCTTCAACGTTGTCCTCTCTCTAAAAGAAATGCCACATACTTCACAAGAGTAGGGCTTCTCTCCAGTATGTTTTCGTATATGACTGTTCAAAGCTGACCTCTCTTTAAATGCAATGCCACATACTTCACAGGAATATGGCTTCTCTCCAGTGTGCATTCGGATATGTGATTTTAATCTATTTCTTGCTGAAAATGATGTATCACATATTTCACAAGTATAGGGTTTTTCTCCCGTGTGTGTACGTATGTGTCTTGTTAAGCTTATTTTTGCTGAAAAAGAAGTGCCACACACTTCACACGTATATGGCTTTTCTCCAGTATGTGTTCGCATATGAAGCAACAGTGAAGATTTCAGTGCTGAGGATGATCCACAAATCTTGCAAGAAAATGGCTTCTCGCCAGTGTGTGTTCGTATATGCTGTCTTAAATAACCTTTCTGAGAAAATGATATACCACATATTTCACAAGAAAATGGCTTCTCTCCAGTGTGTGTTCGAATATGGTTTGTTAAACAACTTTTATTGGAAAATGATGAACCACATATTTCACATGAAAATGGCTTCTCTCCACTGTGCTTTTTAAGATGGTGTTTCAAGTCTTTAAAAGAAATGTCGCATTCTTCACAATAATATAGTTTCCCTTCATTGTGTATTCCAGCATGCATGACAAAATTTGGTTTCTGTGAAATGGAAGAATCACTCACATTAGATAAGCATGGTTGTTGGTCAGTTTGTGTTTGCATATCGTTTTTCAAATAGAACTACTTTTATGAAAAAAAAACTACTGAAAAGATTTTATAAGAACATATGCCTCGGGATTGACAAACTTTGTTTTCGAATGTGTCTTTTAAAATTTAAGAAAATTTGCATCCACATGTTTCACAACAATATTTCATCTGGATTGCATATTCCATGTCTTTTTAAATGATTGTTTAAAAATCATAAACTACTTTTTCAGCTGGAAAATCTGTAAATAATGAGAAATAGAAATGATATTCATATCATTAGTTTGCATATATAAAGTATTTTGATTAATTAGTACAAAAAACTTTTAGTGTTTAATCAGAAAATATATAAAAACAAATGTAAATTTAATCTATTTCATTCATAAATATGGTAAATACTTTCATTTTTAATTAGGTCATTAATGTTAAATATCCAGGCCGGATGTACCAAAAAGGTCATTTGACAGGAGTATGGACACTTGACACGGACATGTACCTGGCCGGAAAAAATAACATTACATGATTGAATTTTTAAAATAAAATAATCGTTAGTTAAAATCAAGTCACCTGGTGAAGAAAAATTAACATGTTGGATTGTTAGAAATAAATAATTCTTGATTAAAACTATTTGAAAAAATTAACCAGCAGAAGAAAATACCCCATTGCTTAATAAACAGGCTGGGGGCATAGCTACATTAACAGTGAGGTCCTACAGTAGGCATTTGCAGGTGGAGGTTGGAGTGTCACAAATTATTATATAATATCAACCCGTAATTGATATCATCAGTCGATTGAAGATTTGAGCCCATGAATTCCTATGCATGCATCTTTCTTCCTCACTAACCCACATTCCTTAACTATCACCAACAATAAGAATATATCATTTTTAATTAAGACTTCAAAATATAAGCACATTTCTTTAATTCTACACTCTATTTGCATTGTTTCTCATCACTAATTGGGTTTAATCTTACAGTATTATATAAACAAATGTAAATTTAATCTAATTTATTCATCAAAATACTATCAGTTTCAGTGAGTGACACTCAATGGGAAGATACATTACTATGTTTAAAGAAATAGATGTTTCTCTGGCTAAAATAATATTGCAGTTAAAAGAAAATTTCCCACAAAAGGTTTTAAAAAGATGAAAAACAGTATGAGAACAGTCTGTCGAATGAATAAACGATTCAGCTCAAAGTAAAAACCTTGACAGACCTATCGTGAAAACAATAAAGACAACAATCTGAAACATGTAACAATTAATCTAAGATATTATATAGAGAGAATTTGTATAAGAGAGGTTTTCATGTAAATTAAACAAGTGATGTATTATTAACACTCGGACTTCAGAAATCAGGTTAGCCAGATCAAAATTCATTAGATCAAACTAAAAACATGTAAAAAAGCATTCAGATGAACATAAGAATCATCACGAGTGTAGAGTGTAATGCAAGCCAAAGCTTTTTAAATGGATTAAAATAACATATTGATTTATAATGTCAAGTTATTTCTTTCAATTCAAATTTGATTGTTTTTAAAAGATAATCCCTTCAAGTTTACCCGGAAGAAAATGTATTAAAACATATGAACATTTTTTAAATTACAAATTTACTGACAGCGGCAACTTTAAAATCTGAAAATTTATTCATTGAGACCGTGAGTTTTATTAAACATATTGACCAAAACCAAAAGGAATAGTCATGTATTTACGATTTTTTGGAAGGCATTTCTTTGATTAAAATTCCATTAAAAATAATGCAACAAAAATAAAAACAATTACAGCCAAGAATTTCTCCTCATTTTGAAGATTGGAAAGTTTAAAAGAAATTGTAAATGTAAATTTTAATTTTAAAAATAAAAACTTTTAAAAATAAATCTTCAATTTTTCAATTTATGAAATAATATAACTTAATATTTCTTTTATTTTAAAATATTAAAGTAGTATTAATTTTTTTTTAATTTTCTTAAATAACTTTAAATACATCACTAGAATCTTAAGTAAAATACTTATTATTAAATGTTTTCAAAGATGTGAGAATATATATAGTTAAAAAATAATAAAAATAAAATAAATTAAGATTAAGTTTATTTCACCTTATAAAGAAAAAAATAACGATTACAAAAGAAATAATAAAGGGAAATGATTATGAAACGTGACTTGTTAGTCTCTGTGTTTTGTGTGAGAGAACTGACAACACATGGATGGTAACATTTAATGCTGCTAAGAACAAGCTCCTTTTCTTTTACCAACTACAAAAGACCTCTTCAACCATCGATTGCTATGGCATATAACACCCTACTCGAGAGTGCAACATTCAAACTCCTCAGTCTAACATTTACAGGTAACATGAATTGGAAAAAATACATAGAAGAAACTGCCAAGACTGCTGCAAAGAAAATAGGCTCCTCTACGGTGCTACAAAACTTCTCACACCTGCCAGTATCCTATATCTCTACAAGGCCACTAGCTGCCCTTGCATGGAATATTGTTGTCACATCTGAGCTGGTGCACCACAAACTAGTCTCTCCCTCTTAGATAAGGTAAAAAAACGAGTCGTTAATTTAATAGGTCCCACACTATCCATCAATATCCATTCCTTGTTCCATCGCCGCAATGTTGCATTCCTGTGCTTGTTTTACAAGTACTTCAATGGAATGTGCTCCGACGAACTTTCTTCTCTGTGCCCTCTCGAGGTAAAAACACCTTACCAACCTGATAATCAGTTAAATCCCATCCATTCACTGTTGAGGTATCCAGATGCCGGAGGATTTGTACGTCTATATTTTCTTTCTTAAAACTCTAGCCTTTCGAATTCCCTCCTTGCTCCCTGTTTCCATGATCGTATCGACATGCAGAAATTTAAATGTAATGTAAACTAACATCTTGCTGTTAAACTCATCCCTTAGGATGCCCTCTATAAACTGGCCACTAATCCCCAGTAGCCCTTTACATCTCAGTGGCTATGTGTCTTCTTTGGAGCGAATTAAAGTTTTAAAAAAGTTTTTTTTTCTCTGAACATATGCAGCTGTGAAAACTGCAATTAATGAAAAAAGGGTTGTCATATAGTGAAAATACATATAAACAAATATACAAAACAAAATAAATTTAAATAAAACGGAAACACTCGATACATTTGCGATAAAAAGTGTTCTTTCAAGAATATATTAAATAGGTAAGTATAATGATCCAGAATTAAGTCTAAGAGTATAATAACGGCACTGAACTATAGGTGTATTGAGATGACTAGTAATTACATAGCGTCACATGAATTAGGAACTCACAATTTCTGGAAAATCTATGATAGTGTGATGAAAAATGTACAATCAACAATTCCCCCACTTTACAACTACCCTGAAGTCATTTTCACGGCAACAGGCAACACTGAATTTCCTCTAAACTCCACTTCGGGCTTTCTTAACCAATTTTCCACTATTATCAGAACCACACTAGATGATTTGACAATCAACCCTAACAAACATTATTGATTTAAGCCATGTCATTCTACTGGTATTATCCTAACAGTCATCTCCAAATATATATGCCACAAACTAAGTTAAGTGAATGATGAGGAACACTATGTAAGTACAAACTAAGTTAAGTGAATGATGAGGAACACTATGTAAGTACAAACTAAGTTAAGTGAACGATGAGGAACACTATGTAAGTACAAACTAAGTTAAGTGAATGATGAGGAACACTATGTAAGTACAAACTAAGTTAAGTGAATGATGAGGAACACTATGTAAGTACAAACTAAGTTAAGTGAATGATGAGGAACACTATGTATATACAAACTAAGCTAAGTGAATGATGAGGAACACTATGTAAGTACAAACTAAGTTAAGTGAATGATGAGGAACACTATGTAAGTACAAACTAAGTTAAGTGAACGATGAGGAACACTATGTAAGTACAAACTAAGTTAAGTGAATGATGAGGAACACTATGTAAGTACAAACTAAGTTAAGTGAATGATGAGGAACACTATGTAAGTACAAACTAAGTTAAGTTAATGATGAGGAACACTATGTAAGTACAAACATTGATCAATGGTGTGAATTGCATTTGATTACTTATGCAGTGGTTAATGACAAGAATTTGAGACTGGATTTGAAGACGACCATGTTGTGATTGGTAGGGAAGCAATACCGTGGTAATATGTTCCACAGGCAGGAAGCCTTTGCAAATAAACTATGCCAATGAAAATTCTGCCTGATGCTAGACACATAATTCAACGACAGCAAAGAAACTTGAACTTTTTGAAAAACATAGAAGCTATTTCAAAAAAGTTGTCAGTTTTATGAAAAAAGGCCAACATTTAGCTATGACGATTTCAATAACGCACTGAAAAAAGAATGGAATAAGGAAATAATTAAGTATTATTTGCCTCCCCTTTTCCTTTTTTATTTAGTTACCTTTTTCTTTTTTTGAAAAATAATGAGGAAATTGAGAATTACATCTTACAGCGATTAAATAAATACATAAACACAAAAAATAAATATATAAAAATAAATAAATACATAAAAATGAATAAATATATAAAAATAAAATAAGTTAGATAAATTGAAATATATCTAAAATATTATAACATATATATCTAATAATACGGTCAGTTATTTTTTGTTCGTGCATACGTTAATATTTTCCACATTTATTTATTTTAATGAAATCGTTCAATTGCCAAAGATGAAATACAATGCAAAAGAGTAATTGAAAATGTACTGGTGTTAAGGTATAAGTTCTGACTTCATCCATTTTAAAATAAATCTTGTATAATAGATTTTCTTCGTTCGTCAGTCACATTTTTTAAACCTAATATATACATTGTGGAATTTGTCTCATTTCTAAATATCAGAGATCTTATCTACTTTTAGAAATAAAGAATATTGTATTAATAATAAATAAATTCTAAATAAATAAACGGATGCCATGTCCGGAACCTGAAACTTAATCTTCAGTCTGAGATTCTACCAACTGAACTATTTGAACTTATAACTACAGATTAAAACATTACGGCAGTGAGGGGAGTTTATAACCCCACTTTCTTTCCCTTTTCTTTCCTTAATTTCTTGCACTAATTTTATTGGTTTCCAGTTGTGCATCTTTTAATTTCTTTCATTTTAATTTCTTTGAATCCTTAATCAATCTTGAGATAGTTTACCACCTTGAAATGCTTAACTATTCTTACACCAACGTTATGGATTGATAAAATAACATTCTACTGTGAATATTCTAACGGTCATCTCTGAACGTATATACCGCACACTGGAAAAGGCAGGTGACCTAGAGTAATAGCCCTAAATATCTCCAAGACCGTTGACAAGGTTTGGCATGAAGGTCTTGTAAGGAAAATAAAGTTGTACAGTATTACTGGAGAGATATTTAATATAATCAGATCTTTCTTAGCTAAAAGAAAGACCCAAGTCGTTCTCGATGGCTGTACATCAAACAACACCACATCAATGCAGGTCAAATAGATGGTCACATTTAATGCTGCTAAGACAAAATTATTTTCCTTTAACAACTATAAGAAACCTTTCCAACGACCGATTGTCATTGTTGATAGTAGCCTTCCTGAGAGTCAAACGTTTAAACCCCTCAGCCTGATTTCTGAAACAACATGAAGTAGAATAGGTACACAATAGATGTTTCTAACCTGCAAAGAAGGTAGGCTCCCGCCCGTGCACAAAGTAGTGTTGCCATATCTGAACTGGTGTACCAACCACTAGCCTCTCCCTCTTTAACAGGATGCAAAAAATAAGAGTATTTAACCTAATAGGTCCCACACTGTGAGCCAAGCTACAGCCCCTGTTCATTGCTACAGAATGGCATTCTTGTGCTTGTTTTACAAGTACTTTCATGGAATGTGCTCCGATGAACTTACTGCACTTGTATCTGCTCAATGTAAATACGTTGCCCGTTCTGGTTATAACACCTTACATGCTAGAAGATTTTCTACTCTAATATCTTCTTTTCTCGGACTGTTTGGCTTAGGAGTTCTCAACTTGCTTCCCAGACCGTACCAACATGCAGAAATTTACATGTAATGTGAACAAACAACTTGCTGCTCAACTCCAGACCCAGTTGCCTTCTTATAAATCTGGCCCCTATCACAGTAGCCACTTACACTTCAGTGACAATATGCGTTATTTGAGGTAAACAAAATATATTTACTAAAGTACAAATTTTTACTTATCTTTGAGAACAGACTTAACACTCAAAATGAGAATCTTAGTATAATAATTGTAATCGTATTATACTGAACCAAAACAGTAAATCTTACATTCAGAGATGCAGATTTTAATTGTCATGTGATCTATCTTTACAGGAATAGGCAAAGGGTTAGGTTAAGGGTATTTTTTTTTAGCCCATTAAAAATAAAGTTGAATAAATTTACTCAGAAAGAAACAAGAAAAGTAGGTGACTTTCAAATCGTAAACTACTTCGGCCATTTCTGGGACTGGCTCTGGATTCCCCGTCAATACAATGGACTGACCCCGTAAGTACTGGGTATCCTCTGGATATCCATTCAATTAATTACCACAATTTCCTGAATTCTATATTAGATAATAAATATTAGTTTCATCTTCAATTTTATTTCTTTCAAATGATGAAAAGATAAAAATAAATTACAAGGAAAACTTTTGGTATGTAAACACACGTGAAATATGGCAGTTATAAATAAAATAACAGGGACACTTTAGGAAATAATTACTTGCGGTTAAAAAAATGTAAACGTTTGAGTATTTTCGGAAGTTAATTCAGTAGAATTTTAATTAAATATAAAAATTAAAAGTATCGATTTAAGGTTTAAATGACGCCATTTCTTATCTTCATTTTAGAAGAGTTACATCTTATGTGTTATTGTATTTTGTTTGATGGCATCATTTTAGGGCGTAGGATAAAATTTAAATTTATTAAGTAAAGTAAAAAATACTTGATTAATTTTCGTACATTTCAGTGTATGTTAATATTTTCCATCACACGTAATCCCCAAAGTTTTCTTGTTGTTTTATTTATAACTGCCATATTTGATATGTGCGTTTACATACAGAAGTACCAAACTGTTTTCAATCACGTATTTTGCAAAGTCGACATCTATATTAATCCAAATTAATCGATAATCATCCGAAGACATGATTAAAAAATGAGTAAAAATGAATCTTAGACAACGTTGTTGTCACTTAAATTTCATCAATACTATATATTTTTTAATAATTAATAATGCTTTAAATAAAAACTATTTCGTTTGTATGTCATAAATTTGCCCTCAAAATGCCGATTTTACAAAACTTGCCTAAATACCCGTCTCTTAATCATTTCCGGGTCACGTGATCTAGGTAATTAATTCACCCGGTTCTTCGCATAGAATCGGTTGTGCAATAAATTAACATTAGATATAAAAAAAGAGAATGTGAACAAAGAAAATTAAACAGTGACGAATTTAAGTCGTACATTTTTTTTTTAAACAAATATAATAATCGTTTGCTATTTTCCCACCTACCTTTCAAGTTCGGAAATTAATTATAAATAAAATTAGGTGATCATTTCTTCTTTGTAATGTTCACAAGGTATTCTCGAGATTTGCTTGTTTTTTATTATCTTTTTTTGACGATTTCTCAATCAATCTACCCAATTCCACTCAACTCATAACAGCAACGAAAGGAACGTATATAAAACATAAAAAGTATATAAATGGAAACTTGAAAATACTTCGAAGGTAATGTTTAAGGACAACAGTACTCGGTATGCCAATTACTTGAGGAGCTCTTCAATTTGGTAAGACAAAGAAATTACCTTCACGGTGTAATATCACACAAAACCTCATCCCATATTCCTTATTGAATATTATCAACAATTCCGTTTAAGTTATCCATAATGACCGCCATACAAAATTGGTAAACATTACTATTACCGACAAAAATTTTTAAACGAAATATAATTTGTAAATTAGTCGAAAACAATTTATTTTGGTTTGCTGGGGGATAAAAAGCAGAAAATATTTGCAATATAAAAATATATATCCAATATCTTCCTCCCGGATATACCCTGAAGGGGGGGGGAGGCAGTAGTCGGAAGAGGAAAGGTTTGCTAAAAGAATTAATCCTTCAACGACCCACCCAACAGGGGTTGGTAA
This sequence comes from Sepiola atlantica, assembly GCA_963556195.1. Lineage (NCBI taxonomy): Eukaryota > Metazoa > Mollusca > Cephalopoda > Sepiida > Sepiolidae > Sepiola > Sepiola atlantica. Next base: position 109,315,967 of record OY744525.1, read on the forward strand.
AAAATGAAGTCTCTGGTTGGAGCAAAGTCGTAACAGAGTCTGCCTATGTCGTGCAAATGGCCACCCACTCGTAAGAGTGTCTGTCGATCTCGTTGAGGGGATGACGTGTGAATCCGAGTGAACTCCTTAGTGTTGAAGTTCCTTCAGCATCATAAAAGTCTGTCCATATCCACTACTGTAAGTGGAACAAAAACTGTAGTTGAAATATCTCACTCGTAAGAGAGTCTGTCGATATACTACTAAATATCTCACTCGTAAGAGAGTCCGTTGATACACCACTGCTAGTGGAAACTGTATCTGAAAGTCTGACTCGTAAGAGAGTCTGTCGATGTTTGCCGTACTGGCCACCGGCTCTGTTCGCCGAGAAATGGCGGCCGCTACCGTTCACCACTGAACGGGGAATGGCCACGCCAATGTTCACCTTTTTTTTCTTTACACGTCCCGAATGAGGGATGGCGGCGGCGACGACTGCCGCCGCCACCACTGCTCACCCTGTTGGCCACTGCCAATGTTCACATTGAATGGAGATATAAGTATCTGTACTACCTCTCTCCCCCAACCAAAAATGTGCCAGTCTGACCCTGCTCCGTTGGGTATCATATCCCCCTCCTGAAGGCCTCACCCACTCAATAGGCTCGACCGTCTATATTTGTTTTACAGGTTTAACTACTCATTTGCTACTTATTTGCGTTATGTTATAAACCTTTAAAGATCGCGTAAATGCCGATTCTGAGTAAAGTAGCCATCTTTGTTTACGTTACTAACTAAACAAAGATGCTTAGAATCGTTGTTTACGAGAAATTGAATGGCTTTATTAAATGCTTTATGCAAATAGGTCGCAAATGAGTAGGTAAACCAAAAATATGTTTTGACTACTTTCCCTACTGAATTTCCTTTAAAATAATTTATGTCGGTAATAGTAATGATTACTAAAAAAATGTTCCTACTTTTGGGTTAGCATGATAACGCAACACATTGAACACCGACCTTGTATTTAATTGTGCCCTTGTGCGAAGACAAATCTGTTCGTTCTCAGGAAGTCATACTTTCGGCAATTACCTCACCCTTTTGAAGGGGTGGGGAGGTTAAGTTTATTGCCTGTCACCTGAAACGTTCCTATCTGTGGGGAAATGCCGATGGAACGAAACAAGCATTTTTTATTCCCATTTACAGTTCCTCCGTTTGGGGAGCTGGATTTTCCTCACATTAAAAAAGAACCGTGTTCTTGTAAGGATCTAAGTAAACAAGGACTTTCTTTGGTGCTTTTACACTTTCTTGAATGGATCAATTTTGTTTCGGTTATTCTCCACTTTGTATTATCTCCTCTTACCGATGTTTAGTCAATTTTGTACCAGATATTTTTCACTTTTTAAAAAACATTTAAAAATCTTTTATAGCCGATATTACGATGCCTAAATAAACACCGAGCACATTAGTTTGCCCATGCAACAGAAATTGGTAACAAGAATAGCTCGTTCCCACCTCCACCTTACTCGACATCGCCTCTATGTGCTATGACTTCTTTCGTACAAAAATAGCCGCTACCCGTACTCTAACACTAACCTAATCCTAACTGGCATTTCCATCAAATAGAAAAATGTTTAGATCTATTTCAATTTCAATTTTTACCTCTCAAAAAAGGTAGCAGTTCTTATTGAAAAGTATGTTCGACACACAGGGCATCTTTAGATAAATCCGTCCAAACTTGTAGTAAGAGTAGTTCCTACAACAACAAAAACTGCAGAATAACAATATCTAAAATCATTTGACATTTGCTTGATTTGAATGCTTCCTACTGATTGGAGCAAATACTCAGTTATTGGTTCCCTATATCAGGATTTAAGCAATCAGAAACAATCTCTCCTGGAGCCGAGCATCTATGTAGAAATCTTATTTAAGGAAGCGCATCGACACTTCTCAATCAGTTAGCCGGGGAGAAGACCAGATTGCCTAACCAACCATCTTCACTCAGAACAACCACCAAACTCCTTACTGATATGCAAACGAAGCCCATCTTTGGCCTTTGACTATTGGCATCACCACGTGGGTTTACTTTCCTAAAATGGCAACACTTTGGCACAGAGACTTTCTTCCTACTCATGATTATACGACTACCAATCTCACGAACTAACTTAATACTACCTGCATCATCATCATCATCATCATCATCAGGGTATTTTTATTTCACCCCTGGTGAAGTAACCCCTCCCTTGTTTCTTTCTGCCTTGTTTTATCCATAGCTAGGTATGGCCAAGTAGGACCTAGTTGGCTATCAAGGCTGTCTCTCCACTGGGTTTTTGACCTTCCTCTTGGTCTTTTCCATTGTATCGGCGTCCATTCTCTTGCTCTATATGTCCACCTGTGGTCTGTACATCACGAAAGGGGGACCTGGCCATCCATGTTTTGCTGTTCGTGTGGTCGTGATGATTTCATTTACTCCAGATTGCTGTCTAATCCAAGTATTTCCTTTTCTATCAGGTAAACTGATGTCGAGCATAATGCGTTCCATTTTTCATTGTGCCACTCTTAGCTTTTCTATCACTTCATTAATAAGTGCACATGTTTCGCTATCGTATGTCATAACAGGCATGATGTATTCATTGAACACTTTCTGCTTAATGTTCATTCTGGACTTTCTATTCTTCATGTTGTTGCCTACTTTGGAAAAGGATGTCCATCCAAGTGCAATTCGCCATTCGATTTCAGGCATCATATCAGCGTCACTTCTCACAATCTTCCCTAGGTAGATGTAGTTGTCAACTTCCTCAACATTTTCCCCTTTCAGTGTAACTGGAGCTTTTGTGGCATATTTGTTGAACACCTGCATACATACGGTTAGAATATTCGCCTTTTAATACCATTTCCTTTATCCAGACTTATTGACTCCTGACTTGACTCAAGGACTTTCAATATCACGTCAAGAAACATGAACATTTAACGTTTTAATATTTAACACTTGTCTTTTACTTGTTGACCGAAGATGATCAATAAAGGTAATATATAATGTATTGATTTGGTTCTTGTGTAGTCTTGTATAATATATTATGTATTGATTTGGTTCTTGTGTAGTCTTGCATAATATATTATTATTGATTTGGTTCTTGTGTAGTCTTGTATAATATATTATGTATTGATTTGGTTCTTGTGTAGTCTTGCATAATATATTATGTATTGATTTGGTTCTTGTGTAGTCTTGCATAATATATTATGTATTGATTTGGTTCTTGTGTAGTCTTGTATAATATATTATGTATTGATTTGGTTCTTGTGTAGTCTTGCATAATATATTATGTATTGATTTGGTTCTTGTGTAGTCTTGTATAATATATTATGTATTGATTTGGTTCTTGTGTAGTCTTGTATAATATATTATGTATTGATTTTGTTCTTGTGTAGTCTTGTATAATATATCATGTATTGATTTGGGTCTTGTGTAGTCTTGTATAATATATTATGTATTGATTTGGTTCTTGTGTAGTCTTGTATAATATATTATGTATTGATTTGGTTCTTGTGTAGTCTTGTATCATGTATTGATTTGGTTCTTGTGTAGTCTTGTATAATGTATTATGTATTGATTTGGTTCTTGTGTAGTCTTGTATAATATATTATGTATTGATTTAGACTTATAATTCACTTTTGATAAACGCCTACTTTTACTACATGGTTGAATGAAAGCCACTTTTTATATCTAACTTCCAATCTTATTTATTCTGTGCAGACAATTGCATAAATCAATGTGAGTAAATGTCATAGCCATTCTCAGCCATTGTTTTATGTAAATGATCATAGCTGTGTTAGCCATTTTTTACAACCCTAAGTGTGTGTAAAGGGAAAGAATTAACTAGACTTATCATCTTGGCAGCAGTGTTATTTTAGCTTGGTTGAAAGTGGACACCTTAGAAGGTGAAATTGCGCTCTTATTTTTTCTGCTTACCTTTGAGATTAAATAATAATAATAATAATTTTAAGTTTAGTTGTAATTTGAAGCAAATGATTACTTCTATTAAATTAGATTCACAAAAATTAGATTCACAAAACTTAGCTGTAAGCAATTATTAGCATTAGGTTTCGGAATTTTTTAGATGAAGATTTGGATTATTTTGATCATTCAGATTACTGTTCTCATCTGGGATGTTATTCTCACAACGATTCAGCCGATGTAACCTCCGACCTTTTTCGGGTATATCTTGTCGAACTAGGGAATCTTTATGCTGAACTCGGGAGTCTGTAGAGAATTTCGAACAGAACCCTTTATTTAATCCATAGGGGTAGCTTGTCTCATTCCGTCAGCCATGATAGGATAGAAGTCTTAAGTAATTCGTTCTTGTATTCTTAGTATCGCCCGTATTGAGGATTGAACTTTCAACCTTATCACTTAGAATTTTTCATCCATTGCTGCACGGGTCCTTCCGAACAGATTCCCGAGTTAGACAAAACGCACCTTATACAAATCTAAATACTACAAAATACTGATTATTTTGTCCTTCGTCTTTACGGATTTCTAAACAGAAAATAAATGCAGCATATGCAGTTTACGAACCGGACTAATTTTTAGATGAGGGGTTTCAAGTTAAATTCAATTTTTACGGTATCTTTTGTGCATTAAATTGTTAGGTGAAAGTACATAATAGTAGATAAAGTCCCCAACCTCCCCATGTAAAAATGTTTTTTTTTTAAAATAATAACGTTATTATTTCAGCCAGGTCTGTAAACTGCAGCAGTAGCAATTAGATTATAAAAAAATCGGTGCTACTTTAGTAGGTGGTCTATGTTTATATGTTATATGGGGTTAGTTTTCCAGAATGGCTCGCATAGACAAGTAGAAAAGAAGGAGCTGTATATTAAGGTTATTTATTGAAATCATTCGGAGTTAGGGGTAGATAATCTAGCTAACGTTGTGGCTTAAGGCATTAGCTAAAGGGACTTAACTAATACAGCTAATACATCTATTCTTCAAAATAAAGAGTGGGCTTTTTATTTTTACAATTTTTATTCATAAAAATCTGTTTATAATGAGAACTATAAATAATCCTCTACTCATTCATGAGGGGGAATTTTAGAGGTTGACACGGTAGGCAGTCTTTGTACATCACGAGGATCGCCACAGTTCCGTAATAGGTGTACAGAATCCACTGGTGTGGAATTCGGTGCATGTCTACCTTACCAGTATGGTCGATATTTGTTCTTGAGGCATTATTACTCGGTTGAGGTCTGTTTAGAAACTCTGGTCGATATATTTGTATAACAGTTTTGTAGAAAAAAAGAAAGTGATACATACCGATTGCTGGTGCCGGCCTTCAAGGAGGGTGGCGATAAGACCAACATGAGCAGAGATAAAGAGGTGATATTTATATATGTTAAGAATGGGGGTGGCAGGTTGTTACAAGCCTATAAATTGAGGTTCTACCTCTCACCGGAGGAGTTCAAAAGTTCTATGTTAGAAGTGTTATTGAGTTCCAGAGCTTGGTGGTGACGAGAATTAGTACAGAATTCGACTCACTATAGACCAGATACTGGATCGTTACTCCTGCAGAGAAATCCGTTCTCTGCCCCCTTACATATTGTTACCGGACCTATTGGTTAGGTGGCTAAGGGAGCAATTCATTTTGCAACCCACCCCCAACTGCTGCCTCGGCCCTTTCAGGGTATTGACTTTGAATTGGATTTTTTCTTACATTTGGACTTATTCCTACAGTTTTGTACATCATTTATAATGCTAGTTTCTTTCTTTTTTTATGTAAAATTTTATTCCAGGACAAGAAATACAATTTCAAACCAACAATAAATAAACAACCATGGCTGCCATTGTGAAGACAAACCAAAACAAGTCAAATTATTTATAAAATAATAATGTGAGAGAAAGAGAAGCAAAGGAGAAAGATACAAACATAGGTAGATAGAGAGGGGGAGAGAAAGAAAGAGAGCGTCAACAGATGACGATTAGAACGGAAGTGACGCCGCCGTTACTGACATAGCGTTGCCACAAATGATAGCCAGGGAGATGCGTTGGAACAATCAGGCTGACTCACAGGGCTCGTGCCTAGACGTTGAAATTCTCCGTCTAATGTCCTGAAAAAATTTAACAGTCTCGGGACCAAGCTCACCTGACGTTTCCACTGAAATTGGTTGGAAGACGAAACGGTCAGTCTAGTTTCTATACAGCGAAATATAACCATTATTTGTCAAGTCTAAACTGTTGTGAAAATTACTAATAAATCTTTAGTTGCTGTAATTAGATTTAACTGAAAACGAACTGTCACAAACCTCACAAGAATAGGGATTTCCTCAAGTGTAATAACCGAAAATAAATTGACAGATTAATATAATGAATTTAAGGCGTCTGAAATCTAATAGTTTTTCTTTTTTTGCATATTCTAAAATATGTGTGATTGGAAAGGTCTAACAAATTCTGATGAACAAAAGATAACAAAGTTAGAAAGTGAAAATATCAAAAGAACTTCACGGAAATCAGGAAAGGATAAACAAGACAATTGAAAAGATAACAAATTGAATAAAACGACGATAAGAACTTGTTTCCATAAGATGAGCATAAACAGAAAATACAGTTATTTAGAGGGAAAACATGTTCTGAAGTGGATGTAGTTGAGAAGTACCTTTTTATAATATGCTTTGGAAAAGTATGAATCTATCTCCTCTATTTATAGATCGATGAACTAGTAGGGTAGATTAGGCTCTCAAGTCTTAGAGTAGCAACTGGTATAAAAGAGAAAAAATGAAAGAGAAAGAAATGAAAGAGAAAGGAAGTTTACAGAAAGTAAAAACGAAAAATAATTGAAAAAAACAAAAACAATTTATTTATATAAGTAAATTAGTAAATTAGTTTTTCAATTTTTAAAGAAAAAGTATTCAAGAAATGAAAAAAAAATGCAAAGGAAGGAAAACAAAGAATGAAAAGTAAGGAAATAGAAAAATAAAAAGGAAGAAAGAAGCAATAAAAAAAATGGGCAACGAAAGAAAAAAAAAAAATTTTTCAGAAAAAAAAAAGCTTTTAAATTAAAAAAACAACTTATTTACATAAAAATAGAGGCGTGGAGGAGATGCGTTGAAAAAAATGGCAGCAGAATAGGAATACTTTAGCCTTCATTTTTGACTAGGTCAGGTCGATGGTTGGGAGAAGAGGGAGGAGGGTGGGGGCGTTTGAGTTTCCCCCCCTGGCTCACCCGCTCAAGTCAGAAGTTGTTATGGTTCAAGCTGATCTACCTACTGCAACAATAAATGAACTTATTCAGACAATACAGTTACATGTAAACGTCATCGCAATAAATAATGACAGTTATAACCCCAGACTCGTGACACATACTTCTGTTCATACACTTTTGTTAATTATAAAACTGTTTGTCTTTACTATTAACGACCTTCAAGGTCACAACAAAAGTGGGGTTGGAGATTATGCAACCCTTGCTTTACTTTGAGAAATATGTTGCAGCTAAAACGAAGAATCGAAACAAAATTCATTTTTATAGCTTAAAATTTATTGTAATAGAATGTCGACATTCTGCTGGTACAGTTCATTTTATACATAAAATCAACTGTCCAGCCCCAGCTGAAGGGGGCAAAATGCGGAACGTCAACCCACTTCAATCATCTTCCTCTGTCGTTTTTTTCTGATTCCTCAAATTTGCATACCTCAAAATGCAAGCAATAAAATGTCTATGCTTTCCATTCTTGTCGTAATCCTGCAATAATTAAAATAATCACAGTCACATTTAAAACACGACGTGTACCTACACCACGTACCTACATCTACATGTCTGTCATCACTGTTCCTATCCGAGTCATCCTGCGCTCCCTTAGGGGGTCGAAGAACATGACCAAATTTTAAAAAGAGTCTGTGTGATATTGTTGTGTTGCATCTTGCACGAATGGTGCGGTTTGGAATTTGGTCGCAGAGACAGATGCATAGTATACACCGAAGGAAGTACATGTTGAAGACCTCGAGTGTGTAAAGATCTTTGCACAAGGGCCAGACATCTTAGCCATCTAACAATCTTGTGTGTATCAGCGTGTGGTTTATCTTCAATTTTGTTGAGCGTTTTATCTCTTGTCGAGACCACAATATCCTATGCAAACGACTTTTATTCAAGTGCTCGAATTGTGACATAATCATTTAGGCTCTATTATATACTAGCTGAGCGTTTCGAACTCTAGCAATTGAGCCTCTTTCATTAAAACTCTCATATGAGAAATATGTTTAAACTTAAAAATAAAGTGAATGTAAAGTGACAATAAATAGACAAATGTGGTGTGGAGCGTCTATCTTCCATCCACCCGTGTATAGAACGTCCTTCAGATATAGAGTTTAGCTGTGAATACCCAATGAGACGTCCCAGATCAACTAGCCGTCTACTCAGAAAGTGTATGCTGTAGTCATATATACCTACATGAAATGCATACAGATGCCTGATGTAAAGTTTAGACTTGGCAGGTGTCAGCCGCCATAAAATATGACTGACTAACTTTGTCGAGTGAGAGCTGTTGACCTTGGTTGGTAACACATTTAGTGTCGATCACGAAAAGGCATCAGGCAAGGAAGGGCATGCTCCGTAAATCTTATTATTATTTATCCATTTAATAGAAACATTTTTTTATAATAATTTTGTATAAAAATGATTACTTTTGTTTTGATTCTATTGAATTTGTAAAACTTCATATTCATGTTTAGTAAGAAATATACACTGTTTTGAACTTGTAATAGAAAAACACGTTTTTCTAAGACCAGGTCAATGTGTGTTCTATGTTATTTTGTTTAATATTTCCATTAATGAAAATGAACTATTTACATCGAACTTATCAGAATTAGCTAAAATAAAATAGTTGTTGTTTTATTTATGGATCGAAAACAGGTTCTCACTTTTTCATATATTTCACATAGTCTTTAAGTGATATCAGATATGGTTTCATGCAAAAAAAATACGTAAAATTATTTAATACAAATAAAACTAGTTTAAACATTGTCGAGAGAAAACTATATTTAAAGTTAATTAACACATATAGGAAATAACTATTGAACCACAAAATACGAATATTTCCCTTTTTCTGAATGTGTATCTACAATATCTTCAAAATAAAATGGCTTATTTTCAGTGTGTATATTTTGATGATACAGACAAATGTATGTTTTATTTAAAAAAACTGCTTTGAATACACTGCCTTATATGCATTACAAAATATGATGATTTTGAAAATAAAACCCAGAGAATAATTTTCCGTATTCCTATTTTGCTTCTATTATAACTGGGAGGATAGTTTTGTGTTTTCAGTTCCAGTCTCTTTTTTTTTTTTTTTTTTTACTTCAGTTAGATTTCGGAAATTAAGAACTAACATCTGATTTCATTACAATTTACATTTTATCTTACGTATCTGTTTATGATAGACAATGTCCCTTTTATGACTGCTATCTGTATTTTGCTACAGCTTCCAGGGATTGTTTCTAAGTATTTCTTAAGTTTTTTTTTCACATTACTTGCTCCTACTACAACCAGTAAAATGTGTATTTACTTCAGAGACCAGCAAGTGTTTGCATATGTTCTTTTAAGAATGATGTAATTGACAAATACCTACCACAAATTTCACAAAATATTGCTTTCCTCTTTTTATTTTTTATTTTCATTTTCTTTCATTTGCTGGTGACAGGGCATTCTTCTAAATGCCATACGATCACCCGCTAGTTACAGACTCCAACTGATAGCTTTTTTCAGGATTCTGGCTATTCCCTTGAGTGCAGTTGTTTTGATTTCTCTTGCACTTGGTTCATCAGGTATACTTGCCAAATACTTTTTCAAGTTCTTCTTCATGAGTCCAGTGGCTCCTATGATAACTGGAATGATGGAGATCTCTTTGAGGTTCGAGTTTCTTTTCATATCATACATGATATTTTGTTATTTTCTCCCTTTCAGCTCTGTTTAGGCCCACATCATTAGGGATACCTCAACCAAAGTTGACTCTCTCTCTCTCTCTCTTGTTTCATATGGCAATGTCAGGTTTGACAGCTGTGTTTTCCAGATAGATAGCTGTGAGGATTTCATGGTCCTAATGACTGGTGTATGTCTCATTCCCCACAGTTCTCTAAGGTAGATGCTCCTAGGGCTATACCTTATATTCCTGATATTCAGTTGCTTACAGATGGTCTAGTGCAGGTATCTGCACACTCCATTATGTCGTGCTGTGTAGGAGCCATCTGCCAACATAATTTTGCAACTTGATATTAGGTGGCTCACACTCTCCACTTCAGTGTGGCAAAACCTTCACTTGTTGTCCTGACTGAGACCAGCTATCTTTTTAAACGCATCCTGTGTGTATCCTCATATGTCGCTGTAAGTAAGATTTCATCGAAAAAGAAGCACCACAAACTTCACAAACGTATGACTTTTTTCGAGTGTGTATCTGTATATGTTGCTGTAAGTTAGATTTCATTGAAAAAGAAGTACCACAAATCTCACAAGAATATGGTTTTTCCCCAGTGTGTATTCGTATATGTCCTTGTAAGATAGATTCAGATGAAAAAGAAATGCCACACACTTCACAAGTATATGTCTTTTTTGCACTGTGAATGCACATATGAACCATCAAATAAGATTTCACTGCAAACGAAGACCCACAAATATCACAAACAAATGGTTTCACTCCCGTGTGTGTTTGGATATGTCGATTTAAATCACTTTTGTCTGAAAATGGCGTATGACATATTTCACAAGAAAATGGCTTCTCTCCAGTGTGTGTTCTAATATGACGCGTTAACTTTGATCTCTCTTTAAAAGAACTACCACATATTTCACAAGAATATGGTTTCTCTCCAGTGTGAATACGCATATGAACAACTAAATGGTATTTCTTTGAAAAGGATGAGCAACAAATTTGGCATACAAATGGCTTCTCACCAGTGTGCATTTTCATATGATTCTTCAAGAGTGGCATATCTGTAAAAGAAATGCTACATACTTCACAAGGATATATCTTTCCTTCAGTGTGTATACTTATATGTTTCTTCAAAGATAATCTTGCTTTAAAAGAAATGCCACATACTTGACAAGAATATGGCTTCTCTCCAGTATGTGTTCGCATATGTATATTTAATGTACTTCTCTCAGAAAATGATGAATGACATACTTCACAAGCATGTGGCTTCTCCCCAGTGTGTGTTCGAATATGTGATTTTAATCTACTTCTCTCAGAAAACGATGCCCCACATATTTCACACATATGAGGTTTTTCTCCAGTGTGTGTTCGTATATGTCTCCTCAAGGTTATCTTTGCTGAAAAAGACGTGCCACACACATCACAAGTATATGGTTTCTCCCCAGTGTGAGTACGCATATGACGTATCAAATTTGTTTTTAAAGTTGAAGACGATCCACAAATTTCACAGACAAATATTTTTTTGTTGGAGTGTGTGCGGATATGGTTTTTTAAAGAACTCTTTTTGGAAAATGATGCATCACATACGTTGCAGGAAAACCGTTTTTCTCCCCTTTGTGATTGCATATCATCTTCCATATTCTTAGAAAAGAGAGCACTACTAAATAGTTTATCAGATAGTTAGAAAACAAGTGTCACAAACGTATCCTTTCTGTCGGTTCTGCAAACATAGGAATATGTAAATCAGTATGTTTTACAGCAATATTTTTGGGGTTGTATTTTTCTTCAAATGATGATCTAATCAGAAAGAAATTTCAGTTCGAAAATCTGTAAAAGAAAGAAATTTTATTTTTTATTTTTTTCAGCAATTAACTGTTGTACCTATTTTATCATGCATTTACCTACAAAATACATGTCAGAATTTTCAGATAATAAATAGATTTTAACAGAAAGGGTATGAGAACAAATGTAAATGTTTTATGCCAACAGAACTTATATAATACTTCCCCACAAAGGATGAGATAATGCTTTGTAAGATGTTATAATGGCAATAGAACAGATGCTACACTGCTTTCTTTGGAAGATAGTATATTAGTCTGAGCTGATTATTAGAAGATAGTACAATAGTACATTTATATAATTACTAGTTTCGGCTTATAGAAAAAGAATTTGGGATTTAATGGATTAAATAATTTTAATTATTATTTTTAAAATGTCTTAATTATGCCAACTTATAAATATTCAATGTGTTTATTAAAAGTTTATTTTATCATGAAACATAAACTCATGAATTTCTCATAATTTTATTAATATAGAGATGGCACTCAAAGTTGTTTCTCTTTCATGTAACCCAGTTTTAGCTTATCTGTCCCCATGTGCGTTTATGACTACCTCCATTTGATTATTTCAAATGCATTAACTAACAGCCATGTAAATCTGGTTTGTTCACCAAGTCATTGTTTCGATATGAGATAGCTGATAGTGGTGTCGCTCTATACAGTATTATTGCCAAGTGACAGTCATGCCTAGTTTCTCGTGCCTGCAGCAGTATTCTTTTGCACACTCCTACCATCATCTCAGAAAAGCCATTAGACTGTGGGTAATGTGGTGAGGATGTTTTGTGCAGAAAACTATATTTTGTGAAGAAGTCTGTAAATTCTCTACTTGCAAATTATGGAAGATCTCTAGTATGCCTCTTTTCTCAGATATTGCCTTCATATTTTTTGTAACGGCTGCCGATGAGGTGGAGTGCAGGCATCAGATAAATGGGTTTCGGCTATATTGATCTGCCACCAGCAAGTATTCATTTCCTGCCATTCTAAACAGATCAGCACTGACATATTGTCATGGGTAGGTAGGGGTTTCATGCTATTGTATGAATTCAGCTTGAATACTTGCTGGGTACTTTTAATAAGTGAGACAATTGGTGATAACGTCATTGATATCCATATCAATCCCCACTCAGTATATTACTGTCTGTGCCCTTAATCCTATTTTCTGTACTCCTTGGTGTGATGCATTGACTTCTCTTAATATGCCTTCCTGCAGAGATGTCAGTATTATGATTTTGCCCAATTTCAGCCAAATACCATCTTGAACTATTTCATCTCTGAAGTTCCAAAAAGGTTATAGTGCAGCTGGAGCAGTCAGTCATCACTGTTTGTGAGTTCTTTTAGGACTGGGTCATTTCATGTTTCCACTCTGATATTCTCTATTTCCGTCAGTGAGAAATAAAGGTATGTCTCTTTGTTGAGGTCAATTGCTTCAATCTGTTTGATGGGTGTTGAAGATACTTGCGATAAGCAGCCTGCAATTTGAAGTGCTTTTCTTGGTGTTTATTTCACAGTGAAGTTGTATCCGGAAATTTTCAGCAACATTCTTGCAAGTCTTGGGTGAGCCCGTGCTATGTTCTTCAATTCTATGGACTCTAAAGGCTTGTGATCTGTTTGTATCACTACCTTGTGACCCCATGCATGATGGTTTAATCTTTCCAGATCGAAGACTATTGCCAGCATTTTACTTTCTATATTTGAATATCGAGTTTCTGAACCTGATAGTGTCTTGCTTGTAAACGAAACATGCATCTCATTTTGAAGGAGAGCTGCACAAATATCTGCAGTTGATGCATAAACTTGGATCACAATCGGGTCTTTCAGGTCAAACTACCTGAATACTGCTGTTCTCTGAATCTCACCTTTGACTTCTTTAAATGTTGCCTGTTGTTGAGATGACCATGTGAATTGCTTATCATTGGATAACAAGTCGCCAAGAGGATTAGCAAATGTTTCAAGATGTGGTGTAAATTTATTTAAATAATTAACCAGTTGCAAAAAGCTGGTTAAATGTTTTGCGTCCTCAGCGGGTTGCATCTGCACAATTGCATCTACTTTTTTTTCATACCATCTTATGAGATGATTAGACCGAATAAAGGCATCTCAGATGCCTTCACCACAAACTTCTCATAGTTGAATATGCAGTTTATTTCCTTTGCTCTGATTACTGTTCTGCGATAGCTCACTGAAATTCGTCCTAGGCACACTTTATACTCATGGAAAACCTGTTAAATTTGTACCGTTCAAAGGGGGTTATGAATATTGTGAGATTCTTAGACTCTTTATCCAAGTTTAAATGCAAGTATCATGACTTAATATCGACAATTGTGAACCATCTCATGCCATGCAGTTCAGATGTAATGTCTTCAAATGTTGGGGTGACGAAATATGGTCTAAGAACCGCTTTGTTTAGATATCTAGTCTAAGCATAGTCTTACTGAACCATTAGACTTAGTTACACATACAAATGAATTAACTCATGGTGTGGGTTATGTCACTGCAAATATGATGCCTTGGTTTCAGAATTCAGCTCTGCTTTGAAGTTTTCTTTAGGAGCTATTGGTATTCATCGAGGTGGGTACATGATTCGCAGTATTGTTGGGTCTACAGGAATGATGTATTCACCAAGCAGACAACCAATGGAATCAAATATGTCAGGAAATTCTCGAATTATGTTGTCCCTTGTTTGAAGATCTCCTTTTAGACTCGATCTTTACACTGGAATTGGTTTCCTCTCGTGAAGAAGTCTCGATCTTTGTTTAGGGTTTGTCTGTACTACTAAAGTTTCATCTGTGGTGGGAGTGTCAGACTCTATTCATAAGTTTAAGGTTACTATACCGAACTCTCATGATGTTTGGAGCCCTAGCAATATTGGTTCTTCAAAATTTACAACATGGAATGTTGTGCCCACAAATCTGTCACGGAACCTGACTCCTAGCCAACATGTCCCTTTCTGTTAAATCGTTGCTCCTCCGAAAGATCATAGTCACACATCAGTATTTGTAAGAGACGCCTCATTTAGTTTTTAAAGGTACTTTTTGGTAGAAGGTTGCTCCTATCTCCTGTATTTACTTTTGCTTGGATATCTATTTGTTATTTCTTGTTACCAAATTTTTAATTTCGCATATGCCTCTGTGGTATTTGAAGGTAATTTATCAATTGAATAAAAATAAATATCCTCGCTAGAGTGGCTTCTATTTTGTGTTGCCGTGTGTATATTCTTGTTTTTGTGTCATTTTGGCTTCATCATTCCTTGTCTGTTTTCTTTCTTTTTTTTTAACGACAAGTCTTGGCAAAGTGTCCCTTCTTATTACATATAATACATGCTTTTTTTAACGACAAGTCTTGGCAAAGTGTCCCTTCTTATTACATATAATACATGCTTTCTTTTAACGACAAGTCTTGGCAAAGTGTCCCTTCTTATTACATATAATACATGCTTTTTTTAACGACAAGTCTTGGCAAAGTGTCCCTTATTACATATAATACATGCTTTCTTTTAACGACAAGTCTTGGCAAAGTGTCCCTTCTTATTACATATAATACATGCTTTCTTTTAACGACAAGTCTTGGCAAAGTGTCCCTTCTTATTACATATAATACATGCTTTCTTTTAACGACAAGTCTTGGCAAAGTGTCCCTTCTTATTACATATAATACATGCTTTTTTAACGACAAGTCTTGGCAAAGTGTCCCTTCTTATTACATATAATACATGCTTTCTTTTAACGACAAGTCTTGGCAAAGTGTCCCTTCTTATTACATATAATACATGCTTTCTTTTAACGACAAGTCTTGGCAAAGTGTCCCTTCTTATTACATATAATACATGCTTTCTTTTAACGACAAGTCTTGGCAAAGTGTCCCTTCTTATTACATATAATACATGCTTTCTTTTAACGACAAGTCTTGGCAAAGTGTCCCTTCTTATTACATATAATACATGCTTTCTTTTAACGACAAGTCTTGGCAAAGTGTCCCTTCTTATTACATATAATACATGCTTTTTTAACGACAAGTCTTGGCAAAGTGTCCCTTCTTATTACATATAATACATGCTTTCTTTTAACGACAAGTCTTGGCAAAGTGTCCCTTCTTATTACATATAATACATGCTTTCTTTTAACGACAAGTCTTGGCAAAGTGTCCCTTCTTATTACATATAATACATGCTTTTTTAACGACAAGTCTTGGCAAAGTGTCCCTTCTTATTACATATAATACATGCTTTCTTTTAACGACAAGTCTTGGCAAAGTGTCCCTTCTTATTACATATAATACATGCTTTCTTTTAACGACAAGTCTTGGCAAAGTGTCCCTTCTTATTACATATAATACATGCTTTTTCTTTTGCTGAAAAGTCTGCTCGATAATGGCTTCTGCCACAGAATGTGAACTGTGCTAACTTTTCATTGTTTTTGGAATCAATCGCATGTGCACTTATATTTTTTTTTAACGGGTTAAAATTTGTTTGGTAGTGGCTTCCTCCATTTCTGCAATACATAACGCTGTTGCGACCGTTATATTTCTCCCTTCCTTAATTAAGGATTTATGGGTTGATTTTAAATCAATGTCATATATAAAAAGGTCGACTCCCAGTGTCTCTTAATACTCGCATTGTTTAATTTTCTTGAGGAATGCGTGTGGCAATTCGTTTGATGTTTGCCGATCCTGTAGCAGTTCATGTCTGGCTACACAAAAATGTGACCGCAGGTTTACATATTGTTTCAAATTTTTAATGTAAGTATCGTCTGTCCTCGCTTCATCCTGTCTAAACGTAAATGTGTCACATATTTTCTGCCCTTCGACATCACCTCATAGAAAAAGGTAGTTCAGTTTGACGTCGTTGTAAATTTCTTATAAAGTGAAGCTTAACTTGGCGTAAGAATATATCCATCTCCTTTGCAAGGTTTGAACTGAACGAGTCTGTTGTCGGAGAAGGTATTTTGAAAATTGCCATAACAATTTACGAAGAAAATGTGGGTGAAATTCGTCATACCTTTTGACGAGTTTTAATTTTCATCCAAGCCTTGTAAAATATCACTGTGTACTGTGACTTCCATTTTTTCTTCTTCTAAGGTCCGTGTTATTAGTTCTGTAATTCTGACACCATGTTATGATATTCTGTGCGTGGTTCGCAAGGATGGCTTGGATTGAAGAAGATAGAACGAAAACCTGTGTCGACAAGTTGTTTATTAAGGTTTAGCCATTACAGGAAGTACACTTAAATCAGAGTCGGATAATCCTAATAATATTAGGGGCTTAAATGACGTAACTAATACAACAGTTTCTACTGGTGCTACACATCTCATCATGTTGTATTTTTAATATGGCCGATGTAGACAAATTGAGCATGATGCAAAGAGAAATAACTTTGTTCATAATACAACATTAGATGTTATTTTAAGCATTTTGCATGTACAATACAACTTGCTATTTTTTCTTTCTTTCTTTTTTTTACAAAAAAAAATAATATAATGGTTTAATACAATAATAAGTGTCGGATTGCATTTTTTTTACAATTTTCCTAAATGTAATCTTAAACAATCTAATTTGATCAACTATTTTAATATAAGGTACTTGTAATGAGGATTTCAGTACTTTGATGGAGAATCATGGAAATGCCCGAAGAAGTTTACAATTTTAAACCCACTTTCTTGTCTTTTCTATTTCTTTTGAGGTAGTTTTTTTTCCACTTTATTTATTTAAATGTTTTTTCGAGTTTTTTTGTTGTTGTTTTTTAACTCTAACCCTAACCTAACCCTTCGCATCCTTAGTGTCGTCTGCTTTTTTGCATTTTTTTTCGTGGCTTTCAAATCGTAAATTATTTCAGCCATTTTCTGGACTGACTCGGGATTTTCCATCAACGTACTGAAATCCTCTGGATACCCATTCATTACAAGTACCTTATATTTATAATAATTAAATAATTATGCTTTGAAAATAAACAATCCTGATTTTTTTTAAATCTCACTCCGAAAAAAGAATAGTTAGCGAAAATGTCCGTCTATCAGATGTTTTGTGTTCAAGTGACCTTAGTGTCGCAGGTGATGCAATTGTGACCATTGTGTTGTTTCATGTCGAAAGTCATAACAATCTTATATAAAAAAAGAGTTTCTCCGTTCGTCAGTCCATCCGTCAGTCACACTTTTTTAAAACGTAATAAATACATTGCGGAATTTGTCTCATTTCTAAACATCAGAGGCCTTAATTACTTTTAGAAATGGAGAATATTGCATTAATAGTAAATAATAAATTCCCAACAAAATCGAAACCTTGAGTTCTCCAGTCTGTTGTTCTATAACTGACCTATTTGGACTTTCTTATAAATAGAGCTTAAAACATTAGCTTAACAAAATAGATATACATCTTTGATGTGACGTCATAGATTTATGATAACGTCATATTTCAAAACATGAATTAAAACATAAACGATAAAAAAAAAATTAATTAATCAGCAAACCTTATAAATAGAGTTGGAAATAATTTTAATACTCCCAAACAATTTACTTTGCTTTAGCTAAGTTCTTTCATAATTGTATGATCCTCCGAGAAAAACACATGCGACACGGGAGGGGGAGGGGGAGAGGGCATATTTTTTTGCTGGTTTAATAAATAAGAAAAAGAGTAAGAAAATAAAATAAAGCCGAAAATTTGTTTTTAAAAGACGAAATATGAATATCGTTTGATATTTTTCCACTCACCTTTCAAATTTGGAAATTCAATAAAAATAACTCAAATTTTTTTTTCTCATGTGTTTGTTGTTCAATTTGGTCGGATTTTGTGCGCTCACAGTTAATCTCAAAACTGCAATTAATTCAGAACATTTTTTTAAATATCACAAAAAGAAATTTGTTAATTTAAAAAAAAATATATATATATGTTTGGAATAAAATATTACAACTAAAAAACAAAAGAATGTGTAAGCGGTGAATAGCGTTGTTTAGTCCCTTGTCTTTAAAAAGGTCATAAAAGGTCCATATCAAGATTTAAACATTTTTGTACTGGGATTTCTAAACATCAAAAGAAATAAAGGCACTTGTGCAGATGCCGAACACGAGCCGAGCTTTTAGAAGAGTTCCAATGGTGTAAGAGGCAGGCAACTCTTTTTTTAGTACGCAATTTCTCCGAAAATGGAAAATATGCAAAGAAGTCATGCACATTCAATTAATAGAACATTTTACGAAGAAATAACAATTTGTCAAAATCAACAGTATATTGATAGAAAATAGAATTTGGGAAAATTAACAGTATATCTTTTCATTTTAAAACCAACAAAACGAACAGTCCTCTTGTCTGGATTAACAGATTTTTAATTTTTGGGCTTTTGTATAGATCGAGTACACGAACCAATTTTATTTTAGAAGAGTTCCAATGGTGTAAGAGGCAGATAACTCTCTTTTTTTAGTACGCAATGTCTCCGAAAATGGAAAATATCCATTTTTTAATAAGAAGTCATACAAATTCAATTAATAGAACATTTTTCGAAGACCCGAACTATACAAGAGCCAATGTCTGCGATAATTTAATATTTTAAACTATAAAAAAATAAAAAATATGTTAATCCAAACAATACGACTGTTCGTTTTGCTGGTTTTGAAATGAAAAAATATACTGTTGATTTTCCCAAATTCTATTTTGTTCAATAAATGTTCTATCAATATACTGTTGATTTTCCCAAATTCTATTTTGTTCAATAAATGTTCTATCAATATACTGTTGATTTTCTCAAATTATTATTTCTTCGAAAAATATTCTATTAATTGAATTTGCATGACTTCTTATTTAAAGAATGCATATTTTCCATTATCGGAGACATTGCGTACTAAAAAAGAGAGTTATGTGCCCCTTACACCATTGGAACTCTTCTAAAATAAATTTCGCTCGTGTACTCGATCTATACAAGAACCGATTTTTTTTATAGTTTAAAATACTAAATTATCGCAGAAATTAAAATTTGTGAAAATCAACCGTTTCAAGGCATTCACGTCGATTACGTCTATTTTTGGAGAAGCTAGAAATTATGTACTTAAAAAAACAGAGTTGTCTGCCCCTTCTTACACCATTGGAACTCTTCTAAAATAAATTTCGGCTCATGTACTGCATCTGCACAAGTGCCGAAATAAAAATCCTCTACTCACAAAACTATCACAAATAATGAACACGTTTAGCTTAATCTGGGAAACACCCGAGAGTGTTCTTAGTCGGGGAGTGAGGCTAATGGTCATAAAGTTCATGAGTCTGCTACTTTCACTACCTCAAACTTTACTGCTGCTACCAATTATTATCATTTGGGGGTAAACATAAAGTTTCCTGACCTGATAATTTTATCGGAAAGGTGATATGCAGTAGCTCAAATTTTTTTTTTAAAGATTATGACATGCTGAACGTATTGAAGTAAAATCAATTTAGTATTACATATGAAATAGGAAGAAAAACACGTTTTAAATTAATAACTTAACCGGCATTAGTCGATATGAACCTGGACGGTAGTCGTTATAAAAAAGTGGGAACGAAAAATGTCGAACGAAAAGAAGTGAAGTCTTTTTAGTGAGTTATATAACAATGATTTATTTAAAACAATTGAAATTTTTATTATAATATTTAATTCGCAACATAATTCTTGTGTTTTCGCAACACAATTTACAAAAAAAAAAAAAATACTATTAGAAATAGATAAGGAAAACCGGGTTAAAATGGGCCACTTTTTGACGTTTTCTTTGACATCTGATAACTTCCCCATCACTGCATGCATGAAGGGGAAAATGTGCTCAGGGTAGCAAATGGGTTTTCCAGTGAAATAAAGATAATGCATGCTAATCTTTTAGAATAGAAGAGGTGACGAAGAGGAAATGTTAGTGTGTAAATGAGATACTGACGAAGACAAAATATAGGAGGTCATAGTTATTATAATTCCCCAGTGGGGAAAAGAGAATTGTTCATGATATTGAATGTGCGTACACCGGCTATGGTGTCAGAACGCGTCCATATGTGTATGCAAATATGCGTATCTCTAATATCAAGTCCACGTGTTGAGGCAGTAGCCATTTTGTCTTCTTGTCGAACCCAGGGCCAAAGCCCCGGGAAAATATATGTTGCGTCCCCAAATAAGGAGGGGGGAGGGTGTTTGGTGGTGCCAAAAAAGGAAAGAGAGAGAAGTGTCGTCTCGTGACACAGAAGTAAAAAAAGCCCTATTTATCTACTTCCCATAGAGTAGAATGTGACACAAGGTCGGAAAGTGAGAATTGCGCACTCTAGAGGAAGAGTACTTGGGCCTTTAAAAAATTGCCTGTGCAGCTCCATCGGCAGTCTCCGGTAGTTGGGGCTCAGGCGATTAGCAATAAACTAACCCCTTCTCAAAGGGTGAGAAGGAACTGCACAGGACAGTCCCATAGACCGGCGTAATCAAGCCCCGAAGGCCAAGACAATACGAGTCTATGGGGTGCAGTATCCATCGGAACAGATACTACACTTTGATCTTGACGAAAAGGCCAAAACCGAAAGAAAGTAAAAAAGAACCGCCCGATGACGATCAAATATCTATATAATTATGCTAGCCAACAGAGATTCGCCTAAACGAAGGCCACTGATTGGTCAAGCCAAGGATGAAGTAGTTTGCCTAAACCAATTAGCAGGCAGCTAAGAAGTCATTGATATTTAAACAATATGGCGGCTTGTAGGAAACTGCTACAATCTTCCCTCTAGTACTAAAATGTATCAGGTTTTAGGAGGTATTTTACGTATCTTGAAAAAAAAATTACCGGGGTGAAATGGTCCATCTATATTAAACGTTTAAAAAATCACTGTAAAGAAGAGCATTAAGTATTTTTTCATAGATGAAGTTACTTTACTCTTGTATACATTTAAAAAATAAATAAAAGTCCTGTTAAAAATCAGTATCAATTGGTAACACACAGATCAATACCAGGCGGTACACAGCTGTCATATTGTTTCAATTCCATTACTACTTAACTGCCTGCTGGTTGGTCCAGGCAATCCTTTTTCGCTGACCAATCAATGGCCTTCTCTCAGGCCAATACCGGACGGCTGGCAGGCCTATATAACACATGAGCTCAAGCGCCAATTCTCTTTTCTTCGTGGTACAACAAGCAAGCAACAACAGCGACATCTTGTTCTAAAAACTCAATCCCCTCGCACCTGGATCCAGGAGGTTGTTTACCTTGTTGAATGCATACGCACATACAGACACAGAGCAACACACACGTCACTCTCTCTCTTTTTTACCCTTTTCAATGTGTCCACACTTCTGGACCCATTCTCCCATCAAATAACAAATGTACGTACGGACTTTCTCAGAACATATTCTTGTATGCACCTTGTCGTCCGAAAACACCAAAATGTCTCTCTTCTGAGGGCACCCAATCCGACCCAAAACAGTCACTAGTCCGCAAACACCAACTTGAACTCCAACTTCACTCTTCTGACAGCACCAAATCCGACCTCCACCTTCACTGGTCTCAATCCGGGATGAACCAAAGAAAAAGTGCGCTTTCTCATTTCCTGTCCTCTTTATGGGGACTCCCATCATGCAATGCATAATAGATCACATGATCATTTGGTACTTCCTTTCTATAAAACCAGCCATTTGCTTTAACTCTGTTGTTCCACATGGCCTGGTCTGGTATTACAGGTAAGTCTTATGTTTTTATTTTCCACTACACACCTTTAAACCTTTTACTCTGTCAAGACTTCTGGACGTATTATTCTATTATTATTCATTTCTCCTGCCTTTACCCATTGGATTCCCGACCACCACTCGTAGACTTTCGGCAGCCACAAACTTTCCTAACTGCTCTGTCCATAAATTTCCTTATTCTTATGAATATGATAAATAAAGCTGTTTCATGTATTAGAAATGGACTTCGTCTTTACTTCTATGCTGGTGACCCGAGAGCATGCAGTCTTCTAGCAACGTTGTTTCTCGTCTTCGTAATCAACACTTTTTTCTGCCACAGCCTTTGAAACCGTTATAAAAATCTTCTCACCGGAAAACTAAAACATCGCCACATGGACATATTTCACCGAAAAGCTAAAACATTTCCACGCTGTATCAGTATGTCATAGCTGATTTGTTTACCTTTTAAACTTCCGGTAATTATCTTCCCTTAGCCTGTCCCAACTTCCTGTCCCCACTTGTAATGGCGTCTTATATAAATAAAGTTTGTGTTCATTTACTCTCTGTCTCTGTTTGTTCTTAATCCAAGCCATCCTCGACCGGCGACAACACAACATGGTGTCAGAAGTGGGATCCAAGGACACAAGAATGTTATTCAGCGAAAATCACACTTTATAGACATATTCGTCAGGTTTAGGTGACATTACACTCGTCCCCAGAAAATACGCACGTGCGCACAGCTATACACCGAGGTAAGAGGAATTTGACTCTACTGTTTTGTTAATTTCTCATCATGAACACTCCCCCCATACATTAGCACCAAGGATAGACTGGTCCAGTCCCAACTTGGAAAAAGAAATGGACATTTTTTCACGTCAGGCTAAGGGCAGATAATTACCGGAAGTTTAAAAGGTAAATAAATCAGCTATTACATACTGATTAGCGACCACTTCGTTTTTCAGACGGATGAAAGTAAAAATGTGGACAACTACATGAGACATGTGTGTTCGTATATGTATTTTTAAACATGATGTCCCACATATTTCACAAGCAAATGGCTTTTCTCTTTTTGTTTCATTTTACTTCAGTCGAAGTTCTCATAAATCAAGGGGCCGCTTCTTGGGGATAACACTTGATCTCTATATGAGATACGTAGATATTCGAATATTCTATTAAAGTTCTTCTTCATTTCTCAAACGTTGAGTTAGTAAAGTAGTTAAGAACATTACTTTTCCTCTCCCCAATTGATCAGTAAACTATATAATTGTATATCTTTCTTGTAGTCTTATCAGTCAGTCTTACTGGATCCCAGGACAAGAATTATTCTAGTCCGGTGGAGTATCCAACAAAGTGCTGTTACTTGAGGTAACATCACTCGTATGAGCAAGTGTATAGCCATGTCGAGATCTTATTTGTGCTGCAAATACTATGTTATTTTGAATATTTGGTCAGGGTTTACTTGTAAGGTGAAGTATCCTCATGTCAGGTTGTTATGACAAACACTTGTACAGAGAGACCGAAGACACTCGAGGATGGTGTCTCTCTGGTATGTAACTGCAAATGTCTATGTAAGTTAAAAATTGACGAAAAATCATTACCAAGAATTCTCCTGAGGGTGTATTACAGAATGCATCACAAAATTCGACTCTTGTGAAAGAGACTATAACTATAAGAAAATGATTACATTTGACAATTTTTTTTTATTTCTTCTATGCTAAGAAATTAATATAAACTGTTTCGACTCTTATAAAGGTGCAGGAGTGAGATACTTTCTGGGTCGGTAGAATTATCCAACACTTTTTCATTTAGCAAACGATTTGATGCTTACAGGTCTGGAGTGAAGGTAACTCCTAGAAGCTTATCAAAGCAGGAGGTTTCCTCAAGAAGAGAACCATTAATTTCAACTTGGATCTGAGCATTTGTGGTGAAAGAGAAGCTTATTTTACAAATAAACAAACAATGATTATTTTTAATAAAAAATGTCTTGTTTCTTCAGGGTAAGAAATACTTATAAATTGTTTCAATTGAAAAATTATTTTATTATTTTCACACTGAACACATATAGTTATATAGGTTCTGTAGTAGATTTGCTTATGTGAATATGAAGTGGAAAATGTAATTCATGCTGCGATGCTTAAATTGTTTTTTTGTTTGTTTTACAGCATATCAACCCTTTTTGGGTTATTTAAAGCTGAATTGGGTGATTTTGGCACAAGTTTTCATGCTTCAAGTTTTTTACATCTTAAAATATTAATCCCTGGTGTTTGGTTTGGTTGTTTTGTAGAGAAAAATGCTTTTGTTTTTAGCTTTGCAGAAAATGATTGAGTTTTGCCAAAAAAAATGGGAAAAACAGTACCATCAATGTTTGGTGCCTTTTAAGTCAGGAAGCCGGTATCTTCAGACAGGTTGATCTAGTAGCACCAGGGTATTTGAACGATAGGTTAATGTTAAGATTAGAGGTATGTTAAGAACTTTCGAAAAGGCGATTAAATCTTTTTTTAAGATTATGACATGCTGAACATTTTGGAGTTAAAAATCTATTTAGTATTACATGAAATCTGAACAAAAACACGTTTAAAATTGGTTCCTATCCAACATGCCGCCATTTTGTAAATAAGCCTATAATACTAGCATATTTACTCATTTAAAAAGTGTTTTCTCTTCTGATTTCCTACGTAATACTAACGAGATTTTGGCGATTCTCCAGATTAAGCCCTATATGTAATACTGCTCTTAAAAAGATAGCACAAAAACTTTATTATGTACTTACCTGTTAGGTAAAAAAAGATACTACACAAAAAAATAAAACGGTGCTTAAAAAAAAGACAACAAACACTTGTTTATGTTTCAGAAGCTTTGCATTATTTGAACTCATCTTGGATGTTATTCTTACAACATAAACATTCACGAGTTCGACAAGATACACCTAAGGAAGGACGGAGGTTACAACCAAGATAAAAGATTCATCTTTAGTTTATAAATATACAAATATATTATGTTTTTCAAAAAAATATCTTGTGTCTTCAGGGTAAGAAATGCATTAGATGTTTCAATTTTCTTAATAATTTTGAGACACTTTTCACATGAGCAACCTTGTGTCTAGCCTTACCATCATGGAGAGGCAAGTGAATAAAGACAATAATAAACTTTTGTAGTTGATTTGGTTATGTGAATATATAAAGTGTTGAATGATATCTATGGAGTTTCGGAAAGCTGATGAAGATTAATGCTTTGTATTATTGGAATTATTCGGACTACCGTTCTCATCTTGGATCTTATTCTTACTACATTTCTGTCAAGATAACCTTTAACTTTCTTCAGGTGTGTCTTCTCGAACTCAAGAATCTTTCTGTCAAACTCTAAGGAGCCTGTGGCGCAACTGATAAAGGTGCTAAATATAATCAGTTCAAAGTGACACTCTTTGGTGACATGAAGAATACAATTCTAAATTTCTTAAAACTTCTACCCGGTCATAGCTGACAAAAAAAAAATGTATCCACTGTAGATTAAATGAAAGATTCCATTCAAAATTCTGTACAGCAGATTTCAAAGTTTAACAGAAAGATTTCTAAGTTTAACAAGACGTAGCTGAAGAAGGTTGGAGGTTATATCGACCGAAACGTTGTGAGAATAACATAAAAAATGAGAACAGTAGTTCTAATAATGTAAATAATACAAGATATATATGGAGGTAATAACACTAAACCAGTTTTGTAAATAGCGGATTTTTTTTTATTTAACTTACTACACACAACACAAGATCGTTTTCATTTCTAAGTAAGATTGAAATATTTGTTTGTTGAATATGACCAGGTGCATATTGAACAACAAAATAGTGTCTTTTTATGTATGATTGGATAGGCTTTTCAACATAAGTTTTGTCATAGTTATTACAACAATATAGCATAAATAAAGTGTTTGTTAGCATATGATTAGTGCACTTTTAACTTCCCATGTCTTTAACTTTACATAATTCATCTTTTACTTTAATATGTTCTAACATATGTTCTTGTAAGGTAGATTTTGATGAAAACAACCTGTCACAAACTTCACAAAAATATGCCTTCTTGCAAGTGCTTTTTTGGATATGTCTTTGTAAAGAACCTTTCTGGGAAAATGAGATGCTACACATTTGACAAGAAAATGGCTTATCTCCAGTGTGTGTTCGGATATGTGATTTTAAGCAACCTATTGTAGAAAATAGTGTACCACATATTTCACAAGAAAATGGCTTCTCACCAGTATGTGTTCGGATATGTTTTTTTAAACAAGATACTTCAGAAAATGATGAACCACATATTTTGCAAGAAAATGGTTTCTCACCAATGTGTCTTCGGATATGTTTTTTTAAATAATCTAATTGAGCAAATAATGTACCACATACTTCACAAGAAAATGGCTTCTCTCCAGTGTGTATTCGAATATGTTTTTTTAAACAACCTATTTCAGAAAATGATGCATCACATATTTCACAAGAAAATGGTCTTGCACCAGTGTGTATGCGCATATGTCTCTGTAAGGAATATTTAATTGAAAATGAACTACCACAAACTTCACAAGAATATGCCTTATGTCCAGTGTGTGTTAGCATATGTCGTTTTAATGAACCATTTTGAGAAAATGAGATGCCACATATTTCACAAGAAAATGGCTTATCTCCAGTGTGTGTTCGGGTATGAATTTTTAAACCAGTTGATTGAGCAAATGAAGCATTGCAGATTTCACAATAAAATGGTTTCTCTCCAGTGTGTGTTTGGATATGTTTTTTTAAGTTGCCGTTTTCCGAAAATGATTTATCACATATATCACAATAAAATGGCTTTTCTCCAGTGTGTCTTCGGATATGTTTTTTTAAACAACTTAATTGAGAAAATGATGTACTACATATATCACAAGAAAATGGCTTCTCACCAGTGTGGGTTCGGATATGACTTTTTAAACAACCTAATTGAACAAATGATGTACCACATATTTCACAAGAAAATGGCTTTTCCCCAGTATGTATCCGTATATGTCTCTGTAACATAGAATTTGAAGAAAAGGAATTCTCACAAAATTCACAAGAATAGGGTTGCTTTCCAGTGTGAATACGCATATGTAACATCAAGGAATGCTTTGATGACGAGGACGAGCTGCAAATTTCACAGACAAATTTTTTCTCGCGTGTGTGTGTTCGGATATGACGTTTTAAAGAGCTTTTTCCAGAAAAGGATTTACCACATATTTCACAAGAAAATGCCACAGTATGCGTTTTCTTATTCTTTTTCAATTCCTTAATCAAAATATCTGATACTTCATCAGCATGGGGCTTCTTCTCAGTGTATATTCTAGTATGCATCATAAATCTCAGCTCCTGTGAATTGGATGAATCACACATATTAGATGAACATGGTTTCTCTTCAGTCTGTGATTGCATATCGTTTTGATAAAAACACTATTAAATGTTTTTTCATCTGAACATATCTGCAGGTGTCACAACCTTTATCTTTTTTATTTTTCTTATTTCATTTCTCATTAGCATAGAGACAGGATATTGTGACTATTCTCTATCTCTACAAATCTACTATCAGACCATGTATGGAGTATGTTGTCATATTTGGGCTGGTAAATCTCTGTCCCATTTGAGATTTCTTGATAAAGTTCAGAAACGTATTTGCAATTTGGTTGGCCGCATCCTTTCTTATTCTCTGTACCCTCTCTCTCACAGATGTGATGTTGCTAGTCTCAGTCCTTTCTAGAAATACTATTATAGCATGTGTTCTTCAGAATTGTGTTCCTTTTGTTCCAGTTTTTTGGCTCGTTGCTCTTGTGGTCTCCGTCAATTTGCTGTTTTGATACATCATTGTAATACAGCTCCCTATTCCAGTAGCTTCTTTCCAAGAACTGCAGGCTTGTGGAACTCTCTTCCTGCTGACTGTTTTCCTTCTATTTATAGCCTGGGTATTTTCAAGACTACGGTCAATAGACATCTCCTCTCTTTGTGATAATTATATTTGGCTCTTGTTAACTCCTGACATCAAGTGGCTTCATGCCTTGTCTGGGTCGATTTCCATTAAAAGAAAATGTCAAAGAACCGTCTGCTGTTAAGGGGCTCCAACTGTGTGTTCTGTTGAAGATTTTTGACGTTTTCGTAAGTAATTTATGTTTTAAATTATTTTGATAAAAATAATCAAATATCTTTTCACTTCAACATATCTGCGTATGACTTTCTCGACCTGACTTTTATTGCAAACCAGTGTCGCACTTTACTTTCTGTGTTTTTTTATGTTTTTTTTAATTTAGAAAATTTATATCAACATGTTTCATGAAACTATTTTCTCTTCATTGTATATTCTGTATGTCTCCTCACATGATTATTGATTTTAGAAAGCACTAATTATTTCTTCAGTTGGAAAATCTGTAAAAAATTGAGAAATAGAAATTATATTAAAATCCTTTTTTCAATAAATCATTGTTTTCTCTATTGTTTATAATTGATGATGACAATCTTTTTTAATATTTTGTTTCTTACTTACCTTCAGCTGTTAATAAACAGAGAGTAGTATCAAATAACATACAATGAAAGTCATAGAAACTTAGTAGGCTATAGCTCACTTGGTGAGTTAATTGCAAACTGCAGCTAATTAGAACAATTAAAACGGTAGTTTTTTTCACATATAACTCTCTCCCAAAATTGAGGAATATTTTCGCATATATTTTGTGTAATTAAAATATATTGGAAAAAGCCTTAGGGAAACAAACGTTGATTAACTCAGATTTAGTATCGTAATATGTATTCAAATTGTGAATATTAAAAAAATTCAATATTTTCTTTTTAATAATTAAAATAATTTGTCTTTTTCATGGTTGTTCTTGTGCTTGTTTTATACAATAAAATATTTAGGTTATTAAATAAAAAACATGTCAGGCTTTTCATAAAATATTGTTTTACCAGAAAGGATATAAAAAGAAATGTAAAGTAAAATATTTAAATATTATTGATCAAAATATAAATATATTTTAATAGAAATTATATATAAATATATAATATAAAAAAGTGAATATATTAAAATATTATTGATGAAAAAAACAATACCTTCATTTTCTAACAATAAAAATGAGAACCATATTTTTTGTAACTAACATTTAAAGAAATTTTGGAATTAGATTGAATATTTTTACTTTATGCTTCGGAAATTCTTTAGATGAGGATTGATAATTTTTATTATATTAATTCGTTGGAAGATTCTCATTTAGATGTTATTCTCGCAATGGTTCAGCTGATGCACCCTCCCACCTTCTTATGTGACACAACAAATAAAGTGCTAAGAAACAATCAATTCTAAATGACATCCGGAGTTTGATGTTTCAATCTTCAATACAGGCGAGACTAAGAATATAATGAATAATTGCTTAAGACTTCTACCCGGTGAAATAGCTGATAATTAAGGGAGGCCTGAGAGCGCTCTATCCCTTAATAGACTTCACGAATGGCCTATGCTGGAAATCTCATTTCTTTGATCAATCATAACTAAAAAAACCAATAAACCAAATTAGTTAAAACTTTGCACAAAATTTTTATTTGATAGGTTCTATAAGTGTGTACAATTTCAGCATCATTAGTCAAGGCAACCCAGAGATCCAGAAAGTTCAATCATTAAATCATGTTATTTGTGTGTACGTACATACGTACGTATGTGCCACCCTGTATCTCATCAACTATTTGATGGATTCAGCTGATTTTTGGCAGAGATAGAGGGTCTAGGGTCTAGTTGATGGCATTTTAATTTTAGTTCACCATATACCTTAGTTTTCCAGAAAATTCCAAAAAACCTTATGAGAAAGCATTGTTTTGAGGCATAGCCTTTACAAAAGTAGTGACATTCCATGAAAAATGCCAGTATACTGAAATCATATGGTTAATAGGGTTAAGATGAAAATTCATATACACTAAATGTACAAAAGCAAGGAAATTCCCAGATTTTTACACTTTTATTGTCGTTAAGGGTATGACTACATGTCAAGCAAACCATTTCATTATCACATCACTACAGTATAAATCTCTATGCATGAGTGGATGAAGTGTGTGAGGTGCGCTGAAGAAAAATTCCTACCAGTAAAATACATAGCCCTGTTATGCTCGCATACCCTTAATGACAATAACAGTGTAAAAATTTGGGAATTTCCTTGCTTTTATACATTTAGTGTATATGAATTTTAATCTTAACCGTAATAAGGGCATATGATTTCAGTATACTGGCATTTTTCATGGAATTACGACTAGAGGCCTATTAATGAATGTTTGGTTTTCAAAAATTTCATGAAGAAATAAGTTCCACTATATTTTAAAATTCTCAGAATAACATTGTAATTTGAAGCTGTGTTAAAAGCTAAATAAATGAAGATATATATGTTTGTTGTCACTGTATTGAGATGGTAAAAAAAGCCAGGAGGGTTCTCTACCTGCTATGGAGATACTTTCTAAGCCTAACAGTAGGCGCTTTCGATCCCCTATGCAAAACCTTGGTACGATCAATTCTTAGGTATGACATCCAAGAAAAAAAATCCCATCTTCAAAAAGATATTGCATACCTGGAGCGTGTTCAAATGTTGGTAAAAAGGATAGTGACAGGATTCTCCATGCTTACTTACAATAAATCGCTCAAAGACTGAATCTGTTCTCATTTGAGCAGTGAAGGCTGCGAGGGGACCTGATTCTGGCATACAGCATCATAATTTGGAATGTAAATCTACCTTTACACCTCAATATCTATTCGCTATACTTTTATATTTGGATATGTGTGTGAGACTACCTATACAGGCTTATGATTGTTCGACAACTTGCAACTTTCTGTGATAAAAAAAAACCAGAACATCAAGCAGAGTGTCAATTGTCAGCAAATTAGGTAAATGAATCATAATGCTACAAAAATTGATGAATTTACATGTAGTTACATATTTGTTTGTCGTTAATGGGATGTAGTGTTTTATATCTTAGTTCAATGTCACTTGATATATTCAAAGGTTTTTATTACTTCCACTAAAATATTCATTTTGTAAAATTTACTATTGAAATACAAAATTATCAGATTATTTTTTTTAATTTTGAAAAGTTGAATTTTCAATTTTTCGAAGGATTTCAGTTTTTATATAACCAAGGGCTACCCTGCGCTAAATTAAGCTAAAATGTATATAAACCGAATTTTGAGGGCTAAAAAGTTTAAATGTAAAACAGGAAAATATTTTTTCTTGATCTTACATAGAAACTGCATCACACTGTTTAAAATTGAACAAATAATTTTACAAGATCTTAATTTGTTTATAATTAAGAACTTAAATGTTTATCAGCATATTGCAATTGTGTTTTTTTTAAAGAATTAAACTAATAATTTAATAAAAGAATTAGGGGGGGGCGTCATTTTCATTAACCAATTATTGTTTTAATTTCCTGTCAGAATAAACTTTTTCGAATTTTAATATTTTATTTTGCTTTTAAGATAAGCGCTTTTTAAAAATTATTATAAAAATGAAAACAAAGCTGGCAATGATGTTTGTTGTTTCAAGGTCAAGTGACAATGGTGTTATGGGTAATTTTGAATAACTACACTTGCCAAATGCAAAGTCATGGCATTTTTACCGCTGTTATCTCCCCCCTCTAAAACATGCAGTGTTATTTGGGCCTGTTCTTTTTTCTTTTCTTTTTATTGGCAAATAATAATTTGTTTTCTGACTTTTGTGGTAACTTGGCAAATAATAATTTGTTTTCTGACTTTTGTGGTAACTTGGCAAATTATAATTTATTTTCTGACTTTTGTGGTAACTTGGCAAATAATAATTTGTTTTCTGACTTTCGTGGTAACTTGGCAAATAATAAATTATTTTCTGACTTTTGTGGTAACTTGGCAAATAATAAATTATTTTCTGACTTTTGTGGTAACTTGGCAAATAATAAATTATTTTCTGACTTTTGTGGTAACTTGGCAAATAATAAATTATTGTCTGACTTTTGTGGTAACTTGGCAAATAATAAATTATTTTCGGACTTTTGTGGTAACTTGGCAAATAATAATTTGTTTTCCGATTTTTGCGTTAACAAATAATATATTACAAATTTATTTAGGTGCTTTTACATTTTAGATGATACTTTGAATAAAACAAACTGAGGAATATCTGTTTGATGTATGTACCTGTCACGAGTTGAATAAATCCTATACAAAAAAAAGCACGCAAATTAATCAAGTAGTTTTTTTTATAAAAGAAAATTAAATTTTAGCCATGTACGAAGAGGACAGCCATTTTGAAAGTTTCCAAAGGGGGATTGAAAGTTTTAAAAGGGAGATAACCGTAACTTCAAAAATCGCTCCGTTTGATCACGTGACGTCAAGAGATAATTTAACTTTTCTCATTTTTTAAAAATGAAAAACACAATAAAAAAAAACACAATTTCTGAAAGATAACACAGACGTACTATATAAGACAAAATGAGATACATTTAACTTTTCCCCCCTTTTAAAACATGGAGGGTTGACTTCCTAGAACTGCACAGGACAAACCCATAGACCGGCAGAATCAAGCCCCGAAGGCCAAGACGATAGTCTATGGGGTGCAGTATCCATCGGAACAGATACTACACCTTGATCTTGGCCAAAAGGCTTAGATTGCCAAGAAATTGTCTTTAATGCGAAGACGACATAGAAATTCCTGTGGGTGACTGAGGAAATTGTTAGTTTCGTACCGCTCATCTTTTTATGGTAATTTTTGTTACTAGATGAAAATAACAAGTGCCATTATATAGGAAGCAGGGCCGTGGTAAATGTCATGACGTCACATGTGGCCGCCATATCCAAGTATAATTATTCAAAATAACCGTGTTTTATGTATAGTAGGTAATATAAATTAAGAAAACAAAATAAAAGCAACATTAAGTATGTTTTTTTAAGTATCAAAATCGTTTGATATTTTTCTACCTACATTATTTTTACCTTAAAGAAGATGGGCGATTTTCAAGAAGAGTTAACAGGGGAATGTTTTACAATAGCCGTTCAGCTCGCGAGTCGGGTTGAAAAAAAGTTGTAGAACGTAGTCAAAAAAATGAATATGCAACAAATAAATGCGACGTACGTAGAGACCAGAGATTTTCCTAGTTTTCTATTCCATTTGTTTGTATGTTTACGTATGGTAAATGGGTTTTTATTAGACATGAAAAAAAAAAAAAATTTTAATGTCTTCGTTTTTAAAAAACAAAATGGCGTCATTATTTTTGGCTGTTGGTGTCACGTGTTTGTTTTTTTTTTACCAGGACTCATAATCAAAACGGCGTTTTTTTTTTTTGGGGGGGGGAGTTGCATTTTTGAAATTTTATTTTATGAAACGAACATTTTAACGATCATTTTGATCACCGAATGAGCGCGCATGTCGTTACGTCATTGGGGGTTAGGGTTAGGGCTTGGTTAGGGTTAGGGTTAGGGCAAGGTTTAGGTTAGGGTTAGGGCTGGGTTTAGGTTAGGGTTAGGACTGGGTTTAGGTTAGGGTTAGGGCTGGGTTAGGGCTGGGTTTAGGTTAGGGTTAGGGCTGGGTTTAGGTTAGGGTTAGGGCTGGGTTTTAGGGTTAGGTTTAGGGTTAGGAATTTTTTAAAGAAACAGGAAAAAAAACATTACGGTGTGACGAATGAAAATAATATGTAAATAAAAGCACACTGACATGTAAATAAAAAGAAAATTATTTTATTCCTTTTGTTTAAAATGTAGTTTTGTTTTGTTCTTCTGCTTGACTAAAAAATGCAAAAATTGCGCTTTGACTATGAGTCCTAGTAAAAAACCAACCGAATCCAGAACGAGGCTTAAGTCTCGTTCTGGATTCGGTGTTTTCTATCGAAGCAGCCATTACTATTTTTTTTTTCACTTCACTTACGCTAAAACTATTAACTTATAGAAAATAGCACTTTTAACGGATTATAATCATTAATAACTGTCACAGTTAACTTGGAAATTCAGTTTTATCGGCTACGGTAACTTTTATTTGTTGTATATTTGTTTTTTCAGCGTTTTCGTTGTTGGGCTATTGTTAAAAATACCCGTTAACAGAAAAAAGTGAAAGAAACAAAGTCAACAAATAACTGGGCACATGTTCGTCTTTAACCACTGTCCGTTTTTCACAACTTTTTACTGACCATTTTTCTTTTCTATTTTCGGTGTACACTTATCTATCAGGCTGCTAGAGAATTCCGGCGTTTTTGGAATTTTTTTTCAAAATCTTACATTTTAGGAGGGGGGATCAGTTTCCAATGTTAATTCAACGTAGACTGACCCCCCCTCTTTTTGACCATCTCAATTTTAAAAAAAATCACTTTCGGTATACGATTACCTATCATGTCAATAGATTATTCCGGGGGTTTTGGAAAGAAATTTAAAAAATTGTGATTTTAAGACGGGGGATCAGTTTTCAATGTAAATTCAACGTGGACTGATCCCCCTCTTTTTAACCATCTCAAATTTTTAAAATTCTTCTTCTGCTTACAATTACCTATCATGTCGCGAGAGAATTCCGGGGTTTTTGAAAAGAAATTTTTAAAAAATGAGATTTTAAGACGTAAAAAGTTGTGAGAAACGAACTATGGTAAAAGACGAACAAGACTGATCCCCCGTCTTAAAATCTCAATTTTTTGAAATTTCTTTCCAAAAACGCCGGAATTCTCGTTACATGATAGGTAATTGTAAGCAGAAGAAGAATTTTAAAAATTTGAGATGGTTAAAAAGAGGGGGATCAGTCCATGTTGAATTTACACTGAAAACTGATCCCCCGTCTTAAAATCACAATTTTAAAAATTTTCTTTCCAAAATCCCGGAATTCTCTATTGACATGATAGGTAATCGTACACCGAGAAAGATTTTTTTAAAAATTGAGATGGTCAAAAAGAGGGGGATCAGTCTACGTTGAATTAACATTGGAAACTGATCCCCCCTCCTAAAATGTAAATTACTTGAAAAAATTCCAAAAACGCCGGAATTCTCTAGCAGCCTGATAGATAAGTGTACACCGAAAAAAGAAAAGAAAAATGGTCAGTAAAAAGTTGTGAAAAACGGACAGTGGTTAAAGACGAACATGTGCCAATAACTGTTACCAATGGCAATAAAAACTACTTTTTTTTTTACTTATCTGCATAATTTGTTTTTTGTTTTTAAGTATTTAATACACTTTTATTTACATTTTTTATCGTTGCATTAAGAGCCCTGTAAACCCGACAAATTCAACACGGCGCCGGATTTTACTAGAAGTGAAGCCTCCATGTCGTATGATAAACTCAAAAATTAAAAAAATACACTGTAATCAATCGGTCCAACATTTAATTTTCAATTCATCATTATATTTTTATTAGCTGTATTTTTAATTAATTTTCGATTGAGGTGCGATTATCGAGGCTTTACATCGAGTAAAATATGGCGCCATGTTGAATTCGTGTGGCTTGCAAGACTCCGGAAGCCACGGTAAAAATACTTTAAAACATCATTTTTCCTTTATCTAAGTAGGTAGAAAAGTAATTGTTATTGCCTTTGGTAATATTTATTTATTGCGTATCGTTTTTTTTTTACTCCTTTTTTTTTGTTAAGTGTTCTTGAAAATCGCCAGAAAATATTATGAAGTGGCTTGTTCATACCTTGATTTTATTTTGTCTGGTTGCTTTCCGTCTGTTGTTATACATTTTACTGAGCCAATATCATCCGCCATGGGGGGGGGGGGGGGGGGGGGGTATCTGTCCAAGCTGTCGCGAGGAAATCTCCCGTCTCGTTCTTTTTTTGTCTGTTAAAAAAAATTTCTTTTAAATTTGGTTGGGTTTTGTAAGGATTTCTCAGTCGACAGTCAATATACACAATTGCAATAATGATTTTTTTAAAGACGATGAAAGCTTGAAAATATTTTGAAGAAAATGTTGCACCTAAAAAACGAAAATGTATAAGCGGTGAATAGCATTATTTTGTCTCTTTCTTTTAAAAGGTCCGTTTATGGTAAATTTTTACTTACCCGGCGCAGTTTACCCCTTAAAAAGTTCAAATTCTACTTTTTTTTGTCCCAAAATTAAATTTGCTAAATTTTTACGTGTTTTTATTTTAAAAAAATCCCCCTCCCTCACAAAATTAAAAACTCAAGTCGGTTACATGTCTCGTTTTACGCTAAGTGGCCAGGACATGAGTGCTCATTTTACGTTAAATTTATAAAGGAAAGTGATCCCCCACTCTAAAATCTTAAATATATATTTTTTTAATTCCTTCTTTTCGGACATTTTTTTTAGGCTGTTTAAATGTATTTTCACAAAAAAAGTAGAATTTGAACTTTTTTAGGGGGTAAACTGCGCCAGGTAAGATAGTAAAAATTTAACACGTTTATTTTATTTAAAACATTTTTACATCCGAATTCAGGCCTTCTGGGGTACTGTGCCTTTTCACCATTTGAGAAGAGGTTAGTTTATTGCTATCGCCTGAGGTGCCCCTACCGGCGAATGCCGATAGGCGCTGGCTTTAAATGTCACAATGACCCTCGACCCTCACCTTTCCCCCTTCCACAACGGGCACTATGCCTAAGGTGTGGTGCATTCTGAGGGATGTAATTTTCATCTAATATAGAAATGAATGTTTCCGAGGAATGCACCGGCCTAAATAAATTCTCACCCTTTGAGAAGGGGTTAGTTTATTGCTAATCGCCTGAGGCGTCCCGACCGGGGAATGCCGACGGGGCTGCATAGGCATTTTTTGTAGGCCAGAGTGCTCACTTTCTCGAGTGCTGTCTTTCCAATCCCACATTCCGACCTTGTGTCACATCTTTCTGCTGTGGGAGGGAAGTACATAAAAAAAATTTTAAAAAGAAAAAGTTTACAAGCAGGCTCTTTTTTTAGGGTGCCCATTTAGCGACAAAGTCCTGCAAGTCATGTATTGGTGGTGCTTACAAGATTCAAATTATCAGTCGTTTCGGCTATTAATTCTATTTATAATTTATTTATCAGGTAGGGTGTGGGATTCGGTCATAAACGTCATTCCTTCCTCAATTTTCTTATTAGCCACTCTTGTTACTAGGCCATCAAAGTGTCCCCATTCGTCAAAGGGCCCCCTTTTGTATTATCAATTTTCTTTAGAAACAACGAGAAAAGTATGGAATTTCTACGTTCCCGTGGGGTCTTACTGCAGAATCTCATCTGCACTCATGTCCTATATGTCCAAGTCCAAGAAAACCAATTGCTGTTTTATACTTTCACACACCAAAGACTCTATTGGTACTGTTTCAGAAAAGGCAACAAAATGTTTTTTTATTGCAACATAGGGGCAGCGGGTAGGGGCTTGGTAGACAGTGTGGGACAATAAACGTAAAAAAAAGAGGAGACAATTGTGATGTGTTTGTAAAATGTAAATTTAAAATGCTAAAATATCTTTTTAATTTGTTCTTTAAAACTTTTATTAAAGAAAAGTTCCAAAATTGTTGTGACGGTGCGGGGAGACTGAGGAATAAATAGCCACAACGCGCATGCTCCCGCTGAAAGGAAACAGTGGCCGCACATGGTCACGAACCTAGAACCGTTTGATTACATGAATAGAAGAAACAAGGACTATGAAAGATGCATTTGGTTAATTAATTCCTATTTCAGTCACATAAATCATTTACAGTTGACAAAATACACACAGAAATACCAGCTCTCAGTATTCAAAAGAGTAATCACACCATTTTTTCTCCTCCTTTCTCCAAGCACAGTCGCCATGTTGCATCCAAATATATGGAGCAGTAGCAGTTCTCGTCTCTTCACTCCCCGACAACACGAGACATTCGCTTCCAGCTGTAGTGGTAGTCCTTGTTTATTCTATTCATGTAATCAAACGGTTCAAGGTTTGCAACTGCGTTCGGCCACTGTTTCTTTGCAGCGAGTGCATGCTAGTCGTGGCCACTTATACCCCGGTCTCTCCACAGTGTCACTACACAACTTCATGTGTAGAAAAATAAAAATAAGATTTATATCACACAAAGTACATTTTATCTTGTTTTAATGTTTTAAGCAGTGTCTACCTTGTCATCTTATGCTTACATTCTTAAATCAAGTATGGTGGGCCAAAGGTGTAAAGAATGTACATACTATCAGCAGCAGTCGTCAAAAGACAAACAAACAAAACTATCTGCTTATATTAAATATTTGTTCAGTAATACAATACAAATGTATTATCTTGAGAAGACCTTCATATCAGAGTTTGCGAAAGGCTTTGGATATATCAAGCGCTACTGCTCTAGCTACACCTTCCTTATCCAGTGTATGGTATATGTGTACTATTGGTCAGAAAGAAGTTTAGCATTTTAGAGGTGGTGGACTATATCTAGATTGATTAACAATTGAACGATTTTAGCAAATAGGGAGAAAAAATTTTATGGGCCGATAATCTTTTTGGTCAGTTCTTTTACCGGAGTTCTTGAAAACTTTTACTACAAAGCAATTTTTCAGCTATCAGGGAAGCAGAATTCGGCAAGGCATTTATGATAGAGTTTGGAGAGGACAGGACCCAGTTCAGCAGAGCATTTTGTATTATTAGAATAGCAGGGATAAGATCAGGTCTACATGCTTTATATGTGTAAAGGTTTTTATGATATACAGGATATGGGAAGGGGTGATGATCAGATCATCAAGTGTGGTTTGTGGAGTCCGTGATAGAGTTTAAGGTGACCTACTGAGCAAGAAGTTAAGCTTTATGCGTTGCTATGCAAGCAACATCATTGTTCATTCACACAGATACCGATTTTCCAGAACTCTAAAAATCCCAATTTGTGTGCCTCAATGCGTTTTCTGAGCATCTCGGTGTACTTACTATTACCTGTGGCTATTACACTCTCATAATAGATACTTGATGCTATAAATTTTAGTCTACTTTAGCTAACTTATGGTGGTTGAATCGGCGGAATGCTTTCTGTCTAAGTGCAATAACAGCTTCACAGGTTCAAGTTAACCATTGGGGAGAGAGGGTCTTACTATAGAATCTTCGCATGGGGACAAACGTTTATATGCCTGTTTTGCCCTATTCTTTTACCTCGTTTGTGCACTGTTCAGCAGGAAGAGAAAAAGTTTTACTCCATGGACCATCTTTAATGAGATCCTTGAGGGATTCCCAATCGGCTTGTTGGTAATATCACGTTTTAAGTAACAGCACTTCGGTTTGGGGTCAGACGTTTAAAGTGATATCAACCATTATCACAAGGTGATCAGTGTTCTAGAGTGGATTATGGGCTTCCATTACACAAGCTTCGGAAAGTGTTGTGAAGAATAGGTTGAGAAGTGAGGCTTTCTGATCTTTACAATTTGGGAGGCACATCGTTAAAGTGACACTTTGTAAAAGGGAATGGACAATAGAGAAATTGTGCTGCTGTTACTATATGCATCTGTGTAGCTTGAGAAACCAACCAATCTCTGTGGTGGACATTAAAATCCCCAAATATGTGGATTAGAGCACTCAGATCTAAGGGAAGTGCTACATCTACACTATTGAAGACATAGTCGAGTAGGGTACATCCATGAGTTGAAAGAGAACAGTAGCGGAAATATAGGTAACTAATGCTGTGTTATAAAGTTAATCTAAAGCACATCTAAGCCTTATCATCCGATTCTAGACTGATTTCCATAGTCAAGGGGAAGGTGTTACAGGTATAGACTCTGAGCCCGTGCATATGCTTGTCAGAGTCTTTAAGGCAGAGTGAGAGGTCTACTGGCATGTCAAAATGACTAGAGGAGATTGAGGGTGTGTGTGTTAGTTTCGCTTTAGTCTTAGATATCTGGAAAGTTTACAAGGAGGAAGGATTCAACATCATTGAGGTTTGTTCTAAGGCCTCAGATATTTGTGAACAGAAGCCTCAAGGAGGGAGAAGATTTGGTTAATTTTTTAGGGGTGCAAAGGGGTTACTTTTACTTGTTCTCTCAAGTTATAAATAAAGTTGCCATATTTTATATGGATAGACGCGGTCATTACTTTTTGTCATGTCTTTTTTACTCTAATTTGCTTGGGTTCACAAAAGACTAGATTAGTGTATGTTTTTCTATGGTATTTGGGGTAAGTTTATCAGTATGGCTAGGATAGATAAGTAGAATAAGGATATGTGTCATGAGGTTATTTATTGTCCCCACCCATGCAGTTTGGAGTCAGGAGCAGATTACTGTTAGTGAGTTGAATATTATAGAATTAGGTAAAATGTTTTAGCTCATATCATATCTAATACATCTAATACAACATATCCTCTTTTCAATTAAGAGTCAGATTTAAATTTTTAAATTTTTATTAATAAAAAAATTCTTGATGAAGAAAACTATAGTCGTTTACTCATTCATGAGAAGAAAACTTCAGAAGTCTCGTTTCTAGAGTCTTTATTAGTGATGGGACGATGAAAATATTTTTCCCGATCCCTTACAATTACCGATTCTGTTCTAAATTCCCGATTCCGATATAATTACCGATTCGATTTCGATTCTGAAGCTTCTAATCGCCTAAATAGTAGAATTTTATTATTTTGGGTATTTCGCAGAGAGTCATTATCTACTTTTAAATATAATTTTCTTTTTAATTTGACAACTTCTTGATATTTTCCATTTATGTATTAGATCCAACATTTTGATAAACTTATTGCGAGATTTTCATCTTTATTTTTACCTGTATCATTTTTTACTGTGCCATTTTTACCTAAATTCGTTATTATGATCTATAGATTTTTATTTTAGTAGTTTAAATTAATAAATATTTATCATTTTATCATTAGTACCAGCAATAGAAAATTCAGTTTTAAACCAAACAAACAAAAACAATTAAAAGAATCGTTTTTGGAATCGGAAATGAGATTCAGATTTATCCAATTCCGATACAAATTCCACAAAGAGTTCCGATTTTTCCAGCACCCGATTCCGATTAATA
Source organism: Sepiola atlantica (assembly GCA_963556195.1). NCBI lineage: Eukaryota > Metazoa > Mollusca > Cephalopoda > Sepiida > Sepiolidae > Sepiola > Sepiola atlantica. The sequence goes on from OY744525.1 coordinate 109,357,210, forward strand.
GTCCCAACACTAGGTATTTAATTCCTTCCCACCGCAGGAATATGTGACACAAGGTCGGAAAGTGGGTGAAGAGTCAAGCCAGCACCTCTAAAAAAGGAGCACTCTGGCCTAGCAAAAATAGCCTGGAAAACCCCGTCGGCATTCCCCGGTAGGGGCGCCTCAGGCAGCAAGCAATAAACTTACTTTTCCCCAAAGGGGGGAGGCAAGGCCTGGGAGTGTGCATCTCTTAGAACAACCCAGGACAGTATACCTCAGCCCGGCAGATAAAAGGACACCGAAATGGCCCAGTTCCTGCATGACTGATTGTCGAGAACGAATCCTCGACTGGTATTACCCCATCCCGATGTCCTCAATCAACCGAAGTTAATAAGAGACTGAACAACACTAGTCTTTATACATCGCTGGGATCGCAGCAGTTCAAGGGTAGGTCTATAGGATCAACCGGTGTATGCTTCAGTGGTTGGCTGTTTTACTAGTATGTCTAATGTTCATTCTTCAGGCATTATTATCCGGCGGGGGTCTATTGATGAGCTGCTTAGGTATGTGCAATGAGATGAAAAAAACATTGACACTTATAGGGTGTGACTCAATTACAGATGTGCTTGCATAAGCTATGTGAAGTTTATCATTTCAATACTGACACCCTTCTAGGTCATCTAAGGAATTTTCTATATATTTATGTATGCTACAACCTTCAGACTATGTCATAAATACTAACATTTATTACTCCTCATGGAGAGGAGTCCCTGTGAGATGATTTGATCACATACTGACCAATTAGCTTTCAGCGCATATTAATTTGAATTGTCCGTTGAAGAACTACTTCAGCGTCTTTGGGATTTTTAAAGCAGTCACTAGAGTTTCCTGAAAGCAATGAAAAAAGATTTCCCCTCTCTTGCCTTTGTCAATCAGAGTCAAGCACCAGGTAGAAATGCAGCTTGAAGAAAAGTCGCAGCCAACCAATTTTCTTACTTACTTTGACACTGTCTTAACTTTCTCCAACCTATACCCAACGGTGTAGGGTACTTATCATTGTTGTTCAAAAAAGTTTTTGAAACGACAGTTTTACTTGTTACAAAAACATTATAGTAATTCATCTTAACATCTATACTAAGATTAATCCTATAGGACCATGGTTCAGTTACGGAATGCCTGATTGTTTCTGCTTCTTATAGACTTTCTGGCCAGCATATAAAGGTAGATGTTGTCTGTTATTCTGTTTCTTATAGCGATCCCTTGCTTTTCATTATACTGCTGTATGTCTGTTCATCACCTTTATTGAGAACTTACAGTGCAAACAAAATCCCATTCATGTCATTTGTAGGTAAAAATTTTGACTATAAAATTATCGAACCTAAAATTAAATGATTTCAAAAAACAAAATTTATCTGCAATCATTATTTCATTTAATCTTTCCTAAAACTTCTGCTAGCTTTAACAGTTTTATTGGATTTCAATATTCACAAATAAAAAAGAATAGCAAAATATTTGAATATTTAAAATAGAATTAGTAAAAAATATGAATTATAAAATAGCAATAAAGAACAAAGCTATCTAATACATGATTTAATTTTATCAGTTACGTGAAGTATATAAAATCATGATGTAATTAAATCAGTTACATATATTACGGCTTACCACCTCTACTAATTGGTACCCATTCTTCCATCTTCTGTGTGATAAGAGGGTATTCAAATAGTGACATCATCTTCTGTACAATGAGAACTTAAAAAAATGAGGATACTAATAGTGGTACTACTCCAGAGAAAGCGTCTAATTTCCGTGACTGCTCGGCCGCAGCGATCGGGCAGGTCGCGGAAGCGCCTGAGAGCTGCTGAGACGAAAACGAGCTGCTGAGACGAAAACGAGGCTGTATAAACAAAACTGAAAATCGTAAAAATGTATGGTTGGCAGACGATAATATATGACGATGAATACAAAAGAAAAAATGCATATATTTAAAAAAAACTGAAAGAAATGAACAAACCATAGCTGAAGAACTATAAATAAACTTTTTTTTTTATTATTGTTTTCGTGGGCAAAATGAACCATTTTTAAGTTTTTTTTGTGTGTGTTTCTGTTACGTAAAGCAAAGAAGTCAATTTTACAATTAGGTAAGTTTTTTTTTATATATCTATTTTTTTTGGGGGGGGGAATTACGTATATTTTCTCGTAGACGTTCAGGGTTTACTGCTACTTTTGCTGCGGCTTGTTTTGTTGGCAGATAGGCAGAAGAGGAGGGGGTCGTCGAGGCTGTGGAAGGAGGATGGTCGACGGGATAGATTTCTGCTATCTGCATTAATATGGCGTCGTTTTGTTTACAGCCCCGTTTTCGTCTCGGCAGCTCTCGGGCACTTCTGCCACCTGCCCGATCGCTGCGGCCGAGCAGTCACGGAAATTAGGAACTTTCTCTGGAGTAGTACCCTAAAAGTTATCAACATCATAATCAGCATCCGGTGTTGATATTTAAGGTGCTGTGAATATCCCCGGACTCCAGGGTCGCAATACCAGGCAACGTCTCACACCTGTTCTCCATGTGGTCCGATCAATAGGGTTTATATCAGTCATGTTGCAAGCAGTCAAGTCACTTCGTACGCACTCAAGCCAGGTTTTCCTTGGTCTTCCAAACACACTTGTGGCTGGGGTATCAATGCATGTTATTGAGTTGATGCAGAAGATGAAACACTGTACATAACTCAACCATCTTTTGGCTAAGATCAAAGTGTAGTATCTGTTCCGATGGATACTGCACCCCATAGACTGGTATTGTCTTTGCATTCGGGGCTTGATTTACGCCGGTGTATGGGTCTGCAAGACAACGATCCACTCCCTAGAGGACTATTCTTTTCTCTATGATGACAAATGCAAGGAGGATAGCAAATGTAATTAATAATTATTTATGGTGTTGCATAATTGAATATGTCACCATTTATAAATACTTTCCTTTTCAGTTGGTTAGAATTGATTCAAAGGAATGAAAGAATCATATAGTGGCTAGTGCTTGTATAAGACAAATTCTGATCTTTGGGGTATCATGACAAGCTGAGGCAATATAACCAACAATGAGAAAATATGGTTGGTTTTATGTTTTCCTTATCAGCAAGCGTAAATATTTGTACTTCTTTTTCTTTTATATATTGATGATCTGTTGAAAAAAGTCTCCAGAGTTATTGTAACACAGAGAATAGCAGGATTTACAATGATTTTCTCCCATAGATTTTTCTGCTACCGTGTTAAGACATCAAGACCCTATACGATGTACCATCCTGTGAAGAGGTTATTACCTCTGGCACACACACACATATATATCTATATATATATACATATGTGGAAAAAATTGAAATCAAATCTTATAAAATGGTGATTGGATAGATATTTTTACAATATGTCGCTGAACAAACGAACAAGTAGCTATTTCAAATAAGACAGCTGCTGTCAGTGTAGGATTAACAGGCTTTGCCGTAGACTGTAAATCTGTAAAAATTATCATATCTTACAATAATATAGAATCAATAAAATAGTTTTAGCATCGTAATAATTTAATTTAAACTCGCTGAAAAGGAAGAGTCATGCATTTGACATAATTTGTCTTTTTATTCAGTATGTTCAAACATATGTTTTTGTAAGGTAGATTTTGAGGGAAGAGAACTGCCACAAACTTCACAAGAAAATAGATTTTCTCCGGTGTGTATTTGCATATGTCTGTGTAAGTGAGATTTCATTGAAAAAGATGTGTCACAAACTTCACAAGTATATGGCTTTTCTCCAGTGTGTATCCGCATATGTCTCGATAAAGAACATTTATTTGAAAAAGAAGCACCACAAACGTCACAGGAATATGCCTTCTCGCCAGTGTGTTTTAGGATATGTCGCTTTAAAGAACCTTTTTGAGAAAATGAAATATCACATATTTCACAAGAGTATGGCTTCTCGCCAGTGTGTGTTCGGATATGGATTTTTAAGCACCCTATTTCAGAAAAGGATTTACCACATATTTCGCAAGAAAATGGCTTCTCACCCGTGTGAGTTCGAATATGTACCTTTAGACAATCGATTGCAGAAAATGATGTACCACATATTTCACAAGAAAATGGTTTCTCTCCGGTGTGTCTTCGTATATGTTTTTGTAAACTACCTTTTTGAGAAAATGATGTACCACATACTTCACATGAAAATGGCTTCTCTCCAGTATGCGTTCGGCTATGAGTTTTTAAACCACCTAATTGAGCAAATGATTTACAACATATTTCACAGGAAAATGGCTTTTCACCAGTGTGTATTCGCATATGTCTCTCTAAGGTAGAAATTGATGGAAAAGAACTTTTACAAACATCACAAGAATATGGCTTATTTCCAGTGTGAATACGCATATGTAACATCAAAGAATGTTGCGCTGAAAAAGCTGAGCTACAAATTTCACAAACAAAAGTCTTTTCGCCAGTGTGTTTTCGCAAATGTCGTTTTAAAGAACTTTTTCCAGAAAAAAATGTGCCACATATTTCACAAACAAATGGCTTCTCTCCTCTGTGTGTTTCCATATGAGTTTCTAGATGAATATTCTCAGAAAATGATGTATTACATATTTCACAAGAAAATGTTTTCTTTGCATCATGCGTTTTCATATGCTTTTTCAAGTCATTAAAAGAAATATCACAAACTTTTCAAGAATATGTCTTCTCTTTTGTGAGTATTTCTGTATACATTACAAAACTCGGCTTCTCAGAAAAGGAAGTATCACACACATTAGATTAATATGGTTTCTCTTCAGTTTGTGGTTGCATATCGTCTTACAAGCAGAACTACTTTGTTAAAAAGAGAACATTACTAAATATTCTTTCGCAAGAACATGTCTGCATGTGACTGTATAGTCTGACCATGGAAAGCAAGTGTTACATAATTCATCTTCTTTATGGGTTTTTATGTGTCTTTTGAAAATTCACATCCACATATTTTACAACAACATAATTTTTAGGATTGTATATATTCTGTATTTCTCTGAAATAGTTTCAGATATTTCAAAATAGTTCTTAAGTTGTAGAATCTGTAAAAGAAATGAGAAATAGAAATATTTTAATCTTTTCCAACAAACAGTTGTTCATTTTATCACATATAAAGCATTTTTTTCTTAATGATAAAACACATTAGAAAGTAATGTTTTACAGGAAAATATATAAAAACAAATTGTAAATTAAATGTATTTAAATCTTATACATCAAAATAGTAATTACCTTTATTTTAAACAACTGTAGCAAATGAGAAGGGAGATTTTTGCAGCTAATGTTTAAACAAATGTTAGAAAAACATAGGTTGATTTTCACTTGTCTAGATTTTTATCATTGAATTAAAATCAAAATCATAAAAGTAATTAAAAAAACAGCAAAATCTCCAAAGAGAAGAAGCAATTTCTCTTATAATGGGAATACAAAATAAAATGTCGTCTATCGATGTGCTTTTTGAATTGTGATGTGTGTGGGGTTGGCACAAATGAGAAGAATATGGTGTTTGCTTCCTTTGTACAACTGGACAACATGAGAAATTACTGCTTATGTTTAATTTGTACATGTACACTAAATACTAATTCACCTAACATTAAAATGAGATTCTACTTGTAGTATTATTATAGATAAACATCCTCTGCTAAATCACTAACCCCCAAAAAACAAAAGATATTCTACTTTTTTTAGGTGATTACATATGAACATTTGTGTTTGAATGTTCTATTTATGTTCTGATAAATGTTGGTGTTAAATCTCATAAATATGTTGGATGTAGAAGAATGGCTTACCCTGGTTATCTAATATTTTCTTTCAAAACATGGTGTAATTTGTATTCAGTTCTTAATCGTTCTTAATCAGTTCTTAATTTCTAACATTAATTTTCATCTTTGCTGGCTTGTTCTAGGATTATTGATGTCATTAGGACATGGACGAATTTAATAATTAGAATTTTAGAGATGAGAAGTGTAAAGAACTGACCAAAGAGCAGAGCAAACTGTGTCTTCACTGAAGAACTCAAAAATGAGAAGGAGCAAAAGGTCAAATGCATTTAACAATGAGAATTGTTTGGAATCCAACTGGTTGAGCTGTATGAAATGATAATTAATGAGATTTTAGGTAATACAAACTTAATAAGAAAATAAGGAAAAAAGAAAGACATCTGTAAATTTGGTTTTAAAATAAATATCAAAATCATTTGACACTTTTCTACTTTTTACATTTTGTAGAGCAAAGAAGAAAGACATTTTATCGTTAGTTAATTGACTGTTTTGAGTGAACTTCTCAGAAAAAAAGTAAAGCCCATGTCTTCGTTTTTCTTGTAGTTTTCCTTATGGAAGAATAGGTATATGCAAGTTTGTTGCATGTTATTTAGGGCCTGTTGATCCTTCTTTCAGTGATAACACAGCTATTACAACTTGCATTGGGATGATTAATTGGAATCGTAAAAAAATTAGAAGTTTTGGAGGTATCGGAATTTTAGCCTAATTTCTGATTCCAAAAAACGGTTCTTGTAAAAAAATGTTCATTTAATTTTTCATTGCTGATACTTATTATAAATACTTATTGATTTTAAACTACCAATAAAACTAAAATCTATATATCATAAGGAATTTAGGTAAAAATTATACCGAAAAAATGGCACGAGTGAATAAATAGGAACAAAAGATGTTATTTTTCATAAATAATTTCTTTACTTTTGTTCGTTTTTGCAAACAAATCTCTATGTCTTCGTCATATTATGTCAAAATTCCATGAAGGTACCATAAAAGAATCTATTAAAGTTTAAAATCCTTCAGTGACTTCTTGGCCAACCTGTAGATGAATTACTCAGAAGGTTCAATTTCTTCATTTTATAAAATTTTCAATCCGGTAAATCTTGTTTGTTTTATATAAATTCCACCTGCAAAATACAGTTCAACATTACAGCAAGCTACCGCACCTATACAGCCTTCCTAAGATTCACAAAAATGGTATTCCATTGAGGCCCATTGTCAGCCCCCAAGGTTCAGCTGCCATCCAATGAGCCGATTCCTGGTAGATCTAATCACTCCACTCACAGGCAAATCGTATGTCAAGAATTCGGCTCATTTTGTGGAAGAAATCAACAATGCTCCCATTCATTCAAACTCTGGTGAGTCTAGATGTAGTGAGTCTGTTCACAAAAGTACCCAATGATGAGACCCTGACGGTGGTACGAGATAGTTTGACTTCAGATGCTTCACTGAAAGAACGCACTTGTATCCCAATTGATAATCTAATTGATATGTTGACTTTCTGCATAGAAACTACATACTTTGTGATGGGATATGATATACATAGAATATGTATACATAGAATACGTTGAGGAAATGGCATTACAATCAACACCACTACAACCAACAATGTGGCTGCGATATGTGGATGACACATTCATACTCTGGCCTCACCAGGAGGACGTTCAAATATTACTGGACCATGTGAACTCTCTCTGCCCATCTATACAGTTAACAATGGAAAAAGAACATAACAACAAATTATTTTTCCTAGATGTGCTGATAACTCACACTGACCAGGTGTTTAGGTCATCTGTGTATCGAAAGCTACCTGTCACTGGACAATATCTAAATTTACAACTCCCACCATCCATATAATGTCATGAAAGGAATTGTCTACAACATCGAGCAAATACAACATGTAGTAACAACGATACATATCAAGAGGAAATGGATAGTTGAAGAGAAACCCTCCACCGAAACAACTATACATGACATTAGTTCCAACAAATCTAGACACAACACCAAAGGACACAACCCGAGAACTCACCACGGTTTGGATACCATATATGAGAGGCTTGTCAGAAAAAATCCAAAGAATATGTAATCCATATGACATCAGGATAGTATTCAGGAGCGACTCAACTCTCCGAAAGCATCTTGTGTGAGTCAAACCCCCTACGGAAAAAGTCATGACTAAGAACTGTGTGTATGCGATTCTATGTAAGTGTTGAAAAGTATACAAAGGTGAGACATATGCTCCACTAAAGGTAAGGCTAGAAGAACACCGGAAATCCGTAATACGTGGAGAAATCGAAAAGTCGGGTATGGCTGACCACATATAGAAGGAAAAGGGAAACCATCTACCTTCATGGGATGAAGTAAAAATTATAGATAGAGAAGAACAGTGGAGAGTAAGATGACTCAAAGAAGCAGCACATATGTTAGGCGACAATGACTTACTAAACAGACCTAGTATAGAATTTAATACAATATGGGAACCTATAATTATAAATAATAGATAAGTAGTGATCTATAGTAATAAGTAGTTAGATTAAAAAACAAGAATAGGTTTAAGGCTCCCAAAATTCATACTAGAATTGTTTGCAAGGACCTGTGGTGCAGTGGATATAGTACTAAGTACAATTCAGTTCGGGCGATACAAGAGCATGCTACTCCCGTGAATTTGATAAAGGGTTCCGTTCGAAATTCCATCTAGATTCCCGAGTTCGACAGAAAGATTCCCGAGTTCGACAAGGTTCACCTGAAGAAGGTCGGAGGTTACATCGGCCGAAACGTTGTGATAAAAACACCCAAGATGAGAACAGTAGTCCGAATATACCAAATTCTTCAAATTATCAACCCTCATCTAAAAAATTCCTAAAACATATAAAAAGGATATTTGGAATATTTTTTAGAGTAGAGTAGAGTCTTCAGTCAGATAGGATGCTTTACATCCAGTTTAGACCTCTCCTTTGTACCTCTTCTTTAGCCGACTGACACTGTGGGTTTTTGGGTGGTCCAGGGCTCTGAAGTTTTATTTTACAAGATGGCTTTTCATAAGGCGGTCAAACCTGGCTTTAAAAGAGTTCACCACAAGGGAATCACTCTGTTACTAAAGAATGACAGTTTTTTGCTTGTCTTGGTAACATTTCTTGTCAGTCGTAGATTATGTCCTCTTGTTTTAGAATCCCCCTGCATTTCTGATATGCATGTCGTAGTGTCATACAGGCCATGAACATATCTGTACAACAGCGATGGAAGCTTCAGGGCTTTGAGCCTTTCCTTATATGAGAGGTTACGTAGACCGGACACTCTATTGGTTGTTCTTCTTTGCACATTTTCAGTATGTTCAGCGTGTCTCCAGGTGCATGGGGACCATATAGGAGCACCATATTCGAGGAGTGGTCTAACCACTGATTTAAACAACAGAGTAAAGACCTCACTGTCAATGTATTCGAAAGTTCTCCATAGCAGCCCGGCCATTTTGTTTGCCTTGGATACTGATGTAGAAATGTGTTTGTCAAATGTTAAACCATTGTCCACGATTATTCCTAGGTCCTTTTCCTGTGTTGTGAATTCCAACTGGATTCTCTTTTAGTTTAGCTGTTTATCAGAATTTATTTGTTTCCAATTTTCAAAACAGCGGCAGACAATTAACCGAAAGTAATATAGAATTAGAAGTTATTTATCCAAAACAATCAACAAAGCGAACAATAATATTTTTTTGTTATTTAAAACTTTATAAAACGAAAAGTAATAATTTGTGCGCCTGCAGTGATTGTTTTTGGTATAATTTAAAACTTTATAAAAACGAAGAGTTTGTCTGATGTTTTTTATCAAACAAATAATCAATTTTGATATGTTTTGTATAATTTAAACTTCATAAAACAAAAAGTTAGCATTTAAAAGTAATGGCAAAAATAATTTATCTTTCGAAGAAAGTCACTTTATTCATTTTTGGATAAAAGAAATGCAAAGTCTGAATTACTTCCGGTTGATTGCATTAGAAGTGAATGTAACTCTTCAAAATTGATTTCTGATTCACAGCTAAATTAAAGAAGTGCCGGAATTTTTTTATAGAATCACTCCCGTCTCCAAACCTGGTTCGAAGCCGTTTCTTTTTCTTAGATATTTTGGACTATCAAATATGTTAGTTATTAGTGTTAGAGTATTGATTTACTCCTCTGCAGGAGTTAGGCACAAGGCCAGTTTTTATCTTACTCCCACAAGTAAGATGTGACCCAAGGTCGGGTCGGGAAAGTGGGGTTTAAAAATTGCCTGGGCAGCCCCGTCGGCATTCCCCGATAGGGGCGCCTCAGGCAGTAAGCAATAAACTTACTCCTCCTCAAAGAGGGGAGGCGAAGCCTGGGAGGGTAGACCTGCTAGAACTGCACAGGACAGACCCATAGACCGGCGTAAATCAAGCCCCGAAGGCCAAGACAATACCAGTTTATGGGGTGCAGCAGTATCCATCGGAACAGATACTACACTTTGATCTTAACCAAAAGGCCAAGAAAGAATTATTAGCGTTAGAGTAAAACGGATAAAATTACTGTAAAAAAAAGTGTTCAAAGTTGCTGTTTTTCTTACATCGTAAAGTTTGTTTGAGTGTATAATAGCATTTAACAAATATTTTCGTTGAAAGAAATGTGTCTGGCCGCCAGAAAATTAAATTTTAGCGATTTACGAAGACGTAGTGCAAATATGACGGTGCTTGTTCAGTGTTTCGGCCATACGGAAAAATTAATTATTTATGAAAACAATATTATGTACTTAGTCAGTGGTATTTTATTGTTCAATGTTGAAAAAAGTAGGACAAATTATCCACTAGAACTTTAATTACAAGTATTTTCCCATTTTACGTATTATAGCAATCGCTTCGATGAGTGTGCCTCCATCTTGTTTCGTTGGACACAATTCAAGGGCAGACAATTTGCAAGGGCAGATAATTTGCAAGGGCAGATAATCCGCATTTTTTAAAAAACAAAAAAAAACCAATTACATTGATGAAAAACATAATTTATTCTAATGAGTATATTTAAAATGAAAGTAAATAATAGTAAACCTAATTAAATTGTAACTGGGTATCTTTCCGCAATTTATTGGAAGATACCGCCTAGTTTGTTGTTCTTGAACTTCTAACGCCACATTGAAGCGATTGCTATAATACGTAAAATGAGAAAATACTTGTAATTAAAGTTCTAGTGGATAATTTGTCCTACTTTTTTCAACATTGAACAATAAAAAATTATTTAGTATTACGCATGAAATCTGAAGAAAAACACCTTTTAAATAAATAAATATGCTAGTACAATCGACGAATTTACACGGATGCGTGATGATTGTTTTTAAACTTAAAATGTGTTTTTTTTCTCCCATTACTACGTAATACTAAATTGATTTTAAACCTCAAGACGTTCATCATGTCATAATCTAAAAAACACACACACAATTATTATCGACTATAAAACAATTTTCGAACAATCTGCCCTCGAAGCGGATCTCTACATTTACCAGTTAAATCATAAAATTCGCTCAAAACGGAAACAAAAAACAAAACTTTTTCTCCACTCTTTGCATTGGGTAAGAAACGTCAGAAAATCATGTATACCTGTTTATATTGTAAACAAAACAATATTAATAAGATATCAGAACAACATGTTTAAGACTTGAAATTAAACATTCTTATGAGAAATTCGCTCAAAATTTATTAAAATAAAAATAGACGGAAAAAAAAGAAAGAATGTATTTTGTTTTTCTTTCGTAGATTATTGTCTCACTCACCTGATCAGAATGTTTTGTTTTTTTGCTTGGACGCCGTCGGCCATTTGTATTTTGAGATCGGCGCCCCGCGCGCACTCGCGTATGTCGGTTCTAATTTTAACCCCAAAAGAAAATGAATATTCATGAATGATTGCGTTTATATAAAAAAATAGATTTGTCCCATTCTGATGGCAGAGGTAAATTGCTGAAAAAGGAAAATGCAGGGACTAATATACTTTTTTGAGAGCTCGGTGTTTCACACATTAAAAAGCGACTTTATTTCTAAATTTGATCTCTTGGGAGTCATTAGGTTGCTATGGTAACTAATTTATGTATGAACAGAATAAAGCTAGTTTTTTTTTTGTTTGTTAGTTTGTTTTTTAATTATTTTATTTTTTTTCAAGATTCGGACATAGGACTTTCTATAGTTTATATACAAACACGAATATTTCCGATTGTGATTTACATAATAAACTGGAAATTGCCGAAGCTGTTTACGATGTGAAAGCCGCCAAAAAATGCAAAAAGGCAGACAACATCAAAACATACGAATTAAAAAAAAACAAGTTAGAGTTTAAAAAAAAAAAAAGAAAGAAAAAAAGAAAATACCCCCCCCCCCCCATTAAATAACATTGCAAACACTTCCTCATTAAAAGAGAAAAGAAAAGAAATAAAGTTGATTTTCTTAAGAAAATTATTAAACCAATTGTAACACGGAGAGGGTGGTGGGATGGAATTGGTCCTAACCTGAAGTCAGGGAAAAAAAATGAAAAACTTGTCTCATTTAATGTCGGTACTAATTGACTGTCCGGTGACAGCTCGACCATTTCCGATCTGTTCCGTAAATTGCAGTAGGAAACATTTGGGTTCTTATGGGTCTTCAGATTTAGAAGTACCCACATATCTCTCTAGTTTTGTCCGTTTGTCTTACTTGACCTTGAAACATTGCAACATTTTTGTTTTTTATATAACTCACTACAGCTCCTTTCTTTTCACAATTATAAGAAACCTTTTCAACCACTGATTGTCATGGCTGATAGCACCTTACAGGAGAGTCCATTCAAACTCCTCAGCCTAACATTCACAGGTAACATGAATTGGAACAAATACATAGAAGATACTGTCAAGTCTGCTGCAAAGAAGGTGGGCTCCTCTAGCTGGCTAGAAAACTTCTCTCACCTGCCAATATCCTGCATCACCGTTCGCCCATGCATTGAGTATTGTTGTAACACCTCGGCTGGTGCACCAACCACTAGTCTCTCCCTCTTGAACAGGCTCATAAAAAGAGCCTCTAATTTCATAGACCCTACACTGTCTACCAAGCTCCAGCCTCTGTCTCAATCGCTGTAATGTTGCATCCCTGTGCTTGTTTTACAAGTAATTCAATGGAATGTGCTCCGACGAACTTGCTGCACTGGTGCCCCCTCGACGTTAATACACCCGACAATCAGCTACATCCCACTTCTTTACTGTAGAGGTCCCCAGATGCAGCAACACTTTCTACTCTAATAGCTTCTTTCTTCAAACTGCTAACCTTTGGAATTCCCTCCCTGCTCTCTTTTTCCCCTACTGTACCAACATGAAGAAATTTAAATATAATGTGAACAAAAATCTCACTGCACAGCTCCCCACTTAGGCTGCCCTTATAAATATGGCCACTAATTCACAGTAGCCCCAATCGTCTCAGTAGAAATGTGCCTTGTTTGGGGCGAATTAAATTTTTTTTTTAAATACATGAGAAGCAAGTGTTTGTATTGTATGTTTTAATTTACTAATTTTTTTAAACGATTCCATTCGCATATTTTTTTTAAATTTTAGCCCCGGATTTCTATGTGATTTTATAGAATCACTCCTGTCTCCAATCAGCTGATGTTTTGTGGTTTTTCGCTCACCCTAAGTCGAAGTAAACCTCATCTCCTTCCATAAAAAAATCTTTTTTAACTCTAACACTAAACGTAAGTCCGAAAGGGAGTTACACCCCCCCTCCAAAAAAAAACCTTCCTTAACAGCCCAAAATACGTATGAAAAAGCCCGATTTGTTGACGTAAGTGATTCTATTAAAATACTGATTTCTGAACATAAACCACCCTAGTACTGGAAATACTATTGTAGCAGTCATAAACACTGGCATTTCTTTCTTCTTGTGGAGAGAAAACCCTGTGAGGTGGTTTGGTTACATAATAACCAATCAGCTCTAGGACACACAGTTTGTATTTGTTTTGTCATTTTTTCATTAATAAATATTATTTAAAACGTTTGAAATAATTATTTATTAATAATAAATAGAATTCAAATATGACATTTTCTTTCAAATTGAATTCTATTTATTTATTAATAAATTATTTTTAATGTTTTAACTTTTTTTTCAATGAATATTGTCAGTGTAGTCATTCACTTTAATTTAATTTTTCACACTTAAAATAAAAAAAAAACTTTTTTAGCTTTATTGATGAATGTAATTTATTGTTACGACATATGTAAGAAATTCTTACATGTGTCGTAACAATAAAGTAGTTATTTATTCTTTAAAAATTAATGTAATCTAAAATTACATTAATTCTTAAAGAATAAATCGAGTAATGTAATTGTTCAAGATTTTAATCAATCATCATGTAAAAATAATTAATAAAATTGACGCAGTTCGTAACGTAAAATTAAAAAAAAAAACTATTACTGCAGTTTGAGCTTTCCATACTTGGAGATTTTGTATTTTCTTGTACTTTCACTTAATTTTTGGATAATTAAGCAATTTTAGTTAAAAAGAAGATACGTTCTTTTGTAATTCACTCTCTTAAGACTTTAATTTAATAATTATCTTTGAAACAGTTCCAGAAAAAATTATATCTACCTTTCCAGCGAATTTTAAACATGTTTTATTGAATCTGCAGTTTTAACTGATGTTTCTCTGTTTATCGCCGTTTTGATAACATTTTCCATTCTATTTTTTTTTCACACGTAAATATACATTTGTTTCCATTTAGATATTAACTTAATGCTTCTATCTTTCGAACACAATCAAAAGTTAAACGAAAACTTCTTTAAAAAATTAAGAAAAGACACTTTTAAGAACTATAGTCAGTACAAGCGACAGCCATTTTTGCACGTACCTAGAATTTCAGTTACCACGTAAATACATAACACAGTTTATACATTTCTAGCTATTTTTTAAACAGAGACCTAACGTGTCGTGAAAGTAAAGAAGCACCAATAAAAGATAGTGCACCTATTGTGTAAAATGGAATTAACTCGAATAGAGCATTTTGACTTTACCGTTAGTGCGAGAAATGCGCAGAACTTTGGCATTTATTCATTTAGACGTGTTGTTTTTTTAAATTGTTTATTTGGTTTACGACATCTCTAATGTTAACTATTATGTAAGTTTTCAAAATTCTATTTACAAAAATTATAATTTGATAAAAAAAAACACACACGCACAAAAGAAAAGAAAACAAACAAAAATCGTAAACGCCGATAAATTTGAAATTAAATTATCAAAAAATAAATATGCAAACATTAAAACGTTATCATGAATTATCTCCCTTGATGTTCGCTCTTTCGTGTATAAATGTGTTGTTGCTAGTGTTTTCTTCGAAGCATTTTTCTTTCTCGATTAAGAAATCTTTCTTCTTTCTGAGTAAAAACATTGAAGTCACAAAAGTTAATCTACAAATGTTTGACATTTCTTGAGTTCAAGGAGATGAATCTATCGGGGGTGAAAAGGAACGCGAAATAAAAGTAAGTTACTTTTATTTCTTTATTCATATTCAGTTTTATTGTTTACATTATTTAATACTTATTTAGTCGCCATCTCTCCCACCTCCCCAACTAATGTTTTTTATATGGTTCTTCAATTTACTATATATTAGGCGACAGCACTTTTCCATCACTCCACCGGCCGCCACCGGGCATTTGGCTCACGTGACTTAATCGCAGTCATTTAGAAATAGAGAATCGTCTTCATTATTAAAAATAAGCATATAATTGTCATTTTATTGCTTCCCCCCCCCCCCGAATACAATTTTGTTAGTATCTTTTATGTTATACTTAATCTTTTCTAGGTACTTTTGCACTTTAAGGACCGCGCTGAAATAATAACGTTATTATTTAGAAACCCATTATCAATAAAAAAAAAATCAGAATTTTGAAGGCCAGACTGCATTTAAAAAGGCCAAATTCGCGAAATGTGGCCTTAAAACTGCCAATCTGGCAACACTGATTGGAATCAGGGTTGCCAATTGACTGTGATTGATTGGTTGATGTGAGTCACGTGAGACAAATGCCTGGTGGCGGGATTGATAGGTTGATGTGAGACAAATGCCGGCGGATCTATTTTGAAAAGTATAAAAATAAGTGGAAATGTAAAATATTATATTCGGGGGGGGGGGGGGGCAATAAAACACCGAAAAGTAAAATGTATTTAAATCGAGAGCAGACTTAGGAATGTGCGGAAAATCCATCAACGTTAATTCTAAAAGTAACAAAATAAAAATAAACCGAAGAAAATGTATGACAATTATATGCTTATTTTTCATAATGAAGACTATTCTCTATTTTTAAATGACTGCGATTGAGTCACGTGAGCCTAATGCACGGCGGCGGCCAGTGGAGGGGTGTGGCGGGGGTGGAAAAGTGCTGCCGTCTATTAGGCTATAAAGTTCACGAGGATTATCAAAAGAAGAAACGCGTTTTGCTTTTTAAAATTTCCAAACAACGTTGTTTAGTTTTTTTAAAAAATTATATATGTGTGTGCGTAGAAGTCATATATATATATATATATATATATATATATATATATATATATATATATTGACATTTCGGCTATTGTCTAGAAAAGTTTCAAGAAAAAAGGGGTGAAAATATAACAAATTTACAACAAATAACTTTTACCAAACGCAAGAAAATTTAATCTTCTATCGATCTCCATAGCTTTTTAGGTTTGACACTTTTCTTAAGTGTTTTTTTTTAGATTCTTTATTGTTACCTTCAAAGCTTTATAATCCCAACAGATTCAACATGGCGCTGGATTTTACTTGATGTTAAACCTCGATGTCGAACGTTTAACAACTCAAAATTCGAAAACAAAACAAAAATATAGCTAATAAAAATATACAGATAGGTGAAAATTAAAGTAATTAGCTGTATTTTGTTTAGTTTTTGATTTATGAAGTATTGCTAATCGCCTGAGAATTCCGACGGGACAGCTTGGGCAATTTTTGTTTGGTCAGAGTGCTCTTTCTCTAGGGTGCTGGTTTAAAAATCCCACTTTGCCACCTTGGGAAACATCTTCCAGCCGTGGAAGGGAGATGTACAAATTCACACTAAGTAAAATCTGGCGCAATGTTTACAACGCTTCAAAGGCAATGCTACAAAATCTATATAAAACAGAAATATTTCAGAAAAAGTGTCAAACCTGAAAAGCTACGCAGATCGTTAGAAGATTAAATTTTCTTACGTTCGGTAAAAGTTATTTGTTTTGGGGTTTTTTTTCACTCCTTTTTTTAAAAACTTTTCTAGACAATCGCCGACATTTCTTTTCTCTTAAAGAGACTTGCTCTAGTGAGGTTGTTTGATCACACGATGGTCAATCAGATTCCTGGGTGCAGTAATTTCGACCGGATCTTTTAAAGAATTCAACCGGTGACCTTTAAGGGTAGTTAGAGAGCTTCAAGGCAGCCACGAAGAAAGACATAAACATGCTCTCCTGCCTCTATCGACCAGAAACATTGAACAATGCTATCTTCACTTGAAGATATACTGTCCCAAGAAAAGACTTTCGGCAGTCAACATTTATTATTATTTTATTTCTTTCTTCACTTTCGTAACCTACACGCAAATTACTAGGTCATAAATAAATATATATAATTTGTTTTTCTAAATTTTTTAGATGACGATTGATAATTTGGATTATTTGGATTATTTGTTCTCATCTTCAGTTATTCTCACAACGTTTCGGGCGATGTAACCTCCGACCTTCTTCAGGTGTATCTTGTTGAATTCGGGAACCTTTCTGTCGAACCCAGGAATCTTCATGTAATTTCAAATGAATCCCTTTATTTAATCCATGGGGATGGGGGAGGGGTTTGCATGCTCTCATTCTGCCAGCCATGACCGGGTAGAAGTCTTAAGTAATTCACAATTTTATTCTTAGTATCACCTGCACTGAAGATTGAACCTTCAACTTCCTTAAGAGTCACTTAGAACGGAATTTTACTCAGTACTTTATCTGTTACACGACAGGTCATTGTAGACAAGCTACACTTGAGCAAGGTCGAAGGTTACATCGGCCGAAACGTTGTGAGAATAGCACTCAAGATGAGAACAGTAAACCAAATAATAAAAATAATACATATAATATATTGTTTATAGAAGGGTTTTGTCTTTCTTTTTTTAGCAATCCTTTTACTACAGATTATAGTAGATACTCTTTCATTTTATGTTAAGATTTACTCCTATATGTGTATAGTGTATACATGACAGAAGATTTAATTAATTAAATGCAGTGCTTATTTTTCTTGAGACAAGTGAAATATGGCAGTTCAAAATAAAATAACAGGAAAATTTATAGATATACTTACTTATCAATGAAAAATATTAGTATACACAAAAAGTTGCGGAAAATTATCAAGTAGAATTTAAATAAAAAATAACATATATTTACTATTCGGAGTCCACAAACTCTGAACGACATTCACGTCAAGCCAGCATGTTATAGAAAGTTATCTCCCTTCTTCTAAAATGAATACACCACATAGTCTTGTTGTTCTTAGTTTGTTGACTCCAAATAGTAAATTAATTTTATTTTTTATAAAAATTCTACTCTTATTTGCTGCAACAAAGAAGAAGAGGGCTCCTTCTCATATTCAGTCAAAGTGAGGCATGAGCAACTCCATGTGGGCTAAACAACATGGTTTTCTCCAAAAGTATTTGAATTTTTTTAGGCATTGAACAATAAAAATAAAATTTGAACTAAACTCTTTGAATTTTTATAACTAGACATGATGTATATGAGAGAATGTGAGAGGATGAGAGTTACACATGAGAATTAGACATGAAAACCAAAAAAATTGAACTTCTCAGATTTTTGTATAGAAGCCAACATGATTTCTCACCTACGTGCTATATTTCTGATTGGCCATATTCATTAGAAGATTGGAGACAGTCTGGAAAACGTCCCTTAAAAGGCACTACTCAGTGTGTATAAAACCACAACGGAAAAAAAGACAATACACTGTGTCACAA
Source organism: Sepiola atlantica (assembly GCA_963556195.1). Lineage (NCBI taxonomy): Eukaryota > Metazoa > Mollusca > Cephalopoda > Sepiida > Sepiolidae > Sepiola > Sepiola atlantica. Next base: position 109,375,964 of record OY744525.1, read on the forward strand.
GTCAATCGCAACAATCGCAAATCTACATGAATTGCATTTCAAATTGCTTCCACATATACCCGTTTTTCTAGATCTGGCCCCCAGCAACTAATGAATGTTTACACACCTCAAAAGAATGTTCCAGGGAAAGAGATTGGCTTTAATGAAGTGATATAGGAAACTGAAGCATATTTTGAGGTTAAAGACAAATTCTTCTACAAAAAAGGCATTGAATTGTTAAAGAAGCATTGGAATCAGTGTATCATCCAAGAAGGAGACTATGTTAATGAAATAAGCTGTTTTTATTAGTTAATCAGGGATTTATTAAGTGAAGACTAGGTTTTTTACAATAGTAATTTGGGGTCTGCACTTGTGCCAGATTTGACAACGTTTGATAACGTTTTCCTTTATTTAAAGAATAAAAATAATAGTATTAAAAAGATTCTCATAATAATCAAAATTTGAAGAAATTTTGGGACGATTTTGTTTAATTCTCATTAAAATCAGTTGAGCACTTTCACTAAGATGTGTCAGGCTCTGTCAAACATCTATTTAAAATTAACATATTTTTTTAAGAAAGGTTTTGATAATATTTTATTTTATTAAATTATTGACAAAACTACTACATATATATAAGAAAATAGGACTATGAAATTACAAACTCATGAAACAAAACATTAATTTATTATAACCGGTTTAAAACATAGTTATGCAAAGTAGCAATACAAATAGTGGAGTTTAGGTCTTTGGTTTCTATCATATATAGAGTATTTCAAAAGACTATGTTGAATTATTCACTTAAATTACACTAATCCATTTAGATGGTTATATAGGTGTGATAAATGAAAAAAACATGTATCTATATATATATATATATATTATAATTCGGTAGATTATATAATATATATATATTTGCTGTATCAACATAAAATGTTATAAGATATAATATTTTATATATCAATTTTCAGTATTAACTTCAACAGTGCTCAATACATGAGTAGAACTAGGTAGTAAGTTTTGAAAATATATTTATGGCAATTAAACTAAACAGAGACTTCCGCATTTCATCCCCATAGTTAATTTCAAGCTATAGTATACTAATCTACTAAATTATAATATGAAAGCTCTGTTTAACATAACCTGTTAAAGATTGAGCTTATTTTTATCTGCAGTATTTAATTATATAACATGGTTAGCCTAATTTTTTTTCCAGGTATTCATGGTTCATCAGACAAAATTGGAAGATTCTCTTTGCATTTCTCATAGAAACCTTCCCTGTAGGCTCGTTTACCATTAAAAACTCGAAAAACACAAAAGGAATTTCTATTGCTCACTTTATTTGATGTTGCAATGTTTTCTCACATTTAGTGAAAGCTAGCACCAAATTTACATATTCTCTGTTAAGTCACAAAATTCACTCTGGTGTTTTCCATTTGCTAGCTATTCAATTGTTTGTTTTTCAGCTAAACTAACCTAGAAATCACTTTAGTTTATTTTTTCAAATCTCACAATAGTGCACTTGCATTCTTTGCCAAATTAAAAGATTAACCTAACACATGTTAGCACTATTTATCCCATATCGTCAGTCTTGTGACATTTTGAATATGGAAGAGGTCATTTTGAGCAAATCTCAAGTTATTAGATCTAATAACCTAAAATAGGATCAGAGTCAGACATTTTTACTTCCATTCTTTTTAATCCATGAAACATAAACTAAAAAATTTGAAACAATTTTATTTAATCTTACTCGCTTCATGAACCATGTGCTGAATTAATTAAAATTATTTATTTAAACTAATAATCTCAACTTACACTTTCTTTCAAGAACAAAAAAACTGTGATAAATCCACTGAGAATCTAAGTGTGTATGATTAGTGCACACAAGAACAACTAAAAAACATAGGAATAATAAATTTCAACTTCCACATTTTAAGTTCACCTCATATATATGGAAATTAAACAATTTTGAGTGTGGGCTGTTAAAATTGTCCCAAAATCCACTCTTTTATGTGTTAAAGTATTTTTACGTGTAATTACTCCATTATAACTTTCTTCTGGTAAGCCTTACTGAGATATTTTTTCAAATTACGTTTCAAGACTTTTGTAATGAGTATTACTAATTTGGATTATTTGAAAATCTCTTCTCGTTTTGGTTTCTATATTCACAAAGTTTCAACTGATGTAACGGTAAACCTTTTTAACGTACATCTTTTTGAACTTGTGGATCTGTATAAACGTTTGAATTGCACCATTTCTTTGATGCACAGGGAAAGATTGCTTTCATTTTATTAGTCCTGGCTGGGTATAATTATTAATTTATATTATTTTTAGTCATTATCGCCTGTATTTAGGAGTGAACCCTAAGAAAACTGTCAGAGTGAGGGCCAGATAAGACTTTTGGAAGGAAATCGCGGGCCGGAGTGAAAAACGAAATCTCAGTATTACTATATTTTGTTTACATGAATAAATTGTACAAAAATTGCATTGAACACTCTACAAATCTGATATTTTTTTCTCAGGAGACCTCTGTATGTGCTGTTATAAAATGCGCTGATGAAGAGCCATTTTGGAATCATAAAAAATAATAACTGGGGAAGTAGCAAGTAGATCTAACATTCGTTTTGACATAAGTTCTATGTTTAATGCCCTTTCCTCGTCTCTCGTTTCCTCTTTCTCTTTTTCTATTTTTATCTCACGCCAAGGATTTGAAATTAATAGTTAAAGAAAAATGAAATATACATGCATCATCGCTCGCTGATATTTATACATTTTTATCCCACTGTAAATCTTAATTGAAACCTAATTTTACGTCTGTGTCACAAAATGATATGAGTTTTACTGGGAGGTCTGCAGGCCGGATTGCAATAATAAAGCATAGCAGGGTGGCGGCCCGGATGCTAAGCCTTCGCGGGCTGGATGTGTCCGCCCCTGTCAGTTTAAACCATTCCCTCATAGGTCAATGTGAATCTATAAACTTATATTTAAATGCATTGGTTAAATGATAGTCTTCTAGAAGTAGAAGGGTCAATGCTAAAAGCAATATTAACTTAGACTAACATAAATTAACATTTCTTTTAGATAATGGATGGGAAAATTAGAATAATCTACCCTTGTGGATAAATTAAGGGATTCCGTTAAAAATTTGTGTACTTATTAGAAATAGGTTCCCCTGATTTTGCAGTCGTGATGAAGTCATGACTGCAAATAAATATTTATGAAAATCTATCTAGTATTGAGCAGTCTTAAAAAAATTGGTTTAAGTTTATTATATTAACAAATGTGAACTTGTTTTATTGGTATATATATTTGTATGTATGTGTTAGTGTGTGTGTGTAATTCTTTTAATAATATATATGTGTGTGCATTTGTGTGTCTGTTTATGTATGTATTAGCGTTATATTCTGAGAAAATTAAGTAAAACAAACATTGAAACAAGTAAATTTACCGGAAAGTCTCTTTTCACCCCAAAACGCTAAGTATTTATCTCGATAGCGAAACTATTCGCAAATTGAACAGTGGGTAATAGTAAAATAAAAACAATTATCGAATAAAAAACAATAAAAACGAATAGTTAAGTAATGTGAGTGCCTTTCGCAAAGCAATATGCAAATTAGTAAACCTGATGTCGATCGCATAGACATTACTAAATGTATTAGAAAGCTTTTCTTCTGTGAATTCGATCTGAGAAAGCTGAAACAAGTTCCAACTTTTACCGTTATATACAAATAAAAAAGCAGACGACTACTTTTCAATCAATTAGAAAGAGTTCTTACCGTTTCATTAGGTATTAGAAAAAGTTTACAGAATTTTTTCGATTCACTTATTATTTTTCATTTTTTCATTTGGAATTTGTTTTTATCTTTTGCTTTTATTACTTAAAAACACTCATTTAAAGATGAACCTTGCATTTTTACACCAATTTTGCAAAGAAGGAATTTATTTGTACTAAATGCCAGGATAATGTTTCATGTAAATGGCAGGTAAGAGCAAAGAGCAGTGACAATTTCTTTTGGAGTTAGGGTTAGGGTTAACCTAACTCTAAAAGACGTTTATACAAAAAGACGTAAAAGATATGTTAAAAACACAGTTTGCACTAAAAAATCATAAGTTACTTTGTGTCGAATAAATTTTTTAAAAGTTATTTTTTATAACAAAAATATAAAAAGCCCAACAACATGAAAGAATATAACCTTAAATACAAGATAAAATAAACAGTTTCTTTCATTAAATAAGTTCTTTACAAAAACGCTAATTCACTGAACTTTGTTGATGTTCGGTAGTATTGGAAGTCTCCAGTTAAATTCGGAATTGATGTCGTATCTACTGAAATTCTGTACAGTTCACCAAGTTCGAGTAGAAGATTCCCAAGTCCAAAAAGATACCCCAAAGAATTCAGCCCAAACAACCAAGATTGTAGTCTGAATAATCTCAATACTACAGATGTTTTCTTACATTTTCTTTCTTTTGCTTTTACAGATAATCCAGCAACAACATTTTGGATTTAAATACATGGTCATTTTTTCAATCAAGTAAAATAAGTAAATGTTTCTCAGGTTGAAATATTGAAAAGTCTCTGGATGTAACTTGATGAATAATTCATTTTAAAAAGAAATTTGAAAACGTTAACTGGGAAAAATCGTCCTCATCATGTGTGGATCTTCCAAATTTTCAAACTTTCACAAAATAATTCTCGAATTAATTTTTTTTTATTTTAGCACAATTTAATAAAAGAAAAATCTTCAAGATAAGCCATATATTTGGGGATTCATTTTTTAATGAAGTCATACACGCTTAATTAGTAAAATATTCTATATTAACCTGTAACATTTACATAATTCATTTTGTTAAACATCTGATCAACTTATACACATTTGAAGCAATAGATTCAGACTCCAATAGTCATGATTGTCATTTTGCAATTGCAGTAAAAAATCAAATAAATAGGCAAATAAAAATTTGAGCAAAGACATGATTTGTGTACTGGATAGTTACTATTTTATTTAAAATCACTATTCATGCAAACAAATGGAATCACAGTCTAAAGAGAAGCCATATTCTTGTAAGGTTTGTAACACTTCTTTTTCACAGAAGGCATATTTAGCAAAACATATGAAAGCCCATGCAGACAAAAAGCCATACACTTGTGAAGTGTGTGCTTATTCTTTTACAAATAAATCAGATCTAAGAGTTCATATTCGAATTCACACTGGAGAGAAGCCACATTCTTGTGACGTGTGTGGCAATTCTTTTACAAATAAGTCAAATTTGAATCATCATATGAAAACACATACTGGAGAGAAACCATTTTCGTGCAAAGTTTGTGGCAAATCATGTACACGGAAAAGTAATTTAAAAATTCATATCCAAACACACACTAGGGAGAAGCCATATTCTTGTGAAGTATGTGGCAATTTCTTTTCAATGAGGTCAACTTTAAAGCAACATATACGGACACATACTGGAGATAAACCTTTTTTTTGTAAAGTGTGCAACTGTTCTTTTTCACAGAAGTCCACTTTAGTGAGTCATATGCTAATACACAGTGGGAAGAAACCATATTCTTGTGACATATGCAAGTCTTCATTTTCACAGAAATCAAATCTAGTAATGCATATGAGAACACACACTGGTGAGAAACCCTTTTCTTGTGAAGTGTGTGGGACATCATTTTCAGCAAAAGGAACTTTAAAGATACATATCCAAAGACACACACGAGAGAAGCCACATGCTTGTGAAATTTGTGGGTCATCTTTTTCAAGGAAATCTTATTTGGTAGTTCATATGCGTGTACACACAGGGGAGAAGCCATATTTATGTGACATCTGTGGTGGTGCATTTATACAGAAATCGGACTTGAAACGACATGTACGAACACACTCTGGAGAAAAACCATTTTCTTGTGATGTTTGTGGTTCTTCTTTTACACAGAATTCTATTTTGAAACGACATATACAAACGCATACAGTAGAGAACTTGAATGCCTACTAAACGCTGTCCTCGAGTGTCTAAAACCTCCTTGTACAGAGGTTTGTCAGTACAATCTGACATGAGAATACCTCACCCTACAAATAAATCTTGACCAAATATTCAAAATAACATTGTATTCGAAGCCTAAATAAGATCTCGACACAGCTATACACTGGCTCATACGAGGAATCGTGCACCTTTTCCAAATAATGTTACCTCAAGTAACAACACTAAACTGGATACTCCAGACTAGATGAATTCTTGCCCTGGAATCCGGTAATACCAAGAAACCACAAGAAAGATATACTATAACATAGTTAAATGGTCAATTGCGGAGAGGAAAATTAATGTTCTTAACTTATTTACGAACTCAACGTTTGACAGGTAAAGGAGAAATTTAATGGAATATTTGAATATCTATATATCTCATATAGTGATCAAGTGTTAGCCCCAGAAAGGTGTCCCTTGATTTCTTAGAACTTTGAATAAAGTAAAGGGAAACAAAAAAGAGACAATTTCAATGCATATTAAGCACTATCCTCGAGTGTTTTCAGTCTCTCTGTACAAGTCTTTGTCAGGACAACCTGGCATGAGGATACTTCCCCTATAAGTAAACCCTGACCAAATATTCAAAATCATATAGTACTCAAAGCCCAAATAAGACCTACCCGGTATGGCTACATACTGGATCATGCAAGAAATGGGGCACCTTCTCCAGGTGATATTAACTCAAGTAACAGTACTTAGCTGGGTACTCCACCAGACTAGATGTATTATTGTCCCGGAACCCGGTAATACCAAAAGATCAAGAGACTGCAAGAAAGATATACATAGTTAACTGGTCAATTGGGGAGACGAAAATTAATGTTCTTCACTTCTTTACGAACTCAACGTTTGAAAAGTAAAGCAGAACTTTAGTTGAACACTCGGATATCTATGTATCTAATATAGAGATCAAGTGTTAGCCCCAGGAAGTCAAAATAAGATCCACCCGGCATGGCTACATACTGGAGCATGCAGGAAATATTGCACCTTCTCCAAGGGATATAAACTCAAGTAACAACAGCACTTAGAGATGATGTGTTAGCCCCAGGAAGAGGGGCCTTGATTTCTGAGGACTTACACTGAAGTAACATTTTTTTAAAGAGGGACTAAATACAAAAGTTTTATGTACAACCTGAAAAAAAAACTGGAATCTTACGAAGATCTCAATCATAACAATAATTATAGGAGACAAAAAGAATTTCAAAAATTACCTAGCAAATATACCCGGTTAAACAAGTGCAACAGAGATTCAAACAATTGCACTTAAAGGGACGGTCAAAATCCTAAAAAAAAGTATCCTGGTTGAAGTCTCTGAAATGACAAGTGAATGTATGGCATCCGATAGGATACCCCATCCCCAGTAAAAAGACAAGAAAAGAAAATTGGAAAAAAAGACCAAGCTGTAGCGAAGAACAGAAAACAGTCCTAAAAGAGACAATGATAATCCTTAAAAGAGCCCTCGGATGGAAATTTAACTCATAAGAGAATAAACTCTTAGCCCTAAGAAGAGGTACACTTGATCTTGTTGAACTAAATGAACTAAAATAATAAAAAGAGAGAAACAACATTCTTGTTAAATGTGAGCGTTTATTTCAACTAAATGTCATAGATACTTAAGAAAAGCCATTATTATTTGGAATGTGTGGCTTTTCCTAGAAATCTCACTTTGTGATCATCATCATCATATTCGGTTTCACATCCATTTTACATGCTGGCATTGGGCGGCTTTTAGATATTGACTTCCAAATTAACCTATCTCTGGACAGGTCTTTATTGATCCCTTTTCATCTCAAGTCCATTTTCATCACTTCCCATGTTTTCCTGTTTTCTACTGTGAACTGGACCTGCTACCTTAACTGTTCTACATCTACTGATACAAGAACTCCCATGTATTCTTTCAACGTGACCCTACCATCAAAGTATCCTGTTCTGCATGCATCTCCCTATACCAGATTCAATCTTCCTCTAAAGTCATCAGAACTAAGCCTGTCTTTAAGACTCACATTACTCATTACCCCTTACTGTAATATCTTTATCCTGAATGACTTAACATCAAGTGATCACTTATCGTTGTAATTAAAACCTCAGTATCATTTTTGTTCACTTAATATTGTGTGATGTTCATTCATTACTACTGTTAGATTGCAATCAAATATTTTCGGTTTCAGAATTTTAAAGATAGGAATTGATAATGTGTATTATTTGGATTATTTGCACCCGTTGCACAACGGATGAACGTGCTAGGTGATAATCAATTCTAAGTGAGTGTCCTTTAGAGGTTGAAGCTTCAATCCTCAATATGAGTGATACTAAGAATACAATTAAGAATTACTTAGAACTTCTACTTTTTTCTAGTTCACTTGAAGAAGGTTGGAGGTTACATCGGCTGAAACATTGTTGGAATAACATTCGAGATGAGAAGAGTATTCCAAATAATACAAATATTTTCTGCTCCAACATAAGCTTGTTACTGATACATATTGTTGTAATTAGAAACCTCCGCATACATCAGAATACATCTTCTTAACTTAATATGCATAGATGATTGAGAATCATGTATTTGTTCTAATAGATTCATTGAATGTATTATCTATTTTCTGAACAATGTTGCATACAAGCGAGATTATTTGTGGATTGGTATGATGATAGGCACATGAAAGCAAGCACAGATAACGATTGTCAGTCGTTCAGTATACCACAACTCCCCCCCCCGACTATAAAGAAAATAATAGGTGTGACAAATAAATTATGTTAAACCTGTTACAATATTATATTTGGAGAAAGATTTTTAGCTGTTTTGTGTGCACGTTGCATAAGTATGAGAGTTAGTACAAGACACTGCAAGTTAAGATCAATAGTTAATCTCTCATGCTTGCCTTATGAAAGCAGAAAAGTGTGTTGGTAGAGAAACTGTGCTTAGAATTAGTATTAATATTAGCTGATTATTGTTCCTTCCTATAGCTGTTATAATGTTGACGATTCTGATGATTGAAGTTTGTAATGACAAGGCAAAATATGGCAGTGTTGTTGTTTACCGTAGCATGTATTATGTTGGTGATGCTGATGATTGATTTTCATACTAACATGACAAAATATTGCAGTAGTGTTGTTTTTCATTATAGCTTGTTTACTTTAAGTGATGCTCATGATTTAGATTCAAGCTAGCACAGCGAAATATAGGAAGTATTATCTCAATAACTGATTACTCTTTGAGAAGGTTTGTACTGGTGCAGTGAACATAGGGAGATATTTACCCAACAGAGATAGCTGAGTTCAAATCTGCACAGACTTGTTGGAAGGAAAAGTATGAGTTCTACATGATGGCAAGATACTAGCTGTGATATTGTCTGATGTGATTGTCTGCTTTTTATAGATGTTCACATCAATCAGTCTGGAATAATTTTCTTTTCATGCCTAGCAAACCGATTGTGTAGGTGGTTAAGTCATACATGCACACTTTTTTGTTATGTAGCCATGCTGGTAAGATTTCGAATTCATTCCGAACAAACCCATACTAGAAACAAGCTGTATTTTTTAAAAAACAAAATACAGTGGATGTAAGTGAATGTGACTTTACACTGGAGAAAGTGTACTTATTTCTTACATAATTTACAGAATTTCAATTTCAAGGAAATTACACATGAAAGAAACAATCATTTTTAAAGACGTTTCCATTTTCTTCTTTTTAACACACTTTTGTTTTACCAAATATATTTCAAACCACAACAAAACAAACCATATTTTTGTAACTTTGAAGGAGAGGCTCTTATGTTAATTGAAGTAATAACATACATTCGCCTAACAACGTAAGTTGAAATCTCATCAAAATATCAAACTTAACCCAACTTGTTAAAGGCCATGGTCATATAAGACGTGGAGCTTCAAGTAGTGAGTCTCTACGATGAATAGAACTAAGTGGTGACCCATCGGTAAAAAAATGGAGTTACTTTTACCTTTTTCTGTGATCTTGACCTGAACTTTTGACTTACATAACCCACAATTAAATCAGTTTTAAGTTTGAACATGGCTGATATTTTGATCAAGTATGGTGACAACTGGACAAGCGATGTAGGTTGTATACAAACAACTATATTGACAGATTTGATTGAACACATAACCTCCTTGATTAAATATACAAAAATGTAATTTTTTACAGATCATTTTTGAAATAATTTACTTGTTGCTCTGTTTTTCTATTTAATTCTTTAACATGATTTCAATTGGAAATCATCCAATAGACTCAGAAAGTACTGCATGTATTTGAACCAAGCTGCATACAAATAGGCTATACCTATTGAATTGTGATAGGGTATGTAAGCTTAATCCATTAAAGTCTTGAAATATCAAAGATGCAAATTTTCATGTAAGTGTGCCTCCAGTCAAAAAGGGACCAGATAGTTACTAGTGTGGCCAAGCATAAAATATTTACTTGGGACTCTCAGGTCATTTTCACTAATACCCTGGGCAAATATATGAATAAACCTATTCTCACTCTTTGGGAAATTGACCCTCAATTGAGCATGCGGACGCGTTTTTTGCATATGAAATAACCATAATTTAGATGTACCTTTCAGGGAGAAGGTCACCCCAGACCAGGTTGTTATCTCCACGGAACCCATCAGAGAATGTACCACGGTTGCTTTTGTCTCATTGAAGGGGGAGTAGCATTCTTGGTTTGTGTTTATGCTTCGTAGGGCAGCCTATTAGAAGTGGTATGATGTCTATTGTATCCATGATTGAGGTCTCTTTGGACAAATCATTGAGACGCTGTTTAAATGTATACATCTTCTAACTGTCCATTGACATGGCTTGTTGCACTTTGCTGTTTTTTGCCAATAAATTGTATTTGATTTGATTGATTGATTACTCTAGCCTGCATGAAAGAGTAGAGCAGATAGTATAGTATAAAAGTATAGTATAAAAGGATAAAAGTATAGTATAGTATAAAAGGACAATACTGAAATATCACCTGTGATAGGTTTATAACATATGACACATTGTACATCTGTGAAAATATTACTTGCTTGATTGAGAGAATGTGTCAAGTTCACCATAATGCATGATCCACTGTAACCAACTATCAGGATTGTCATACATGTATTAAGCAAGTGAAGAGCTCTTTAGCTTTGGTAGGCAATCAATTAGAGATGATGTCTCGATAAAAGCTATGGTCCCCCTCAACACACTGGATTGGTGTCAGGAAGGACATTCCCCCTATAACAGATCTTGCCACAACTAAGGAAATAACTCCCAAGAAAATCGGGCGCATTTCAAGGAAGACCTGACTAGAGATAGATTAGTTTGGAAGTCAATTTCTAAAAGCCGTCCAACACATGCCAGCATGTAAAACGGACGTTTAACCGAATATGATAATGGTGTAACTTGGATCCATCGTTGTTCCCTCAGTTGATCGTCGAGTTATGGCTGTTAGATCTGCTTTTGTGCACCTTCAATGGTCCTTGTAAAAATGTCAGTGGATCTCAATATCATCGAAGACCAATCTGTCGTCCGGTCAATCTTCTATAGCAGTTAGACATGGCTAATGAGGGGGCTCAATCGGCTGTAGTTTGAAATCTTGACAATGACTGTCTCTGCACATTTTGCACTGTGAGTAGGCTGACCATATCCCAACAGCTGTTCTCCGCCAACACCTCAACCTGAAGTCTCTGTTTGTCAGTCTTATGTTGAAGTGATGTCTTCAAAGGTTTGGGCACACAGCTCGTTGCACAGAGAGGGAATTAATTCACAATATAATCCTCCTGGCTGTTCAAATGCATCGGGGGACAGCTGCAGAACTAGATAACAGCAATCAAGGAGAATTTGGCTTAGCTCCCAGGTCCATAGATTGTAAGCCTTCGATAGTAGAATCACAATTGGTTAGCTATCTCATGCCACCTTGCTCAGAACCTCTATGTATGGGCTGCTATGGTTTGAGATTTTGTGCAGGTCATGGAATAAGTCTGCTATACAAAAAAAGTGTTATACATCATTCTTGATGGGCGAGTCCATATAGAATGGTTGATCAGTCAGGACTCAAAAAATGGGCAATTACGAAAGTTAAAATTAGGACGAATTAAAAATATGTAATTTTTTTTTCAGAATCCACATACCTTTTATAGAGTTTTTTTGTGTGATAGCTGACACACTGAGTGGAAGATATCACAGAATTTATTTTATTCTGATGTCCGTCTTTCTCGGATATTTTTTTAGTGTGGAGTTGTCAGATACATGAAGGATATTATCACAAGATTTTAGATCTTGAAGTCCGTCCTTCGCGGATAGTTTTTTTTTAGTGTTTCAACTTATAGGTAATCTCGTAAACTTTGTCGGACTGGAGTTTTCCTTGTGATGTCCGATAGACAACGTTAAGATTTTAGCTGTATTTTTATCAGCCTATAAATTTTGAATTCCACTTGTATGCGGAGATTTATTGTCTCTATTTGAAGAGATAGGTGGGCAGCAAATCTTGACACAACTTCACTCATCTGCTCCTGGAATCTGACTTTCTTGTCTTCCCTTGCCTTGGGGTTTACCCACTATTTCTCTAGGGCCTTTTCTGCCTAGCAACAGGTTTTACTCAAATCTTATTAGTTGCCCCAATTCCCCCCCCCCCCCGCAAACTGCATGAGCTGATCTCCCGGTTCTTACTTATAGCTGTCTAGACTACATCCGGTAATGTGTGTTCGCTTCTTGGCGACTTTCACCTTAGTTTTTTTTTATTGTTGGGGAACATGTGCCAACAAGTCACCTACTCGTCTTTTCATGCTTTATGGGTCAAAATATGTGGATATAACATCAACAAAATAACACAACATATATATGATAAATAACGCTTTCTGGTCAGGAAGTTGATGATCATTTTACGTTTTATCTACATATAAAACTCAATGTTTGTGTGTATTTAGTACTTGTGCGTTCTCTATAGATAGAAAGGTTATAGAATATCCATCAAGTCTAAAAGTGTATTCTCATGTAAAATTGAAGAAGATAGTGGAAGTATTCCCAAATCTCTAATAGCACTATAATGGGGCCTATGCGGGCCTAACGCCTTAAAACTTCAATATATCTATATCTTTTTTATGAAATTTAAATCATATGTATAAAACTTTCTGAGGAAGACAATGGAAGTGGTCCCAAATCTCTAAGTGCCCTCTTAACCAAAGGGAGCTATGGGCGCCAAACCTCCTTTAAAACTTCAAATATATTCTATTTTGATGAAATTTATATTATATGTATAAAATTCTATGGGTAAGACAATGGAAGTAGTCCCGAATCTCGACGTTACCTTCTATGTGCCAAATATTTATGTACCCCCACCTCTAAGTAAATTTGGGGGCAGAACCGCCTTAAAACTTAAATAGGTATATCCAATTTTAATACAATTTAAATCGTATATATAAGACACTAATTCAGAGAGTTTTCCAACATTTCAGCTTCTAACTATATAAGGGGACGAAATGGGAGGAGAGTCGCAGTAAAATCAAAGAATGTCATATGGTGTTTTGAGAATATTGAAAAAGCACATAGTAGTATTTCTCATTCAATCCCGCGTAACGTCAGGTGTTCCTGCTAGTATATTTTTGAAAAAGCAAATTGTTAGATTAGAACAAGCCGTACAGAACATTTTAAAATGGAAGTATATGCATTCAGAAATAATGGTAAAAAGAAATTAAGATGGATGTTTTGGAGAACTATCTGATGATATATTTAAAAGAATCTTATTTGTATATTGATGAAATTGAGAAAATCTTGAAATTGCAGAAGCAGTATTCGGACCAGAAATAAGTATTGATAAAAAAATGATACCGGAAGCTGTAAGATAAAGAATAAGTCAGCACCCTCAGGTGTTATTGCTGAAATGTTTAAGTTTGTGGGTGAAACAGGCATTGAGATGATCACAGACTTGATGAATCAGATCATAAAATAAAGGATTATACAAAAGGACTTAGTACAATTGTGAACTGTTACAAAGGTAAAGGAAGAGCTCTGGACAAAGGTTTAAAGTTGATAGATCAGGATTTGAAATTTGTGGAGAAAAGAATTGAGCAGTCAGATAAGCAGAGATAAAATGATCAAGATATGTACGAAGATGCTCAAAGTCATGGTAGAATTCACAGCACATTTATTGACACCTTTAATGTTAAAGTGGGAGTACATCAGGGTATGCACTGAGCACACTGTCTTTCATTTGTGTCTTAGAAGCGGTGTCCAGGGAGTTTCATACTATTGTCCAGAAGAGATGTGGTATGCAGATGAAACAATGGATGATCTACTTATTAAGTTTATGTCTGGGAGGAATGTTATAAAAAGTAATGGTCTGAGAGTGAATGCTACAAAGTCCAGACCAAAATGTTGACCGGTGGTTGTGTTTGAAAGCTCCCCCCCCCCCCTTCCTTGAAAGAGAAAGATTGTTCTCCCCAGTGTAAAAGGGAGTTGGTAACAAGTCAATCTTATTTAGTACTGTAAGCATTGGTTGTTGTGTTGGGTTTTTTACCCATTGAAATAAGGGACGAAATTTCAGGTCGACTGTATAGGAAAACAAGGCTTAGAAAAAAGTGACGAGGCAATAAAGAAGAACAAACAACAATGTAGTTATATCACTTTTTATATAACGTAAAAAGAAAGGAAAGATGAGAAGAAAAAGTTGTTGCAAGAAAACGTATTTTTGCAGATGTAGCTGTTAAGTTTTGTCCTGTTAACAGTTCTAATTGTTCCATGTGGTTTTGGTGGGTGAACCGTGTGAATTCGAAAGACTTCTAATATTATCTTTCAGGTTCGGCCATGAGTTTATTAACTGGCATAAAATAAAACATCTCTGCCGAGCTAGCAGTCTGCATCTGCTTCTGTCGGCAGCAGGAAATGAAAAACGTGAAAGTTTTAAGAAAACGCACACGTCGAGTGCAGCAGAAGTTCTAAATAGTGGCTTGTGATTCGTTGTTTTTCATCCAATGACAGGGCACATGAACAATCACTCCATAATTATAATTTCCAATAGAGGTTAGTCGCTTTGTGAATGGCTTCCAACTTCCTTGAATCTAAATGAAATGATAATAATAAGGTTATCTTGAACTTTTCAGCTTAAAATGGCTGGCATTAAATCAACATCATCTTAACCAAATTAGTTCTAGTTTAATAGCAATTTGGTTCAATTAATAATTTAAAAACTAAACAATACCGTAATTATTAAGTTATATTATTACCGTATTGTTTGATAATCAAATTATTAATTGAACCAAATTGTTATAAAACTTATTTGATGAAACAAATTATTGTTTCAATGACAGCCATCTTGAAGCTGAAAAGTTCAAGATAGCAAATAATAATAATAATAATAATAATAATAATAATAATATAGAGTGTGACTAGAGAAATACAATTGTTATTATGACAGAAATTCTTGTTAAAATCCGATCATAAACGCTTAGAATTTATTTTCAATTCTAAGGAAACTATTGGTGAGAGTTATGTCATCTTGAATATTAAGATGGCGTTTGATTTTGAAATTGTATACGAAAAACGAAATATCATATCACATGTAGACGCCTTATTCAATTCACTATAATTCAAGTAATTTGACAAAAAATAAAATAAGCTTGCGTCAGTTACAATGTAGAGAAAGAGTGGTAGAAATTTACACAGAAGAGGATACAGTAGCCCAGCACCTGTCCAAATTCACCTTGAATTGCTGCGTTGTTGCGACATTTATTATCTCTCTTGGAAGTCTATTCCAAGGTCGAGAGGTCTTGATTGAGAAAGCGCCTCCAGTTCAATTGAAATCGGCTGTGAAAATATTTCTTCTGGTGTCTCTGTAGACCTCTTTCTGGTGCAGTAGTGAATAATATGTCTTGAGGTATATAGGAATGACCATTGAGGAAATGGTAGGCCAAAATGAGATCACCGCATTATCGTCAGCGCTTGAGTCGGTCTTCATTGGGCAGATCCCATAGACCCTGCACCATTAGAGTAACCAATTGTTGCAGGATATTACGTGTTAGATATAGAGCAGAGGCCTGGATGCCATACTCTAACAATGGTCTGACAAGGGAGACATAAAGTGGTAGAAATATTTCAGAAGTGAATTTGCAGAAAGAGCATCAGATGAGTAATAATGTTCCTTGCTTTGTTTCCAGCCTAAATGCAATGTTTACATGCTTGAAAGATGAGTCGACCAGAAGGTCACAATCTTTTGTCTCGTTCACCTTCTTGAGAACAGGTGTGTAACCGCCTTATCACATGTTCAGTTTAAAAAGGGACCAAATGACAAAGTGCTGGAAAATGACTAAGTTTGAAGACATTACAAAATCCAGTCTTTAAGCGAATCGAGTCAAGAATAATAAATGTAGTATCTGTTCAAAAGTTGAAATCAGACACAAACTATCAAAAAGAAAATTTGTTATGGAGATTTGGTAAGATTATTTCGTTTGGTAGGATTATATAGGATTATTTAAAAATTAACTTGGAAAAAAATCAGTTATCATCTGCTTCTTGTTGACATATACAAAGAAATATCTATTAATGCTACTAATACATCGCGTTTTTTTTTACATTAAAGATTATCAAGGCCCAGAAGCCACTTGAGGATAAGGGTTAAAGAGTTTGACTCGAGAATAAGGGTTACAGAGTTTGACTGGTGGATAATGAGACAACATCGTGTTCACCGGCATGATGATTGTAGCAGGGCAGGAATTGATTATTAACGAAAACGGTTCAACAAGAACTTGTTTACATTCGACTTGAAGACGACCATATTGTAGTCAGCAAGGAAACAGGCTTGCGGCACTGTGTTCTACAAGCAGGCAGTTCTAGGAAAGAAGCCTTGCCCATGGAAGTTTCGTTTCGCCTTGGGCACGCAGGGGGAGAAAGGGAAATCATTGACAGTGGTAGTACCTAGGCATGGTCTTATTGTGAATGTTTTACAAGGGGTGAACCATAGATTTGAGCTCAGTCAAACACCTGCCATGAAAATAATGGGATTGAGTTTGGATTGATTGTATTCCTTTGAGTTAGTACATGGGTATTAGCAGATTTTTTTAGGTCGACCTAAGAAAAGGAGGGCAAGCAATTAGATACTAGCAGGACCCATGAAAATTCCACAGTGATTTTCACATTAATCTGTATAATCTACTGTTAATAATGATATTCCTTTTGAAATAATAAATGTCTGTCAGTGTCAATGCTATTAGGAAATCAAGTCTCTTATTACGTAAAAATAATCGTGTAAGATAAATATTCTTTAAATAAATGTATCTTTATTTATTTAAAAGTGTAGCAATTTCATTCTTTTTAAAACAATAAATGGCACTTCTGCATTTCAGCCGTCACTTGGACTTAATAATTGAAGAGTTCCATTTATTCCACCGAGTCAACCGGAAGTGCCAGACTGAACCAATGTTGACTGTTTGTTGGATTTTCGTTTTAAATGATAAATTTTCGTTTTAAAAGATCACTGTTGACTATTTTGAGAAAGTTTTAATTCATACAATAAAAAAAACACATTTTTATTATTTTTATAACTTTTTAAATTATTAAATAAAATATTTTCATATTCAATAGCGATACATTGTTCGCTGTTATTATTCTTCGCTGTTAATATTGTCATTTTGGATAAAAAATATCTTATTCAGTTACTTCCGGTTGGTTGTCTGTCCCTGCCTTCAAAAGAGGAAAGCAAATTAAGTCCAAGTGACGGTTGAAATGCAGAAGTGCCCAATAAATATTCTGTCTTGCTACGGTAAAAATAATTGTCTGCTAAATATTCTTCAAATGAATAAAACAAATGTCACTTTTTGAAATGTATATATTTAAAATTGTACTGTTGTAGTCGA
Source organism: Sepiola atlantica (assembly GCA_963556195.1). Taxonomy (NCBI): domain Eukaryota; kingdom Metazoa; phylum Mollusca; class Cephalopoda; order Sepiida; family Sepiolidae; genus Sepiola; species Sepiola atlantica. The sequence continues at coordinate 109,393,780 of OY744525.1, forward strand.
CGGGACTACATAATTTAATTTTAGAAAAATATTTAGAGAAATATGTAGAAAAGACATAATAAAAAGCACGATGATGTATTAGGTCGGAACAAAAATAATGGCCGATTTCAATTTATTATATAATTTAATTATTATATATGTTAAAATTTACCGGAAATAAACTACATATTCTGTGTTAAAATGACTTTTAAAAAGCGCTTCAGACGGCCATTATTTTTATAACGACCTAAATATATAAGAGAATAATGGCAACGCAGAAACGTTTAAAACTTGAATATTCGTGGCCTGGATAAACTTACGACAAATGTCCTAAATAGTGATGGGACGATTCCAATATTTTTCCCAGATCCGATACAATTAGGATTCTGTTCTAAATTCCCGATTCTGATGCAATTCCCATTCTGATTCTAAAATCGCCTGAAAAGGTAGAATTTCATTTGTGTAAGGATTGGGCAAGCAGAGAGTCTTCATCTACTTTTAAATGTAGAAATAATTTTATTTTTAATTTGACCACTTTCTCAATGTTTTCTCTTTATGTATTCTATCCAAGATTTTGATAAAGTTCCGAGATTTTCATGTATATTTTTCATTTCTGCCATTTTTTTCTATTTATCTATTTATCTATTCACAGCATTTTTACTGTTTTGTTACGGTTTTCGGAAGTAAATGAGGCAAGACGAGGTGTATTATCTCAGACCAAGATGGCTGACTGTCGGGTCTCGTTTATTCACGTTAGCCCCGAGATCTTACATTGCAGGGGAGGTAACTTCCATCGGTCCAGATTTTGGTTAACATCACATCTCCCTTTTTGAGATAGTCCTGGGAGGGGGGGTATTTAGTGTCGATGCTATATGATCTCTCTTTTATTTATTTACTTTTTTATTTAAAGATCTAGCTTGATGGGTGGTCTCGACTGCCGTCCAGACCTGGTTCTTGTGTAGTCTTGAGAATTGAGGGTTGGGACTGCTGTTTTCACGATTTTCTCCCTTGGTGGATGAGCGTCTTCATAGGACTCTGATTCGTGAGCCTCGACTTTTCCATTGGGTGGTTTCGGTACAATGTGCCGTTGATTGTGTCGGATCAGTGTCCCTTCGCCTTTGGTCTATAGAACATAGGAGCGTGAGGTGGATTCTGTTCCAACAACTGTGCCTTCCTGGTTTGAAAGGTTGGGGCTTCTGACCCACACTGGTGTACCGTTTTTGAGCGGTGATAGCTCTTTAGCTCTAAGTGATAGGCAGTGCGTGAGTCGTTGTTGGACATTTTGGTTCTTTTCCCTCTGTCTGAAGCATTTGAGATCAGGCCATTTTTGGTTTAATAGATTTGGGTGAGTTGGGACATTTGTCCTCAAGTGTCGGCCCATTAGTAGCTCACTAGGGCTGGACCCGCAGTCCATTGGTTTTGCTCTGTGGATGAACAAAGAAAGATAATGGGTCTTTTGTCTTCTTCAACAATGCTTTCATTGTCTTTACACAGACCTCTGCTGCTCCGTTACTTTGAGAGTAGCGAGGGCTGTTTGTGATGTGCTGAAATCCCCAGTCGTCTGCGAATTTGGCAAAGTCTTTTGAGGTGTATTGGCTTCCTGGATCAGTTCTTAGGATGACCGATACTCCATGTCTGGCAAAGATTGCCTTCAGGCTCCCTATTATAGCTCTGGAGGTTATTGATGTAAGCATGGCAACCTCTGTGTACCTGGAGAAGTAGTCAACAACTACAACATAGCTGTGGCCCTTCAATTCGAACAGATCGGAGGCTAGAGTGTGCAATGGTCTTGTTGGAAGCTCGGTTGTCATGAGGGGCTCGGGCGATTGGTATCTCAGCTCGGCACATTTTGGACAGTTTTGTATGTCCTTTTTGATTTGGTCAGACACTCCTGGCCACCATATGGATTGGCGAGCTCTCTATCTGCACCTGGTTATTCCCTGGTGACCGGAATGGATTTTGGCAATCATGGTCGGTCTCAGCAGTAAAGGAATTATGATCCGCGTGCCATACATCAGTAGCCCGTTCTCGCATGTGATGCTGCCGCGGAAGGTTCAGTATGGTTTGACTGGTCTGGAACGCGGTCATTTGATGGCCAGCTGTTTCTTACATATTGCAATATGTAGTTACTAGTCTCGTTAGTTTTGGTGGCTTCCTCCAACTCCCTTAGACGTTTTTTCTGTGGCGGGTAAGGATTCTATTATGGTGTGGACGAATGCTATCACTTCCTCCTCCAGATCCTTTTCCTGTTTGGTAGGACCATTATTGTATATTGTTCTTGACAGAGCATCGGCTGTATATAGTTCCTTGCCAGGAACATAGCAAATGGTGTATACATACCTCATTAAACGTACCCGAAATCTCTGTATCTTTGCCGGTAGCTCACTGAGGTCCTTGCTACCTAGCAATGGCACCAGTGGCTTGTGGTCGGTTTCTACTGTAAAGTGTAGTCTGACTAGGTAGTCAGAGAAGCGTTCACACACGCATGTTGCCATGGCCTCCTGTTCTATTTGGGCGTAACGAGTTTCGGTCTCTGACATTGCTCGTGAAGCGTAGGCGACAGTGTGCATTTTTGTGTCGCCCTGTTGTTGTAATAACACTGCTCCCAGCCCATAGGATGAAGCATCAGCAGAAACTACAGTCTCATTTGACGGACTATATAAGCATAGCACTGGTGCTGAACACAGTGCCTTCTTGATGGATCTAAATGCTTCCTGTTGTGCACTGTCCCACAGGAATGCGTATTTCCAGCTTAACAGGTCCCTTAGTGGCTTAGTCATGTCCGTCAGGTTTTAAATGAATTTTCCCATTGGATTCACCATTCCTAGGAATCGGCGGGTTTCCGTTATGTCTGTTGGTGTTGGGAAGTTGAAAACATCAGCGACCCTTTCTGGATCTGGCTGTAGACCGTCAGTATATGCCCGAGAAATTTCAGCGATGGTTTGGATATTTCGCATTTTTCTGAGTTGAGAGTAATGCCTGCAGCCTGGATTTTTTTGAGTGCGCTCTTCAGTCGGGCATCATGTTCTTGTTGATTTTTGCCGTGGATATTTTGTGGTCGTCACTGCTCTGTAGTTCGTCCATTTGCTTCATATAATTTATTGATGCCTTGTTACTCCTACAAATGTTCAGAACTTTCTGAAGCATCATCGACTCGTTTTGGCTGAGTAGCTGTTTTTGAAGTTCCGGGTATTTAGTTCCAGTAATGATTTGGTCGATTATACACTCTACCACATCCCTTCTGTCTCGGTACTTGCATTTTTTTGCGTGCGCTCTGCATCGCACTAGGAAATCGTCTATGTTTTCTGTTACCTTCTACGAGTATTTTTGTAGATAAAGCTGCACGATGCGTAAGTTAGTTTGCGGCTCTAACTGTTCCAAAAATTGTCCCAAATAATTGAAGGGTTGTGCTTGTCGACTCTGTTCACAAATTGTATCATCTTAGGCCTTCTACTCGCGATAACAAAATAATGCCGTCAACTTGTTTGTGTTTCAGGGTGCCTTTTATCAAGAAATACAAATTACATTATTGTTAAAAATTTTGAAAGATTCCATCAAATTTCGGGTTTCCCAACACATCAATGGTTCACTCGTACCGTTTGACATTGTTATAAACACTTTTAATCAACAATCAACAACTTAGAAAACAGGAATGAATGCACTCACAATTTTCGTCAGTAAAAATCGAACATGGCGCTTGCTGTGCATAATAAAACGCATGTGGTGCAGTTGTCAGGAAAGACTGCTTTTTTTTTTTAAATTCTGCTAATGTTTTCTTCATTTGAGTTCACTGTAGAGTTCATGATTCTGTTTTCTTGTTTATTTTACCGCTGCCACAAATATTGTGTTAACACGATGCTATATTTCCTTTATCACTTCTCGCCAGGACTTAGGCAAGATGCGAGATAAAATACTTGAACTCAATCTGATTTGTATAGTACTTATACGTCTGTGGACTCAACCTATTTTGTATTCATGTTCTCATAACTCTTTACGGACCATTATTTGTGCTGATGAAACTGTTTGAATAAAATTTATTTAAATTGTAGAAGTTTGTCATTTTAACCAAAACTTAGTGACCCTTTTCTTCATATTCAACAAGGTCACTAGGATGGTTATCTATGCAGTAACCCCTACTACAAAACGGTGATCCGACATCTCCCTCTCTATAAACAAAAGGGTAATCATTAATATTACTGACATAAATTATTTTAAAGGAAATACAGTTGGGAAATTTATTTTGCTTTACTTACTCATTTCTGACCCATTTTTGTTATAAAATAAATATTTGATATTCAATAATTTATAAGCATTTTAAGTATCAGATCTCTGCAAAGCATCCATATTTGTTAACTTTGCTAACTGACAAAACAAAGATGGCTGCTTTGCCCAGATCCGATATGTACGGAATCTAAAATGCTTCTAACTTCTATTAAATATTGCATACATTTTTTTTTATAACACACATATGTTACAAATGAGTAGGTAAATAAAAGTAAAAAAAATTTTCAAACTAATTTCCCAACAGTATTTCCTTTAATTATTACCAGCCAATTTTTTTTTAATATTCAGTTTTAGTTTAATTTTTATTATTATATAAATAAAATCGGTGCTGGTATATCTTTTGAGAAAGACAAATCTGACTTTTCGTTTGGCTTTTTCCGACAATTTACGTAAACAACCGAAGCGCTTATCCAATTAAACGGCGAGAAAAGCAGACAAGTTAAATTGTAAATTGATTAAATCATAAATTGGCGATTGTCAAGAATTCTCAACAGAGGAAAACAAGGGTTAAAAAAATAATCAACAAATAACTGTTACCAAAGACAATAAAAGTGGGTTAGGTTAGGCTTATTTTAGGGTTAGGTTAGGTCTAGTTTAAGGTTAGGTTAGGGTTAGGGGAAAAAATCGGTTCGGTTTTTGTCTGGTTCAAAAGCTAGACCGATACAAAAAAAAAATTCAACTTTCTCGTGAAAAAAAAAAATTATAGAAGTTGTTTCATAAATTTTAAAATAATTTTTGCATGAGTGTTTTCTTATTTTAAATGTTGTTTAATTATTTTGTTTTCTGTTAGAACGTCGTATCGTTTTGATTTTGACACTGGTTCGTTTTCATTCGGGGTTTTCCGGCTGTTACCAGTACCAATTTTTATCATTATATAACAACAATGAATTCAATAGTTTAATAGAAAAACAAAATAACGTATTGTTTTACCGTTAGCCCTACACTGTTTTTTTGACTTTTTAAAAATCAATCCGTAACTAATGATAAACTTAAACCCGAATTTTGTTTATACATAAACTAGTCACAAAGACAACTCAATGCCTTACCGGCACTTCTGTAGTATATATAAAGCAGCTACCGATTAAGAAATCGAAATTGAAGAGTTCCGTTTTTTTCTCTCTAAGTACCATTCATTCAGAATTTACCGGAAGTTGAATTTAGTATTTAGAAAATGGAGTTAAATGAGATTAATCTTCGAAACATTGGTAATTTAATGAACCAGCCGCAAAAAACAATAGATTTTTTACAGGCACACCGCCTGATTTCTTAGGGTTTAGGGTAAGGGTTAGGGGTTAGGGTTAGGGGTTAGGGTTAGGGGTTAGGGTTTAGGTTTAGGGTTAGGGTTTTTTATTTAATTTTTTTTTACTTCATATAATAAAAAAAAGAAATTGTTAATTGTTACCCAAAAACAAATCAGTCTTGCATTTTTTTTTTATGTTGTAAAAAAATCACTTCCAGTTGAATTACCTTCCTTTTATTTTCAGTAGAAGGACAGAAAATCTGCTGCTTCATATATACTACAGAAGTGCCCAATTACCCTATGAGAATTTAACTTTTCTTCATAACAATTGAACTTTACTGTCGTAATGGGAGAAATCATGTTTTTATATACACAATCATTTGTGGGTATTTTTTTTTTTGTTTTAGGTCAAAATTAGAATCGACACGCATGCGTAATGCGTCCATTGCAAATGGCCGCCGACGCGAAACGAAAAATATCGTATTCAGGTGAGTGATACAATAATGAAAGAAAATCAAAAAAACATTTTTTTTAAAAGTAAAATATTTGATCTTTTTCTTTAAAATTTCAAGGCGATTGTCAAGAATATCCAACAGAAAAAGAAAGCGTGAAAACAATAAAAACAAATAGACAACAAATAAATGTTACCAAAGGCAATAAAAGTTACTTTTCTAGGTACTTATATCGATCTTGACCCAGTTTCCGTGAGTTTCTTGTCGGAAGTGTTCGGCTATCCTACGCAAACACCCGAGAGATGACGAACCGATTTGTACCAGACGACAATTTTGATCCGGTGCTGCGTCCTATGATAATAATGTTTTGCTTGTTTTGCTTGTTTTGTTTTTTGTTGTTGTTAGAGTCAGGGTTAGAGTTAGGGTTAAAAATATTTATTTGATAACACTAATTTCGCTCTGTTTTGCTTGTTTTATTTGTTTTGTTTAAAAACATTCTTGCAACTATAACTAAAAATTATAGGACGTATCAAAATAAAAAAAAATTATTTGATAACAGTAACTTCGCTGTTTTGCTTGTTTTGTTTTTGTTGTTGTTTCTTTTAGAATATTTCTTTAAAATATAACTTACAATCATAGGACGCAGCACCGTATCAAAATTGTCGTCTGGTACCATTCGACTCGTCAACACTCGGGCGTTTGCGTAGGACAGCCGAACGCTTCCGAGTCGAACCCACGAAAACTGGTTTACGATCGATATCAGTACCATATATATATATATATATATATATATATATATATATATTGCACTTGTACAGATGCGGTACATGGGCCGAAATTTGTTTTAGAAGAGTTCCAATGGTGTAAAGGGCAGACAACTCTCTTTTTTAAAACGCAATTTCTCCGAAAATGGAAAATATGCATTTTTTAAATAAGAAGTCATGCAAATTCAATTAATACAACATTTTTCGAAGAAATAACAATTTGGGAAAATCAACAGTATATTGATGGAACATATATTGAAGAAAATAGAATTTGAGTAAATCAACAGTATATTTTTTCATTTCAAAACCAACAAAACGAACAGTCCTATTGTTTGGATTAACAGATTTTAAATTTATTTATAGTTTAAAATATTAAATTATCGCAGAAATTAACATTTGTGAAAATCAACAGTATATTGATAGAACATTTGCAAAAAATCCACGACTTTCTGTTGAGTACTTGTTAAATATAATAACTCGCGCATATTCAAGGCATTCACGTTGATTACGTCCATTTTCGGAGAATCAGAGTTGTCTGCCCCTTCTTACACCATTGGAACTCTTCTAAAATAAATTTCGGCTCGTGTACCGCATCTGTACAAGTGCCATAACACAACCGTTCCAAACGTAATAAAACTTACTTTTCTGCCTAACTGAAAGGAGAAAATGACGACAATAAAGGTTAAAGGTGGCTTCAGGAAACGGGAGACAACCGGCGCCGGCATTTGTGAACTGAAATCTAAGTGTGATTTTCTTTTTATTTTAACACCAAAAACTATGCTGGTAGGTAGGAAAGTAACTTTCATTGTCTTTGGTAACAGTTATGTGTTGCCTATTTGTTTTTCCACCTTTTTCTGTTGGATATTCTTGACAATCGCTAATTTCTGTTTTTGTAATTGTAATAAAAACTGGAATTCAGAATAACTTACTGATAAGCTTTATTTAACTTTTCGTTGCTTAATGTTAATATTTATTTGCAAAATATTAATATTACAAAATGTGGCACAAGGCCGAAAAAGGGGGCTGAGGAGAATGTGGACCTAACTAACATTAATTAACTTAACTAGTCACAATCACCAAATCAAACTCACTCCATGATTAACGTACTTAAAACCCAATAATGACAATATAAACATGAAATGGAAAGTTGGGGAATAAAATTTTAATATACAAATGAATGAAATATATACAATGACAAAAATGTCAGTGTTAGTATAAGAACCTCCCACTAAAGCAGGGGGTACATAAGTAGTTTTGCCTGTCGAAAAAGGTGATGCAGGTCTCGAAAGCTTTATTGTTTACACCTCTTTCAAAAATACGAAAGCAGACTTGCATCTCTGACAAAACAGCAAATCTGTCACCTAATTGGGGTCAGGAATGGGAATAATGAAATAAAAGTGGGAGAAAAAAAAACCCAGGCTGGGAAAGGACAAAAATGAAAAGGGGCCCTATGACATCTTAAATGCACTAGCTAAGTTAAAAAGGGGGTGGGGATAAAACATAAACTACTCTTGTCTAACCTGGTCAAATAAAAGGGTTAGTGTTCGTTTCGACTACCCAATATTCTGTCTAACGCACGTCTAAGTACCACTCAAGATTAGATTCATTCACTTGACACAAACGTGCAACTTTCACCCACCTTTCGTTGAAATTTGCCGGAGGGAGTTTCACCCTCTCCAGCCTGATACACATTTTCAAGCGATGTTTCAAAATGAGGACAAGCTGAGGAGCAGTGAATGTCTCTTCCTCGTAAACTTCCTTCTTTCGTGTTGACCAAATCACACCTCTCATAACAGCCAGTAAGCAAAAGAAACACATAGTGTTCCTCCCACTTCATCTCTGGGGCCCAATTGCAGCAAGTTGAAAAAGACTCCAGAACAAAGAAATGTCTGTTTAACATGCGAACTGTGTAGCCTTCAACTAACTCACCCAACGATGGCACAGAAAAAGAAAGTATGACTGGTTGTTTTCTCTCAGTCACCGCATCGGACACAACTTAAGCCTGCTGCATAAAGTTTTTTGCTGATTCAGAGTGCATTTCTGATTATCAGCCAGGTGAGTGTTGCCTCGTAATTATCGAAATATTTAAACCTAGGCACCCAAGGCCAGAGTAAGCGAAGTTCTCCCTTCATAAGACCAAACTCCTCAGTCATATCATCCTGAACAGATCCTCTCACTATTACTCAATATAATGCCTTACGAGACAACACTCGGGTGTTAGAGAGGCTTTCTGACACCCGTAGAAGGAACTTCAAGGACTGTCGACACTCGCGATAAAAGGAGCACTAATGTCGAAATACCTCACCTCCATGTGATTGCACACTTTTCAAAGCTGGAAAGGCTTTCTTGGAGTCTTCCTTCCAGAATTCACTGTTTCCCTCACAAGGTGTACACATTCGGTCTGGGTATTAAAGCAAAGCGTGCTTTGTTACATTAGGACCTGAGCTAACTTTGACCTCGTCGTTAGGGTCAAAGTGGGGGTTAGGGTCATGGTTAAAGTTAGCGTGGGTCCTAATGTAAAAAAGTACCTTATCAATATTGTTATCAATATTTTTACTAAGCTAATCTTTAAATATTGTAAGTAGAATTTACTTTTATCTTTATAGCTTTTTTAAAAATCTGTGGAAATTGATTTTTGAGTCTGTAGCAGAAAAACAGTTGATTTTATTTGAATCTTCTTCTTCATCCGATTTATTTTTGATTAGTCCTCTATAAGAGGGTGAGGCCTGCCTGTCAGTCTTGATCGAAGTCTTCCACTCCAGGCTTGGCAGTCACGAGGATCTAAGTTTGTAGGTAACAGATCTCCCAACGAACCATGGGCTGCTTTCCCTGCCACAAGAACTTGAAAACAGCCCACACTAAGTCAATTAATGTGACTACCAGGAGTGGGAGCACTGAACGAATGTACAGAATGAGAGGATAAATGTGCGAATTACACACCTCCACTCTTCCCTTTTAAGTAAGATTTCTCAAAGACCACAGACGTTCAACACTTCCAACTAATTTTTCTCCAACTGGAGATCAGGACCAAACCAGACGCCGAATATTTTGCAAGACCCATCTGTCTAGCCAAAGTGGCTCCAGACACTAATGCGTAAGCCAACAGACTTGTTGCAGTTGATTTTGGCCACTGTCACGTGTTCATACCATCCTATTTCCATGTCGACGACCCTAATCTTAGCACTGCTCGTTACAAACACAGTAATGTCATCGGCATAGGTGGAGTACTTACTCATGGTGCAAGTACCAGACAAAGTAATCTTTCTAAGGACTGGATTCACCCTAACTCTACGAAGGAAAAATTAAAATGCAAGCACATAAAGCATTGGTGAAAGCGGACATCCCTGAAAAATAGATCTGAACAAATTGAAAGGCTTCAACTTCAAATTATTCACTTCCACCAACACACCTGGGTTTTCCTAAAAAAGGTGAATCCAAGAGCGAAACTGGGGACCAAATCCATCCGAAGACAAGACATCCTCCAAGTAACGAAGATCGACCCTATCAAATGCTTTGGGCTAATCTAAATTTATAAGTACGGCTTCAGTGTCGACTTTATCTATGATCAAGCGTATCATGTGCAAATTATCTTGGATTGTCTGGCCTTAACAGCACAAGTCTGTTCGGGACGGTTAGCTAAGATCTTGGCCAAAAATGTTAACTCTGGAAATTACCTATACCATCTCCACAACTTTTGTCCTTGCAAAGCAATTTGATGATACCTCTGGTAAAATACTTGTGGATAGACCCGTTCCTAAACCAGGAGTTTAACAATACAGCCAGCAAGCGAACAAAAATGTGTGACAACCTCAAATACAGTTCATAAGGTAGATGATCAATCCTTGGAGACTTATCACACCCGATCTGTTTCATGCCCTCCAGGACTTCATCTTCCTTTATACACCTTTCACACGATTGCCTCAAGACGAGAAAATTAAGCTAAATAGGTGTTGAACCAAGCCATTGCAAAACCGGGCTCCCTGGTGAAAAGTTCCTGAAAATGAGAGCGAAAACCCTCCAAAATCCCTTCGTTTGTAGTCACAAGAAATCCATCCAATAATGTGACACTGGCGATGTGTCGATCAGTGGACTGTGAACACTCATCTGCACGCATTGACACATCATGTTTGTCGCATCATGAAGCACCCTTTTTAACCTAACAATCCCTGATCCTCCTTGTTATCTAGAGAGTTCAGTTCAGCATTAACTATTGTAAAAGTTAAGCTATCTAATCTAGCTTCTAGTGTCACTTTCACTGCCCTAGGTTTAAGGTTGAGTCGGCTACTATAATCAGCAATGAAGGACCTAATTGTTTTCTTGGCTCCACCAATTATTCCCAATGATAGCACCCATCTATTCCTGCAGTATTTTTAGTAAAAGCTGTTCCTGAAAGTCTTTCACATCAAAAAACTATGTTATCAAAACTTGGACAATCTAAAGGCTCTACGTCGGGGAAATGGTCGATTCTGGGGTAGGTTGTGTAGACTTTGGTGGTGACTTAGATGGCTGATCTTTGTTTTTCTCCCCAACTTTTGGACTCAAGTGCTCAAGAACACTATTTTTGGGGTTGGAATGTGTAGGCTTATTTCTGGCAGGGCAGGTGAATGTCAGATGCCCGACCTCTCCACAGATCCAGCAAGCAAGTCTCCTTCAAGCCACCACAACAGACAGTTTTTCACTCCCAGCTTCTATTTAATATGGGAAAGGCATCCTTATTCAACAATACTTCGAATGACCAAATGCCATTGAATTTGTCAACGGTGATTCCATTCTTAGGGTATGATCTTTAGTAATGACTTCTTTTTGGGACATGCTGATACATTCTTCTTCTGTTTTAAATAAAGTATTCCAGGTATTTTTCATTGGAGATTATTTCATCTATAACCCTCTGGAAGCTAGCCACACCGTTTGTGATCCCAAAAGGAATTCGGCAGTACTGGTATAGGCGACTGCAGGCCTTAAATGCCATGTAGAGTTCATCCTCTGGCTTGATAGGTACCTGATCGTAGGCACTTCTGAGGTCTAAAGTACTAAAAATGTAGTATTTAGCAATATTAGAAATCATTTCGTCAATACGAGGCAATGGATAGGCATCAAGTAATGTATATCTGTTGAACGTCTGGGAATAGTCAATGATCATTCTTTTCTTGTGATTTTCGGTGGCTGTTATAAGGACCTGGGCTCTCCACGGAGATTCACTTGGATCTATAATTCCTTCCTTAAGCAGTTTTGTTACTTCTGCTGCTATGAACTGTTTGTCCTCTTGTGAATAGCGTTTTGATTTTATTGTTATTGGTTGGAGTCAAGTTTGTAAAAAGTGACAGATGTCACACTTAGACAGTTGCTAGTCCGCATACGCTTAGATTCCTGTGCTTGTTTTGCAAGTACTACAATAGAATGTGCTCTGACGAACTTGCTGCTATAGTACCCGCTTGACGTAAGTACACACGACCAACCTGAAACTCAGCTAAAATTACTCTTGATGTTTTAGTAGACTCACAAATTCCAAGATTAAATCTATGAGAATGTGTTCCTTTTTTTCATTATGAAGCTAGCAATGTTAATACTAAAGAAAGAATGAGCCTACGAAATTTTATAGGAATTGGTAAGCATTTAAACTCTCAAATAGAAAGTCATTTCTGACTTTAAAATTCTTAGAAAATCATCACAAATTAAAATATTGAAAGCTTTAGAAGTTCCTTACATCGAATAATTTTATGAATTAAATTAAAACAAGATTGCCATAAGAAAAGTAGTTTTATAAGAAGTGGGTTTCTATTAATAATTAAATGAACAAACAATAATTAATAATAATTAATAAAAAATTTTTTTTAAATCCTATTTAAAAAAAAATTGGTAAAAAAATAGCATGATTTTTCAAAAGTGAAAGTAGACGAAATTCCACTTTACATTACAGATTTCTTTCAAGCAATAAAGTAAACATTTAGAGAAATGTTACATATTGAGCTAGTATAATTTTTGTTAGTTGAGGATAACAGGAAATATGGTTTAGTCAGAATAATTTTAGTGTACTCGGATGTAGGCTCGACCTCCTGTGTACCAGAAGCTGACATGACGTCACATGGTTAAAGATGGGTGGGTAGTCAGTTGGAAGTCTCAGAGCAAACTGTAAGGGTAGAGAATGACTTACGATCGTCAGTAAACTAAGGGACCACAAATATCCATAGATTGGAATGCCCCCTCCGCTGCTAGTAGAAAAGAAGGCAATGCCAACATCTCAATAATGGGTCCTTTCTTCAAATTCAACGATTTCTTTGTTTCTTCGTGCTGTTCTGAAACATTAATCATGGGAGGAGTGGACAACATGGGGTAGGATTTAATTGTGCTGTTATGATTTGGGATAGCATTGTATTTTATTTGGTTGTGCCTTATGCAACATTGAACCTCCCCTTAGAGTGAAGGTATATGAAATAGAAGACCTTGACAAATATCTACTCTATTATCTGTTAAAATTCGATAGTACAAACTCGCCACCCACTAAAATTTATATTTCTCAATTAGATCACATTGTGGAGCAGGTGATAGTGTAATTGCAAGAAGTAGGATTAAGTTCAGGGAATCTTTGCTATTACTAACCAGCAGAGCACTACCACTGTCAACAAAGGGAAGAGTCTATCAGGATGCATACGCAGTGTGATGATGTATGGAATGTGAAACCTGGCCAGTGAGGGTTGACGATGTGTTGCATGGAGAGAAATGATATGAGAATGATATTGTAGATGGGTAATGTGTGTCTTGGGCTTAGTTCTGATGATCTCAGAGAAATATTAACTCTGAACAGTATAAGGAGATGTATGCAGAACAGTAGACTTCAATGGTATGGCCACGTTGAAAGAATTGATGAGGGTTTGTTGGGTGGTAGATGTAGAAAAAATTGACCACGGGGGAAGACAAAGAAAAACGTGGAAAGAAGGATGCACTATCGCATCCATCGTATTTACCCCATAAAAAGAGATTTTTGGTGAGGGGAGGGGTAAAATACGGTCGGTGTGTTAGTAAAAAATACTAAAAAAATGGATTTATAATTCAATGTTCTTTATCTCGAACCTCCATATTTTTAAAAGGTTTAACCGAAAATGTTTTAGAAACAAACGTGATTTCAAAATGTAAACTCAAACATTCTTTTTGCAAGATTCAACGAATTTGAGACTAAAAAGGAAGTTGTCAAAAAGAAAAAACGAAACGAGTACAATTTTTATCTCAAATTTGATTCACAACCAAGCGAAAGATGTGATATTCAAATGGTCCATATACTACAATGGAACCAACGTGGAGAGAAGGATGCACTAGCCTCACCATATTTCATATATGTCTTGGATACATTATTGACATTCTTTCCGACAGTGACGTATGTTGCTGTTGGGTTGAGGTTAGGGTTAGGTCCTGTTCAATATCAGAAGGTCAACCCTCCCAAACTGTATAGTCTCTTTGAGAAGGGTTTAAATTATCACTAATCGTCTGAGGTGCCCTGACCGAGGAATACCAACGGGGCTTCTCAGGTATATTTTGAGGGCTATATTGCACTAATCCTAGTGCACTGGCTTTTCAACTTAACACATGACCTTTTGCTAACCTCCTAAGGATATGCCATCATAGAAAACGGACATTAGACAGAATATGAGGATGAATCTGCAAATTACTACTCGGAATTTAAGCAGTAAGATTATTTTACCCAATTAAGTTGCTGTTTATAAACATCTACAGTGATGATCCTTCCATGTTTTGTTAGGTTAGAATAAATAATGTATTTCATATTCCATTAATGACAAAACAATAAACAACATCTGACGACTGTTTCATAGAGACATGAAACCCAGTTGTAATGTAATGAATGACATTAGCTCTCTTATACATTTTTTTAATTCATATCATTGCGCAAAAAGTGTGAACAGAAACAGAGAGACATATAGAAAGATAGAGAGATAAATATTAACACTAACACTCTATGACAAGCATAAATATTGGGCGATTGATAGATATGGACTGATTGATTATATATATATATATTCTAGCAGAAATTCTATAGTTGTATACTTCAGCTGTTGTATATTGCTGCCATGTTTACAATTGAGGTAGACGGGTCAGCCCATGTGGAAAGTCATTCGTAGGCTAGGTGCACCAAGCCAGACCCGATTTTTTCCCATGCCACCACTTTCTTATTTATTTTTTTAATTGTTTCTCTTTTCTAACTTTTTTGGCCACGCACATATTAACTTCTAAATTCTAATGTGTATTATCTGAATGTACTTAATTCTGTGTTTGACTTACATGTGTTTAATTATTGATATATACTGTCTTATTGTCTGTCTATTGATTTCCCACTTAAGAAATTCTTGAAATCACACTCTGGCTGACTAATTATTTAATTAATTTAGTTGATTCTTACGTATCAATACTAATAGAAGAGGCAGGCAAATGATTTTATCACTATTTTCAAAACGATATATCCCGACCACTATAGTTACTAACCCAACGATATGCAAATAATAAAAAAAAGTTGTCCTAACTTATAGCAAAGAAAGAAAAAAATGTCTTTGAACCGTGTAAAAAGATACACCCTCTTCCCGTCAAATTCCTTCCTCAAATAAGGTGACTCTCCCACTAAAGTCATTCGTAGGCTAGGCACACCAAGCCAGACCCGATATTTCCCCATACCACTGACGAGAAGATAAGCACTTTTTTATTTTTCTCTTTTCTGACATTTTTGGCCACTCACATATAACTTCTAAATTCTAATGTGTATTATCTGAATGTACTTAATTCTGTGTTTGACTTACATGTGTTTAATTATTGATATATACTGTCTTATTGCCTGTCTATTGACTTGCCACTGAAGAAATTCTTTAAATTATATGCTGGCCTGAAGTTTTGGCTGTCTTTCTCTTATTCGTACTTACTTGCAGGAGGAAAACCTATCTTCAACTTTCTGTTTCCTCTGCAGTGTTCGGTGAACTTATTCTATCTACATGTATACATATTTTTATATATATATATATATATGGAAGTTTTTTTGTTGTTTTTTTTTACCTGCGGAGGGGCTCAGAAATACCCGACTAGTACACGGGCGCAGGCTATTTTCCCCTCTCTGTGTGTTGGACTAGTAAGACCATGTCAGGCCATCCATCTAAGAGAAGGAAATCTCTGATAATAAAACCTTGCTATCAACTACTTACGTCGTGGCAGCAAATCGTTGGGAAGGGAGGCCTCCTTAGTCCTGATCGACAACCTTTTTAGAGTTGGAATCTTGAACAAAATATCCGGTTTGTAAACCTACAATTGCTTAAGGAGTAGATAGGTTCTGCCTATCGCCAGCTCTAGCACTCCTTCTTTGTCTATTAGCCAGGTGCAGAAGTACCAGCGCTGGGACAACTCAAAACACTAAGTGCCTGGCCTTGTTTCCTTACTAGGACAATGAACGCTGTGTCTCTTTCTCACTATTTGGGAAAATTGGGGAAAGTTTTTTCGTCACTAAGTTTTACATGACCAGTCTGGGTCGCTCTTGTTCCGACAGGTTAGACAGCTTGTCTGGCTGCTGTTTCCAACTGACAGGACAGGAGCCCAAACTCTTGGGTAGCGCTAAGAACGGCTGCTCCATCATCAGTTGCATAATACCGTGGGAAGTTTTATGTGCCATGTCGCGCATGGAAAGGGACTCTGCAGTTATCTCCAGTATGCTTTCACGAGGCCACAACCCCCATGGACCAGGGCGGGACTAATAGACTGGTTGTGTGAGCTTATTGGCACCTAACAAACACCCAGCTTGCCCAACCCACTCTATAACAAAACAAACATGTCATTACAAAAAGATCAAATCAAACCTAAACCAGACAGTCAACAAAAAACACCTTCACCCCCTCCCTAGAGGCTCGCATTCACAAATATCAGGGGACTTAGAACCAACACTAACGACGTAGAAACCTTTCTCCTGACAAACTCCCCGGATATCCTAGCACTAAGTGAAACAAACCTTTAATCCTCAATCTCCTCTCATCTTTGACATGACTAACTACCTCCCACTCTACCGTAAAGACTCTGACAAACATATGCACGGGCTAGAAGTTTATGTTTGGAACATCCTCACCCTGACTAGAGAATATAGGTTAGAATCAGATGACCAAGACTACATGTGCTTTAGATTGACTTTACATCACAGCGTTAGTTACTTATATTTCTTATACCATTCCCCTTCGACCCAGGATTGTAACCTGCTAAACTCTGTCTCTGAAAGCATAGATAGAGCATTCTCACTTGACTCGAATGTCCAGATACATGTATTTGGGGATTTTAATGCACACCACAGCGACTGGTTGGGATTCTCCAGTGTTACTGAGGCAGCTGGCAACTCTACGTATAATTTCTCCTTAGCTCACTCCCTCTCTCAGACTATCGATTTTTCGACCCGAATCCTCGATCGAGTAGACCAGCAAGCCTCACTTCTCGACCTTTTCTTGACCTCATACCTGAGGCTTGTGCAACGAAAGCTCAAAGCACACTCGGAAATGCTGATCACATTGTGGTAAAGATTCATATAACCCTAAAAAGTCGTCTAAAAGCTGATGAGCCGTTGCTTAAAACAACAAGATATTATGAGCAGGCTGATTTTGAGTCAGAGATCACATCAGCGACGTCCCATGGAGGAAAACCTGACTCCCTGCTGACCAGTGTGCAAATGAGTTAACTGAATGGGTCGAAGCAGGCATTGAAGCCTATGTCCCCATGCAAAAATTCTTTAGCAAGCCCCACTCAATGGTTCACCTCGGAATGTGCAGCTGCCATTGCTGAGAGGCAACAAGCATTCCATAAATTCGGCCGCCATAAGTCAGCTACTAATAGACAGAAATTTATAGAGTCAAGAAATAATTGTAAGGCCGTGATAGGTGAAGCAAAGAGAAGGTATACTGAGTAAACAAACAAAACACATTCAGTCACGGAAAGTAGGTACTGGCGATTTCTGGAAAATCTACAATAGTTTTGTGAACAATGATCAATCAACGATTCCCCCACTATCAAACCACAATGATGTCGTTTCCACAGCAACTGATAAGGCTGAACTACTTGCACAGTGTTTCACTTCAAACTCCACTTTTGACTCAGAAAACTACCCCTCTCTAAATTCCCATTATGGACCAGGTCAGAGACATCATAAAAAACCCTGACACCTTTAAAGCTTGTGGGCCTGATCTTATACCTGTAATAGTAAGAAAGAAATGCCCTGCTGAACTGGCTCCTGTACTCTTCAAACTCTACAACAAATGCCTTGCTGAATCTTGCTTCGCCGATACCTGGAAAATTGCCTCTGTGGTACCAGTCTACAAGAATTCTGAAAATAGAACCGATCCTCAGAACTACCGCCCAATCAGTCTACTCCCGATCTTTGCTAAAATCTTTGAATTCTTAATCAATCTAGCAATAGTACTGCACTTAGTTAAGGCTAAACTTCTATCTGACCACCAGTATGGATTTAGACAAACCCGATCTACTGCAGACATCCGAACGGTCATATCTGAACACATGTATCATACACTCGACAAGGCAGGTGAGCTAAGGCAGTAGCGCTTGATATATCCAAGGCCTTTGATAAGGTATGGCATAAAAGGCTTCTCCTGAAAATACACTCATACGGTATTACTGGGCAATTACTTAATACAATTAGATCCTTCCTAATCAAAAGAAAGATCCGTTCAAATAAGCAACATGAAATAAATGCTGGTGTACCCCAGGGATCTATCCTTGGACCTTTATCGTTCCTGATCTTCATAAACGATCTCCCTGATGACATTGAGTCTGAGATTGGTTTATTTGCTGACGACACCACACTTTACTCTCGTCATGTGGGAAAAATGGACGCGATCATATCCGAGGCAATAGTTGAATCCTTAGAAAATGACCACCACGGTGTAGTGGATTGGGCTCATAAATGGTTGGTGACTTTTAATGCCGCAAAGACCAAGCTCCTTTCCTTCAATAACTATAAGAAACCTGTTCAACCACCGATTGTCATGGCAAATAACACCCTACCTGAGAGTTCAACATTCAAACTCCTCGGCCTAACCTTCACAGGTAACATGAATTGGAACAAATACATTGAAGACATTGCCAAGGCTGCAGCAAAGAAGGTGGACTCCTCTACCGTGCTAGTAAACTCCTAACACCTGACATTATCCTGTATCTCTACAAAGCCACCATCCGCCCATGCATAGAGTATTGTTGCCACATCTGGGCTGGTACATCCTCCACTAGTCTCTCCCTCCTAGACAAGGTCCTAAAAGAGTCGCCAACCTAAAAGTTCCTTCACTATCAAGCAAGCTCCAGCCCATGTCCCATCGCCGCAATGTAGCATCCTTGTGCTTGTTTTACAAATACTTCAATGGATTGTGCTCCGATGAATTGGCTACTCTGGTTCCCTCTCGACGTAAATACAGTAGACCAACTTGACAATCAGCTGAATCCCATCCATTCACTGTGGAGATTCCCAGATGCTGGATAGCCTTCTACTCCAATAGCTTTTTTCGTCGTGCTGCTGGCCTCTGGAACTCACTCCTTGCTCCCTGTTTTTCCGACAGTACTGATATGCAGAGGTTTAAAACTAATGTAAACAGACATCTCGCTACACTACTTTCCAACTAGGGGTGACACCCAAAATTCGCAACCAAATTCTCAGTAACCCCTTACGTTTACAGTAGCAACCTTCCTTGTTTGGGGTGAAATATGTTAAAAGAAAAACATGAGAGGAAGTGATAAAAATGGACTTAAGGGATAAAAAGATCTGGCCATCATTTATATACTAATGTTCAATTCAATTCATTATACAATTTCAAATTAATGCACTATATGTCAATTAAATTTATTATACATGTTCAAATTAATGTACTATATTTCAATGCTTAATTGAGGGAGTAGTGTAGTATCTGTTCTGTTGTCATTATACCATCCTTCCAGGCACTATTTTCTCCTTTGTCGGTAGTGTAGTATCTGTTCTAATGTTATGAGACTATCCTTCCATGCATTACTTCCTCTTTTTGGAGTAGTGTAGTATCTGTTCTGTTGTCATGGGATTATCCTCCCAGGCATTATTTTCTACTTTGGGGTAATGTAGACCATTATCCTAGTCATTACCCCCTGATTCTTTTGAAAGACGTGTAGTAGATGTTCGTCTATTCTAGTACCATCATCCTAGGCATTATCACCCCCTTTTGGATAGACGATATAGTATATGTTCGTTCATCTTGATACCATTCTCCCTCGCTTGAACACTATGCAGCCAGAGGTAGAATATATTTGCTTATACAAATACTTAAATCTATTTATTTAGCATTTCTCTTTATTCTGGAAAGCTTAATATGTTGTTTTTCATTAAATAACCCAAATATTTATATTATTTTTTTGAAAACGTAGAATTGTATATCATTTCTTTTTTCAGATTTTTCAGATTTTCCAACTGAAGAAATATTTGATGAGTTTTCAATCATCATTGGAAGAAAAATACAGAATATACAACTCAGAAAATATGTTGTAAGCATGGAGAGAAATGTTCTAAAATTTCATTAAAATATTTTATGAATTTGAATAAATCATTATGTGAAGAGAAATATGGAATATACAATCCAGTAAACATATTGTTGTGAAACATGTGTATATAAATTTTAGAAGCATTAAAAAGACACATAAAATCCGACAGAAAATAAAGTTTGTGACATTTGCTTTCAATAGTCAGACTACACAGTCATATACAGACATGTTTTTATGAACAACTATTTAGTAGTGTTTCTTTTCTCAGGACAAAATGCAATCACAAACTGAACAAAAACCGTTTTCATCTAATGTGTGTGACACATCTTTTTATGAAAAACCGAATTTTGCTATGCATACCGAAATACACACTAAAGAGAAGAATTCTTGCAAAGTTTGTGGCATTTCTTTTAAAGACTTGAAAGAGCATATGAAAATACACACTGTAAAGAAACCATTTTCTTGTGAAATATGTAATACATCATTTACAGAGAAAATTCATCTAAAAACTCATGTGAAATCTCACGAAGGAAAGAAACCATTTTCTTGTGAAATATGTGGTACATCATTTTCTGGAAAAAGTTCTTTAAAACGACATGCCAAAAAACATACTGGTGAGAAGACATTTGTTTGTGAAATTTGCAGCTCAGCCTTTTCATCACAACATTCTTTGATGTTACATATGCGTATTCACACTGGAAATAAGCCATATTCTTGTGAAGTGTGTAACAGTTCTTTTCCATCAGTTTCTACCCTAGAAAGACATATGCGAATACACACTGGTGATAAGCCTTTTTCTTGTGAGATATGTGGTAAATCATTCGCTCAATTAGGTGGTTTAAAACCTCATTTCCGGACGCATACTGGAGAGAAGCCATATCCTTGTGAAATATGTGGTGCATCATTTTCCCAAAAAGGTAGTTTACAAAAACATATCCGAACACATACTGGAGAGAAACCATTTTCTTGTGAAATATGTGGTACATCATTTTCTGAAATAGAGTGCTTAAAAACGCATATCCGAACACACACTGGAGAGAAGCCATTTTCTTGCGAAATATGTAGTAAATCATTTTCTGAAATACGGTGTTTAGAAATCCATATCCGAACACACACTGGCGAGAAGCCATATTCTTGTGAAATATGTGATATCTCCTTTTCTCAAAAAATTTCTTTAAAACGACATATTCGCAAACACACTGGTGAGAAGCCATATTCTTGTGATGTTTGTGGCAATTCTTTTTCAATTAAATGTTCCTTACAGAGACATATGCGAATGCACACTGGAGAAAAGCCATATTCTTGTGAAGTTTGTGACACATCTTTTTCTATGAAATATCATTTACAAAGTCATATGCGAAAACACACCGGGGAAAAATCAATTTGTGAAGTTTGTGGCGGTTCTTTTTCATCAAAATCTACCTTAAAAAAACATATGTTAAAACATACTGAAGGAAAAATGAATTGTATAAAGTGAGTGACTTTTTAATTTTAGTGAATTCAAATTAAATTATTCATTTGCTTATATCTATTACATTGGTGCTCTATTGTTGTGAAATATCATACGATTATTTTCACAGATTTCAAATCTATGACAAAGTCAATTAAATTCGTACACAGAAAAAACTATTCTATTGCAAAATTTTGTACTTAGTCATATACAGCAATAAATATGTCAAAATACTAATCATATTTCTATTTTATACAATTTGATTTCAATTGTCTTAAACACGTGTTTGTGGGTATATGTCAGGCCTAATATTCTCTCCATGGGATAGTCTAATGTATATGGTCTTCAGGCATTATCATTCACAGAAAAATCTATTGGATAAAACTTTTATAAATCATGCAATTTTCTATGTCGTTGTAACTCTGGAGGCTTTTTTTTAATAAATCATCAATATATAAAAAGATTATGATTTTGTAGAGTGAAAAAAGAAGTACAAATATTTAAGTTCGCTCAGAAGTATTTTTGGAACAAAAAATCTTACTCATGCTTCGGGAAAAAAATTCACAGCTGAATTGAGCAAAATTAGAGTTATCATATCATTCAGGTAAAAAATCCAGGTAAAAAGGTGTCAGATGAGTATCAGAGTAATTATTGATGATATAGAGGTAATACTATTTTTTATGAAGTTTACATCTGGCTTGTGTAAGATTCTGTTGCTCCGAAATTCACATCAAATCGCAGTATGATATAACTCTGATCTGTTATCTGCACACTCCTCAAGACTGAATTCTCTCTTCCACGCTGCAAGTGTTTTGAAAGCGCTCCCATATTTCTTTCATCACCATCTACTATAAACCTCAGGCCTGGGTCTTACTCCTTAACCAAACATCTGGCAAAAATCAAAATTAAAAGTGTATTATACCTCACCACTACATCATCCTCTCCGACCCCAGCTAAGTACTCATTTTTATTGCTATTTAATCCATGTTTTACTTTTTTCTTCCTTTTTCCTTTTTGCAATCAACATATTTTTTGCACGTGCTGCATATTTAGAAATTTTGTTTCTTCTTACCTATGTTTTGCTGTTTTTCTCAATAAATTCTGAATCTTTACTTTTTCTGAAGATGATCGTGGATTCTAACAAAACTGGTCGAGCCTCTCGTTTTTTTTAATTTCTTCCTATGTTTAATTGTTATTGCTTTCTGTCTTTTATACATTGTCACTCCAACTTTTTATTTCATTACGTATAGTGTATTTAATCCTCATATATCTATCTTTACTCTATATTTGTATTTTCAATGTATAGTGCTATTCACACTGTGCATGAAATTGAGCCAGTGGCATGTGTTATTCGTATATAATAGCTTAGAAATAATTGATAATAAAATATTGAATATTAAAGTGAATCCAGTGTTGAAAATGCACAGGGATTGGACAAAGTAATGGAAACATATTGTGAATTTTTCATCAATGTTAAAATACCTATACAAATTGAAATTTCATTTTTTTTATGGTTATTGTTCTTAAGTTATTGGTTATTTTTTTTTAAGATAGTGAATATTAGTAAGAACAATTTAAATATGAAATCTATCAGATTTACAAAAAACACAGATTATTGATGCTACTGTAACGGAAATAGTTGAGATTGTGGCTGTATTGAGAGGAACTATCTCTGAGGTGATGACAGCCTATGAAAAAGAAGGGAAACATCCTCCTCAAAAAAATTCTGGAAGGAAACCGAAGCTGTCTGAAAGAGATAGTAAGGATTGTGAAGTAAGAGCACAAAACAATGGCACCCAAAATTACAGCAGAGCTTAACAATCATCTGGATAATCGTATTTCATCAAAATTCTGTTTGCTGAGAGCTTCACAAGGCTGGATTTCATACCGTATTAAAATCAATTTCTTTAAAATTTCAAAGTGTTTCCATTATTTTGTCCACCCCCTGTATGTTCTGCTTGTGTAAATACTTATGCAATGCAGGATTCACAAGCAAAAATATTTAAGAACAGATGAAGAAAACCACCTTCGACTTTGTGCATTATTAACAACGAGTCTACATCCTCTGTCAAAAATGATTGGGAAAATGCTTTGCTTGGGTTCGCAGTAATATCCATCTTCTATATAAAGAAAAGTTGTCTGTTTATATGTCTAAAAAAAGGCTCCGAAGATACTCGACAGACACCCTTGAAATTGATATTTTCTTTAGCTGCATCAGCACGGGCGCATAATATCGAAAATTCAGAAAAAATTAATAATTCCTTGAGGGTAAACTGAGCCGGTTTTTCGAAAATCAACGTTATTATGTAGTAATTGGCAAATAAATCAATGTATATTACATAGTAGTAATTTTTGTGCACGTGACCTCACTATGAAAGGTAGGCATATGGTTACATATATAGAAATTCATTGATGTATGATGGTGGGGGGAAGCAAACATCGGTTAGACATTCCAATCTCCCATTAGAATAAAGCACTTCGAACATGCAATGAACACGTCCAGATCCTGAAAAAAGGAGATCCTCTCTTGAGCACAACGGCCCAGAACACAAACTCTTTCCCAACAATATCGGCTACAATCAATCTGTCCCCCACATTCCTATGAAGAATGGTGACTGTCGCGGACAGGATGCGTTTCACAAGCAAGGAGAGTCCCCCTGGGGATTCCCATATGCTGAAAAGACGTTGTAGTCATTGGTCAGCAGATGACATTTCCCGGATGAAACAGAGTATGTCTCCTGGATCACAGATATATTTACTCCCAGGGACAAGAGATCCCTCAAGACACGAACCGCCCGGTTTAAAGACGTCAAGCCCCTCGCACTCAAACTATCCAAGTGCAGTCATGGACTTACCTTAAGCAGTATCACATCCGGTTCCGAAGTCTGCCGGCGAAAGGCTGCCGATGCTATACACCATGCTGAATGTGACCAGTTATTTGGTATTCTGGCCGCTGCGTGCAATACCACCGACGCCCAGGGGAAATGTTAGCTTTAAAGCCCTATAGAAAGAAGGATGAACCAACGTTGTGACCCTTTGTTTAAGTTGTCTCTGAGTTATCTTCCTTTGATTTGTCTCTTAGTCATCTCTTTTATATAGGGTAAAGCATTGAGAGTGACTTCCCTTAGTTAGTTGTTGTTGGAAGGCAAGATGGCGACGTGCACGAACAGTCAAAGGTTTCTTGTTGGAAAGAAGAAGTAGTAAGGTCATCATTGGTAGCAGAAGCTGTCTTCTTTGTGTGATAAGAAATTATCTTACTCAGCAAACGTTGAAACATAAATAATAGAAAGATGTCTTCGTTTAGTAAAAGCCTACCCATTTTAATGAATCAGGATTCTTGTGCAGAATGGAAGCAAGATATCGGCATATGGTCTTTATTTACGGATTTGTCTAAAGAGAAATAGGACCCAGAAGTACTTTTGTCACTGCCACAAAATATAAGAGATTGTGTTCGACATTTGGCAACAATGGATATCGGTGGAACAAATGGACTGACTATAATTATAGAAAAATTAGACGAAATTTACTTACTGGATGAAAACACGATGGCATATATGTCATTTAAGGAAGTTTATTCATACAAAAGGGCGGTTGGAGTTAATATAAACGAATTTTAGGTACGATATGAGTTTTTATGCCAAAAATTAAAGAAAATTTTAAATTACTCTGTCAGAAGGAGTTCAGGCCTTTTTTATTTTGAATGTAACAGATGTATCAGTGGAAAATGAAAAATTAGCAAGGATCACATATTCTAGCTCTACATATGCAACGATGAAAGATACATTGAAGAAAGTGTTTTCTGATATTTCATCAACGGAATGTAAAACCGTCGCCGCTATCAAAGTAGAAGTTGAAACAATCAATTACAATAGATACATAAGTATCAAAGGGGGAAATAATTACCGGAATTATAATATAAATCCAACGGACAAACAAGGTAAGATAATGTGTTGTTTTAAATGTAATTCGACTAATAATTTTGTCCGAAATTGTACAAGCTTCAATTCTAGAAACAATATCAGCACTGTCGTAGATTCAGACCAGATGAACTTTACTTTGTTTAATGTTGATTCATGTTATCGAACATTGATAAATGATTCTTATTCTCATGTAGAAATGTCCAATCTTGTGAAAGAGACATTGAGTATGGCAGTGTTGGACTGCTTGTTCACGAGCTGTTGCTGGAGAACTTTGGTTTAACATATTCTTTGATACATTAAATGACCGAGATAAGCAGTTAGTGGAAACTGTTAGGTCTAACAGAACATTTTGTTTTGGAGAAGGAGTGGAAGTGAAAGCCATTGAAACAGTTAAATTTCCTGTAACAAAAGACGGTATAAAAGGTGTCAGAGGTTATATTGAGGCTGACATCATAACAAATTATTTACCTCTGTTATTAAGTCATAAATAAATGAAAACTACAGCTGTCGAATGTTTGCCAGATATATAAAATTGCAAATCATTACTTCTGGACATTATAGTCTTCTGCTAACTAATATGCTTCTCATTGGTGTTTGGCCCCCCATTATTGTTTGGGGGGTTGCGAACCCGTTGTGTCCTCATCCTGGCGGTAAGCCTGCCGTTTGGAATAGCTCCCTTGCTGGGCTGTTTCTTTCTTGTGGAGAATTTTCTTTTAAGTTTGGTCTATCATCAGGGGAGCCATTGTTAAGGGGAGGTGTAGCTGATGTATTTGCATCGGGGCGGTAAGCCCTGCTTGCCGTTATTTAGATTTTGCCCCCTTTTTTGGGGAGTACCTCATTTAGTAGAGCCGCAGTCTTAAAGGAATCCGCCCTTGGGCTGGGGGAGCCACTGAGCTCTTCAGCAATCTTTTTGAGATAGGTGCATTCCATTATGGTAGGAGGGTGTATAAAACACCGTTTTGAACAGTGTGGAGTCTCCTTCTAGTGGGGAGCATTGTGCCTAGGACAGAGTATTCTTCCACTCTATAATGAAAACCAATGTGTGTGTATATATATATATATATATCCCATCACTGAAAAGTTAGCGAGTAAAACCTGACATTTCACGTGTATAGGGGAAAGGAGAAAGCAAATAGCAAGTCCGACATCCCCCCACTATCTGAAATAAATTTGTATATGAATCTTTCACTCTATTTTCATAATGAGACTTTTCTTTCATATTGTCTTTCTTTCCAGTTTTAGATGTTTTCTTTCTTATTTCATTGTAAAACTTCACCAATTGAGACATTATTTTAATTTTATATGAATACTAGCAGTAGTGTGTGTAAATCTTTATAACAAAACTTCTATCCCTCTCTTTCTCTAGTCGTCTCTTCATCTTTCTTTCCCTCCCCATTTTTCCATTCCTCTCTTTCTCCTTTGCCCAGCCCATTTCTTTATCTTATTTTAATGCTCAATGTTTAATTTCTTGCCACCATCAATTTCAACATGTTAAGAAGGTACATAAAGTTAATCAAGTAAACAGTCCGAAGGTAGTTAATATATACCAGTTACCACTCGTAGTATTGTAATCTTACAATTTCTTATTCTAGACAACGCTGAGTAGAACAAATGGTCTGGATCAATTCCTAATTTCTTGTCATCCCACTCAATTCAACGCTATTAAGAAGATACGTAACGTTGATGAAGTCAGTAGTCCGAAGAGATTTACTATATACCCATTACTAAAAGTAATACTTAAATCTTACCATTTTTGATCCCGAACAACGCCTAGTAGAACAAATCTCCTTGAGAAATTCCAAACTTTTTGTCCCACTCCTCCATTTGACATTAATATGAAGAGAAGGCATTTAGATAAAGGAAATAGTCCCAATATATTTAATATATACCAGTTACTGTAACTTTAGATTTTTTCATCCAGGACAATGCCGAGTCGAACAATGATTCCGGGCAATTCATAATTTATTGCACCCTTCCCAAAACTCTGAATCCTTTGTATACTTTCCGACTCAGACTCCTGCCCATACCACCTGACTCCTTCCCACACGACTCTGACTCCTTCCCATACCATCCGACTCTGATATTTTCTCATGTCATCTGACTCTTTCCCATACCATCTGACTCCTTCCCATACGACTCCAACTCCTTCCATACCATACGACTCTGACATCTTCCAGTACCATCCAACATTATTCTCATACCATACAACTATGACAACTTACCATACCATCAGACTCAATCCCATACCATCATATTCTGTCCCATACAACCTGACTAATTTCTTCCCATACCATCCAATCCGAACTCATTCCCATACAATCCGATTCCTTTCCATACCACCTAAGTTAGACTCCTTCACATACCACCTAACTCTTTTCTATACCATCTGACGCTAACTTACAATACCATTCGACTCCGACTCCTTCCACTAAATTCACCTCAGCCTCCTTCCCATAACATTTGATTCCTGCTCATATATACTGACTCCTTCCCATACAATCCGACTCACACTCCTTCATATATATTCTAACTCCGACTCCTTCCCATACCATCCAACTCCAATTGTTCTATATAAACCAACTCCACCTCGTGCCCATACAATCTGACTCTGTCCGCTACCATCTGACTCTGATTTCTTCCCATACAATCCGACTTACTCCTTCCCATATCAACCGACTTTGACTCATCCCATATCATCTAACTCAGACTAAGTCTCATACCCTCCGACTCCTTCTGATACCATCCGACTCAGACTTCTTACCTACCATGTCGCTCAAACTCCGTACCATATCATGCGACTCGGACTACTTACCATACCCTCTGGCTCTGATTCTATGCTGAACTCCAGGCTATGACTCCTTTTCCAACCGCAGGCTCTGACTCTTTTAAAGACACCTGCTCTATATTGAGCACTTTTTAATTAAACACCCACTCTATGAGCATTTTTAAAATTAAGGAGGCCTACTTTGACTTATTCTTCTTTGTTTCCCAATGCTGGTAATATCACTCCTTCTCAGAACCTCCGACTCTCACTTCTTCCCAAATTTCCGACTCGCCTACCCGAACCTCAGCCTCTGACTCTTTCCAAAAGCTCAGACTCTAACTCCTTTCCGAAGCTCAGGCTCTGACTCCTTTCCGAACCTCAGGCTTTGACAACCACCCGAACCTCAGGTTCTGACTCCTTCCCAAACCTAAGGCTGTGACACCTTCCCGAACCTCACGCTTTGACTCCATCCTGAACCTCAGACTCTGACATATTGCCATCCCTCAGGCTCTGAATCCTTCCCGAACATCAGTTGTTAATCTCTGGCAATTTTGCGTTTAAACACACCTACTATATTTAGGATATTGAGTACTTTTTGATTAAACACACTCTCTATCTAGGATAATAACCACTTTTTAAATAAAGGAGGCCTACTCTGACTTTTTCTTAGTATTCTTCGTTTCCCAAACCTCAGACTCTCACTCTATCTCAGAACCTCCGACCCTCACTCTTACCCGAACGTCAGCCTCGTACTCCTAACCGAATGTCAGGCTCTGACTCCTTCCCGAACCTTAGGCTCTGACTCTTACCCGAATTGAAGGCTCTGACTTCTTCTGGAACCCAAGGCACTGACCCCTACTCCTTCCCAAACCTAAAGCACTGACACCTACTCCTTTTTTCTGAGTCTTTACGGCAAAGTGGGAGGTACCTTGTCATATTAAAATTATTAGATATCGAGGAGTAAATGTTAGTTTCACATAGTGCTAATATATTCAGAGTTCTAACGGGCAGGAACGATTCTACACTATCATCGGATATGTGAAGAAGAGCACTAAGGGAGGACACGATTTGGTTGATTTTAGATGAGCGCCTGCTTTGCTTTTTTGTAATATCTGATTTTATTATTTTTTTCATTTGGACAACGTGAGCGTTTGTTGAATGTCAAAAAGAAAGGGAACACAAACAAACAACTTAATCAGTATCTATCGGGTAGTGGATTGGGGAAAGTCAACAGAAGGTAAATGCAGGATACGTGTACATGCGCTACATGACACTACAATTATCCCAATATTATACAACTGTTTATATAGCAGACGCTCTTTGTGCTACTTAAGAGTTAGGGTTTCTGTACTACCAGTCAAAAACAGAAGCCAGACATACTGTCAAAGCTGTACCCTCAACCTGCAGAACAAAAGCGGACTAGACTAGTCATGTGAAACTGAGTTACAAACAAGTATCCCTATATTGTCCAGATAAAGAGACAAAGAGATAGAAGGTAAGACAACGTTCTTTGCTCTCGTCAGGAAACAAATCTAAGCGCTGGGAGTCTTTGAAGTTTCCCTAATGGTACTGTAATGGCAGTACAACAAAATGCAACAATAACAGCAGCGACAGCAACAAGCAAGCATTAGCAATGTTTTGAATCTCTGCTTGATTTCTAAGCTGGGCACTGATTGGCGCAAACATTTAACTAGGTTTCTAATCAGAAACGAGCTCTCATACAAACTGAGATAGGTACCAACCAGAGGTTATAAAAAGTGCACTCACAACTATCCTTCCTCTTTTTGCCCGCAAGCAGCTCACTGCTACCGACTCATCTACATAGTTCGGATCGACCACAAAACTTCTCTCCTGGCCTGCAAACTTCCTGCCGAGCCACCTGGCTTCAGCGTCAACAAGACAACTTGAGGATCCAACATGGCGACCAGACGAACGCACGTGGACTTAACAATGTAACACACACAAAGCATGAACTTAGCTTCAATTAACTTAACAAACGTAAGTACGAACATCGTAACTGTAACGGCATTCACTCTTGGTGGGTTGAGCTGGCTTCAAATGAGTTCACTTCATTTCACGTCAAGTCGGTCACTCCCCGCTGATTGGTAGCTGATCAGTCATTGGCCTACTAAAGCCATTTCCGGTTCAAGCATCGAACACCAAAGACGTGCAGGGCCAGCTAACAGCTCCATGTCTGTGCTTAAAGTCTTCAGTTGGCCACCTCTGCACCTCTTCCAGTTGGCGAGTGCAATTGGGGCTACTAACTTGCAGTTGGATTCTTACTCAGGGTGTCGAAGCACGTAACCAAACCAATAAAACCTGCTTTTATGAAGATTCTCTGTGATGCTGGTAACGTTGCATCTTGCACAGATGATGTGATTTGGGATTTTGTTGGAGAGACAGATGCATAGGATGTCTTGAAAAGGAATACATGTTAAAGACCTCGAGTGCATGAAGATCTTCTTTACACAAGGGGCCAAGTCTCAACCATGCAGTAGTATTGTGCGTATCTTTAATTTTGTTAAGAGGTTTATCTCTTGTGTAAACTAAAATCTACTTTGGAGACGGCAGAAGGCTGCATGAGCACGATCAATACGGATTGCAATCTGAACCATTACTCTGTCATGTAGCTGTAAAATTAAGCCAAGATATTTGAAGTACTGGACTTCCTCAATAATGATGCCGTTGATAATGATAGTGACTCTGTTGGAACAGGGGTAGTTATCTGACAGAACCTTTGTTTTTGAGGCATTAATCATCATAACCACGTGTTTGGTGCTGATACTAACATTATTCATTGTCTGCTGGATATCAACATTCGTTTTGCCGAGAATAACGAAATCATCTGCATAGTCCAGGTTGATAATGGAACAGTCACGTCCAACTCACATGCCAGCAAAGTCCATTATGTGCCGATCAAAGATCCTGTCAATAATGTATTTGAACAAGATGGTGGAAAGAACACAAGCTTGGCAGACACCAATATGCACATTTAAGAATTCTGACTCCTCTCAGTAACAACGCACTTTTGTTCAGCTCTGTGAGCAATAGGCCTTTAGCAGATTAAGTCCTGAAGACTCTTATAATTAACAGAGTCTAATGTTGCAGTAAAGTCAATGAAACACACAACAGTCGCCTGCTTGTATGACCAACGCTATTTCAAAATCTGCCTAAGTAAAAAAATCCGATCAGTACAGCCCTGACCACACCAGAAGCAGGATTGGTTTTGTCAGGTTCAAAGGTCTCCTTGTTTTTGATGACGCTATAAGAGGATAATTGAAAAGATTTTTGATACAACATCAATCATACTTATCCCACGATAGTTGCTGCATACATGGCGATCACCTATTTTATAGAAAGGGAGAAGTGCTTCACTGCAGTCCTGGTGGACTTTTTGTGAGCATCAAACGCAGCAGAGTGTTTATGTAACCACCTGGCCATGAGATCAGACCAGCACTTGTATATTTCTGACATAAGGCCATCCTTGCCAGCTTATTTGTTGTTCTTCAGCCTTTTTATTACTTCTTTAATCACATCTTTGGTTGGTGGATCGCAGTTGACATCATAGGTCGAACCAGCAGTGTTGTTGTGGGAAAGGCGCTGGGATGGTTGTACATGGTTTAGCAGTTTTTCAAAGTGTTGCTTCTACCATTTGGTGAGGTCTGCCAGCTGAGAGATAGGTGTTCCATTCTCACCCAGCAATGTTACACTGAGATGACAGCTGCTTTTTGTCGCTGACTTTAAAAGTTGGTAGAGTTTTCTCGAGTCCCCTATAGATAATGCTTGTTTCCTGTCTGCTGCAAATGCTTGCCCATATTTATTTCAGGAATCTGGGTACCCACAGTTGTGAACATATTTGTTTTTCTCAAAGACGGAAATAGTTTGGGAAAATATCTATTCTTTGTCAGATGAGATTTGAAATTTATATTTATATTTATTCTTTGTCGGGACGTCTTTTGCCATGAAGTTCTTTCTGAGCGACTTGTTGGACATTCGCTTTAAAGAGCAGCTGTTGTTCTTCAGGTGAGATTTCAAATTCTGATAGAGGAAGGGCCTTCAAAGAGGTTCGTTAATTCAACTTGCAGGTTTGCTGATGTATCAGCACAGTGTCATCTATAAAAGGCAAGTCTTTTGCTTGGCTGTGAACATTCTCATAATATAGACTCTTAACTGTTCTATACACACTCCAACCATTTTTCCTCATCCAGACTCCTGGGCATATCATCCTCTGCTACTAACCCCATCCTCTCCTGCCTTTATCCACTGGATTTGCCGAACACTGACTATCTTAACTCGAAGATAAATTTCTCGTAGACTTTTGCCAACCAACAAACTTTTCTAATTTCTTTCGTTTACATGTTAACAAAGATGGTCCAAATAAAATTTGTAGCAGTTACATGAGTGAACTATTTTGTATTGGTCTACGTGATCGGCGGTAAGATTGTGATTGAGCTTGCCGATTATGTAACAATCACTTCTTCACCACATGGACCAACTACACACCTACGCACAACAAGATTAATACACAATGAATCGTCTTGGTGCAGAAACCAAACTACATGATGAACAGAGCGATTCAGTTCCAGCCTGACTCTCAAATAGACAAGATGTACATCATGCGCTCTCTACCTGGGCCAACGGTAGATGTGTCAAGGAACTCCAGGATAATATTATTTCATCTTATCAACATGAATCTTTAGTTCGCAGTTTCTCTTTAAGCTGACAAAACGTGCTTTTCCAGTTCTCACCCAGCCTCAACCTTGAGTGGTTGAGATATCGAACTTCAGGATAATATTATTTCGTCTAACCGACATAAATCAACCCATTGTACCACTTTCATTTTGTTCCTATGTTCTAGCAAATAAAACTGCATGTGTAGTTAGTTGTGGAGCCATTATTTATTTTGCGGAAAATGGTGATCCTTTTTGCTTATGTAACATTTCTATTTCAGTCAGATTTGGCCAGACATATTATTCTTCCACGTAAGTTCGTCATTCTTTTCTTCCGGATTTAAACCCCAAACTCTAAAATGTTCTCACATCTAAAATTGGCCCCCAACTAAAATTGGTGACCCCTGACATGATCTGATGTGGAATCAAACAACGTCGGAGTCACCAATTTTGAAAGTAAGAACCTTTTAGAATTTGGAGTTTAAATCGGGAAAAAATTTTTAAGTTGAAATATATTATTGCATATGAATATCGTTGCACATAGGCGTGTAGTTTGTCGATGCGGTGAAGAGGCGATAGTTATATAATCATCAAGCCGAATCACAATCTCACTGCCGATCATGTAGACCGATACAAAATTGCTCGCTCATGCAACTGCTACATAACGCCCTGCTTAGGCTTTTAACCGATTAAACAAAAGAAACATGGAATTAAAATGGAAAGAACATGACAATGCAAAAAAAGTTCGTCTGTTACAAATTGTTTTATTAGAAATGGACTTCGTTATAGTACCTCTGCGTCTCACTAATAGACAAAAGAGTAAATTATAAATTTAAACCGCTTTTATTCTGTTTATGCATAAATTTGTCATTAAAACAACTCAATTCCTCAATGTAACTAGTCCCTGCGTAACAATCTGTCATCGAAACAGGTTTAATCATGAATATTCATTTTCGTTTTGTGTTACATTTACAAACAACGCGCACATGCGTAATGAGTCCATTGCAAATGGCTGCCGTTGCCCTACTAAAACAACATATTCAGGTGAGCGAAGAAATAATTACACTTTCATGAAAGAAAAACAAAAAACAGTCATTTCTTTTTCATTATTCATTTGTAAACTAAAATATTTTACTATTTAAAAATATATATATATTTGTGAAGTTTGTAGTTTCCCGATACGAAATATTTACGATTTCATAATTCACAGTTCCGCACTGAATAAACATTCTCGAAATTAAAGACTGAAAAAAAGTCAAAATGGGAAAATTAAATTTATTGAAACGAAAATGAAAATGTTATTTTATTTTTAAATAAATGTCGACATAAGTTAAGATGACGTCAAATTAGAAGAGATTCACTAAAAACGTAAACAAAATAAACTTTCTGTTCACTTTTTGTATGTGAAAGAAACGACAGAAAAAGATGCATACGTGT
Organism: Sepiola atlantica; assembly: GCA_963556195.1. NCBI lineage: Eukaryota > Metazoa > Mollusca > Cephalopoda > Sepiida > Sepiolidae > Sepiola > Sepiola atlantica. The sequence goes on from OY744525.1 coordinate 109,428,270, forward strand.
TTATATTGTAAACACTTTAATCCCAAAACTTTAATAAGAGAGCAGAAGAATATGTTTAGGACTTGAAATTTAAAATTGTTATCAGAAATGTATTCAAAATAGTATTTTGGCATTTATAACGACAGCTAACAGAACGAAAAATGGGCGACAAAAATAAATAGAGAAACAAATAAATGGTACCAAAGGCAAAATAAGTTACTCTTCTACTTACCTATATAAGTTTATGTATATTTAACTTATTTTAAAGCTTTTTTTTTTGTTCGATTTAAAACTAGAGTCTAGACGCCATGCTAAAATTGAAAAAACAAAATCGCCATATTTTATTACGTGACATCGCGATACTTGTTTTAAATTTAACTAAAAAAAACACGCTTTAAAATAAGTTAAAACAAATAAACTTAGAAGAATAACTTATTTTGCCTTTGGTACCACTTATTTGTTCCATATTTGTTTTATTCACCCCTTCTTCGTGCTGTTAGTTGTCGTTATACATGCCCTAGTATTTATTAAAGATAAGGTACTTGTGCAGATTACGGACCGTGCTATTTTTTAGATAGGATTTTAAAGTTTAATTACATTTTTACGGTATCTTTTGTTTATTAAATTGTAAGGTGAAAGTACAGAATAGTTAACAAAGTCAGCCTCTCCTCATGTTAAGAATGGCTTTCGAAATAATAACGTTATTATTTCAGCACGGTCCGTAAACTCTAGAAATACCAAAAATAAAATAGATTTTTTGAAAGAATAATCGGTTCAATTGTAGTATAGGTACCGTTGAAATATTTAACCATTTATTTAATTTTCGCTTAAATTCTGAATAAAATTGCTTTTTTGGGTATCTTTAAGAATGATCAGTACGCTGAAAACGCTAAAAAAAACAAATATACAACAAATAAAAGTAACTGTCGTCGATAAAAGTTAATTTAAAACTGACCTGTGATATTTGTTTGTATTTTTAAACCGTTCCAACTGCTATTTAGTAGAAATCAATAGTTTTATCACGCGAACTTGCAAAAAAAAAAAAAAATGGCGCTTGCTCGTAAGACGCCATATTGTCTAAAAAAACGAGTAAAAAAATGAACAAGAAATTTTTTTTTACATCTAATAAAAACCCATTTATAGTACGTAAAAATACAAACAAATATCATAGGTAAGTAGACAAATATCTCTTCTCGACGTAGGTTAAACTCACTTGTTGCATATTTATTTTTATAACCCCGTTCTCGTTAGTTTTTTGGACCCCGTCCGCGACTGTACTGATCATTCTCTAAGATACCCTCTAATTGATATTTTAAAGTTAAAATTTTGGGTAATTTTTTTACTATCGCATCCATCGTTTTTACCCCCCACCCCGATAAAAAGAGGTTTTTGGTGAGGGGAGGGGTAAAAAACGATCGGTGTGTTAGTAAAAAATACTAAAAAAATGTAATTATAATTCAATGTTCTTTATCTCGAACCTCCATATTTAAAAAAAAGTTTAACCGAAAATATTTTAGACGCTAGAAACAAACGTGATTTTAAAATGTAAACTTGAACATTCATTTTTGCAAGATTCAACGAATTTGAGACTAAAAAGGAAGTTGTCAAAAAGAAAAACGAAACAAGTACAATTTTTGTATCTTAAATTTGATTAACAACTAAACGAAATATGTGACATTCAAATGGTCGCTATACTACAATTGAACCAATAATTAATTGATGGCATTTAGCTGCCATTTTAACATGTAAGTAAACTTTATAGGTAAACAAAAAAAACTTTTGCTGGGGTATTTAAGTAAAATAGTAGCCAAGAAGAGTAATGTAACAGCAGTAATGATAGAGGTGGTAGATTCAAGAGATTCAAGACCAAACAACAACCCATTCATGAACATCCTGGGTGTTTTCAAGGTCGGGTATCACGTATTTGTTATTTCTGATAGTCTTGCGAGTACTAGGATTTTATTTGTTTGTAGGTATAAAAAATATTTTGGCACTTCTGCAGTTTAGCTGTCACTCACACTTTATTTGCTTTCCTTTTTTGAAGGCAGAGGCAGACAACCAACCGGAAGTAACCGAATTAGATGTTTTTATCCAAAAGGACAATAATAACAGCGAACAATGTTTCTTTATTGAATATGAAAATATTTTATTTAATAATGTAAAAATTTATAAAAATAATAAATGTTTTTTTTATTGTATGAATTGAAACTTTCTCAAAATAGTAACAGTGATTTTTAAAACAAAAATTTATCATTTAAATGAATAGTCAGTGATTTTTTTATTGTATGAATTAAAACTCTCAAAATAGTCAACAGTGATTTTTAAAACGAAAAAAATGACAGTAAGTGAGAGCTAAATTGCAGAAGTGCCAATATTTTAAATCAAATAAAATGATATTTTAAAGAAAATGGACAAAGTAATTCTATTCACCGATTACAGATTTTTTTAACATTCTTAATTCGAGTTGTAACATTTTATTCCAAATATTTTCGTCGTTTCAACGTGATTTTAATTTTTTAACAAACTTATTTTTTGTGATGTTTTTTTTTTTAAATTCGTTATAAAAATTATGGATTGGGAGAGAAGTGCGTTCCAAATTGCAATGAAATGGCAGCAACAAATGAACAGGACAAGTAAGATTCTCTGTTTAATACTGAGTTTTAATGGAACCGAGAAAATCCAGAGGTTGCAGTTCGTCCAGCTATAAGAATTGGGAAAGAAATGGTAGGGGAAGCTGTGAGTAAGATGAAGGAGGGTTAAGACTGCAAGATTCTCAGGTTTTGTTGCAGAACTGTTGAAAACTATGGTTGGAACAGGCATTGAGATGATCACAAACTTGACAAATTAGATCATAAGAGAAGAGGTTGTCCCAAAAGACAAGGATTCTTTATATAGTTGTTAACTGTTACAAGGGTATAAGTAATTCAAGAGATTCAACTTGATTGACCAGGCCTTGAAAATGGTTGAGAGAATAAGAAAGCAGATTAGCATAGATGAAATGCATTTTGCTTTCATGCCTGAGCAAAGTATATATATATATACTAGTGTAATACTAATGTTATATTTATTCGGAGACAAATTACGTTGAAACCATAAAAATATTTGGAAGAAAATGTTACAACTAAAAACAAAAAAAAAGTGTAATCAGTAAATAGCATTACTCTGTCCCTTGTCTTTAAAATATCTTTTTATTTGATTAAAAACATTTTTACACCTAAAAACAAATAACCCCTAAGTACTCACAATACTATCATGAATAACAAATACGTAAAGCCTGATAATTTACAAGGAAAAATAGCACTTTCAATTTTCTTTATTTTTTGGTTGATACATTTCTCATGGTAAAGTATTAAAAGTGATAATCAGGTTGTATTTTTCAAATGACCTTCGAAAAATACTCTACTCTTAATTGAAAATACTTTCCTTTATTTATATTCATATTTTAATAATTTGTGTAAAAGTAGTTTTGTTTAAATTAACTTTGTCAAATTGTAGGCATAAGTTGTAAAAAATAAATATGTCTGTTTTGTAATTTAATATCATTATTTACATTCTAACAATATTATTTTGTTATTAACTCTATTGTGAATGTCTTCATTTTATTTGAAAACACTTAACATTAGTTAAAGATAAAATGTATACTGAACCAGCAATTGAAAATATTACTTGGTATCTATTTCTATATATTTCTGTTTTTTTAATATATTTTTTTAACGTATTCATTTTTTTAATGAATTAATTTGTACAAAAGAAATTGGAACAATAATATTTGAGTCATTCATTTCAATAGGCAGAATTGATCCATTATTTTTATTATTTATCTTCGAACAAGTGTATCTATATTTGATATTTAATGTATATTTTATATTCACTCAACGCAGGCACATAAGCAAAAGACAAAATCGTAGGTCAGTTAATTGAAGAGAAACCATAAAACTTATTATGGCTAAACAAGTGTAGATAAAAATAAAAAAAAACAATATAGTTAAACGAATTAGTCAAAGTTTCCCCATCGAACATTAAAAATGTATTCCTTTTTATTAAATACCCTTTAAATTTTATTTTTAAGGACATTTTTGTTTTGTTTTATCTTTTTTCCTATTAAATATATTTTCTCTCTTTTCATTTATTTTCTTATTGCTGTTGTCTGTTTGTTTTAATAGATTGCGTCTTTTTTAAATAGTTTTCATGGCTCCTTTAAAAATTGTATGGCAAACGTGCGAAATAGTTAACAGTCTAGAAATTGTTAAGTAAAAAATCAAACCAAAAAATAACTTCAACCAAACAGTAAAATTTAATTATCTACCAACCTGTATACTCTTAAGCTGCTGAAAGTTTATTTTTTTTTAATTTGATTATCTTAAACTTTTCAGCTTCATGATGGCTGCTATTGGAACAACATTGTCTTAACCAAATCAGGGGGGGGTCTTAATTCCTGAAAAAAAGGTAACAAGAAAGATACACAGTAGGCTAAGCCAATTTAAGTGTTTGTACAATAGAAATGTGTAAATTGTATTAAACCCAGCATAATTAGGTCAAGTATTGCTACATTATTTTTATTATTTATCTTTAAACAGGTGTATATGTTTTTTTTTAAATATTTAATGATATAAGATCAGGTTTAAACTATTCATTTTAACTCCCAGTATAATTTGCTGTGGAATTGCTATTTTTTTTAATTTAAACAAGTGTATCGTATATTTTATGCAGGCAGGTATTAAATGTAAGCAGGTATTAAATGTAAGCAGGTATTAAATGTAAGCTAGAGACAAAATCGAATTGTTAATCGAAGAAAAAACATAAAATCATGGCTGAATAGTTGTATATAGAGAATTAAAAGTAATAGTGTTAAATTAAATGCAATTGATAAAGAGAGCAACACATTAGGCTGAGTAATTCAATAAATAATTCAGCTCATATGTTTATGTCTTTATGGCATATTCCATAATCCTAGGTAGACTAAAAACTATTACTTCCTATTCATTTCTGTTCTTGAAGAAATGTTTTGTAAAAGTAGTTATTTATATTTTGATGAAGTAATTCATCGGATTGAATCATACATATTTGTGAAAAAGAAATTGGAAAATGTTGTTTCTGTCAGATACATGCTAAAGCCATTTATTACAACTATTTAAATATGGTCTATTATCTTTTATTGTTCATATTCAAACAATTGTATTTGTATAATTCATATTAACTTTATTGTAGCAAATGTGTCTCTGGACCATCTTCAGGTTCATTTGAAAATTTGTGACACTTAAAAGCAAACACACCTGGAACAATTAATTGATAGTTAATTAAGTAGAAACAATTTAATATAGTATGGCTGACCATGTGTTGAAAGCAAAATAAAATAAAAACATTTTAGAAGGCAGTGAAGAAGTCCTTGAGAAATAACTCTTCACAGTGGTAATTTTCTGTTAAATACCAATAGAAAACAACTAAAAATTAAGCATGTATCTTTTGAAATGTTTTTATAATTCTCCAACTCTTTCAATTGTTGAGTTCTCAATAAATTTCTTTCAATAAACGTCTGCAGTAATGGTATTTCCATGTTCATGAACTCAATGAATAAAACATTTATATTTCACTAGACAAACAGTGATCTCTGCCGATAGAGTCCTAGTGTTTATACTGGTTACTTTCTTTCTAATAACAGAGAAGCAGCCAAACATGACATGTAAGACGAAAGAAGTAATCAAAGGTTAGTTAACTGAGGAGAAATAATGAAATATAGCATGGCTGACCAGTATTTACATACTTCCCACATGAGTATGATGCAGCACAAGACCATGCAGGTTTGAGAAAGAGCCAGCATCCATAATGAAGAAACCAGCTGGTCTCTAAAAATAGCCTGGGAGGCCTGTCAACATTCCATGGTTGAAGCGTTTTAGGCAACTGGCAAGAAACAAACCCATACATAAAGAGGAAAAGCAATGCTTGTGATGGTAGACCTAGCACTACCCAAGACATAGTCCATCAGTACAATAGATAAAGGTCACCAAAATGGCCAGTCTATCGGACTGATTTTCTAAGAATATATTCTCCTGGATTTCTGTTAACATTATAAAGACGTTATAAAAAGTATTTTCTGTTGTTGATATTTCGATGAAAAATATTCAAATTACATTTGTTTTTATATTATTTCTAGTAAAATAGTACTTTCTGAAAGGCACAGTAGTTTTTTGTATTAAATAACCTAAATAGATAAACAAATATGTATTGAAAAGTAGCAGAATTTTAATGTCATTTCTATTCCTTTTTTACAGATTTTATAACTGAAGAAATATTTTGTGAGTTTTAATCACACATCAATTTAAGAGAAATCAGGAATATACAACCCAGAAAAGATCTTGTGAAACGTATGGATTTAAATTTCAATAGACATAACAATCCACTGAGTAAAGTATGATTGTGATACTTGCTTTCCATATTCAATCAAGACAGTCACATGCATTGTGGAAAACTTTTTAGTAATGTTATCTTTTTTATTAAAATAGATCTGTTTGAAAGACTATATGCAATCAAAAACTGAAGTGAAACCATCTATTGTCTGCAATTCTTCAATTTTGTTTCAAGCCGAGTTTTGTTATGCATACTAGAATACACACTGGTAAAAACCCATATTCTTGTCAAGTTTGTGGAGGTTCATTTCCATCAAATTCCACCTTACAAAGACATTTACGGACGCACACTGGTGAAAAACCATTTTGCTGTGAAATATGCAATAAATCGTTTGCTCAATTGGGTGGTTTAAAAACTCATAGCCGAATTCACACTGGAGAGAAGCTATTTTCTTGTGAAATATGTAGTACATCTTTTACTCAATTAATTAGTTTAAAAACTCATAGTCGAACACACACTGGAGAAAAGCCATATTCTTGTGAAATATGTGCTACATCATTTTCCCACAAAGCCAGTTTAAAAAAACATATTCGAACACACACTGGAGAGAAACCATTTTCATGTGAAATATGTGGTTCATCATTTGCTGCAATAGGTTGTTTAAAAATACATCTCCGAACACACACTGGAGAGAAGCCATTTTCTTGTGAAATATGTGGTACATCATTTTCTGAAATAAGTTGTTTAAAAATACATCTCCGAACACACACCGGAGAAAAGCCCTATTCTTGTGTAATATGTGGTATCTCATTTTCCCAAATAGGTTCATTAAAACGCCATATCCGAAAACACACCGGTGAAAAGGCATATTCTTGTGATCTTTGTGGTACTTCCTTTTCAATTAAATGTTCTTTACAGAGACACATGCGAACACACACTGGTGAAAAGCCACATTCATGTAAAGTTTGCGGCACATCTTTTTCAGTGCAATCAAACTTACAGAGGCATATGCGAATACACACTGGAGAAAAACCATATGTATGCAATGTTTGTGACACTGCTTTTACAATGAAATCTCACTTAGAGGGTCATATGCGAAAACATACTGGAGAAAAACCTTATTCTTGTGAAGTATGTGGTACGTCTTTTCCTGTTCAGTCTAATTTACAAAGACATATGCGAATACACACTGGAGAAAGGCCATATACTTGTGATGTTTGTGGCAGTTCCTTTTCGATGAAATCTCACTTACAGGGTCATATACGAATACACACAGGAGAAAAGCCGTATTCTTGTGAAATTTGTGGGATTTCTTTTTCATTGAAATCTCCCTTACAAAGACATATACGTATACACACTGGACAAAAAACATATTCTTGTGAAGTTTGTGGCAGTTCTTTTTCATCAAAATTTTCCTTACAGAGACATATACGAATACACACTGGAGAAAAACCATATTCGTGTAAAGTTTGTGGCAATTGTTTTTCAACAATATCTACCTTACAAAGACATATGGTAGAGCATAGTGAAGAAAAAGAGGAATTCTATGAAATGCATGACTCCGTATTTCCAGAGAATTAAAATTAAATTACTTCAGCTTCATAAACACTTGATTGATACTTTATTATAGTGTTAATTTTCACAGACGTCCGGTTTATTGCAAAGAGTTATTCAAGACCTTTTTTACTTGTGAAATCTGAAATCTATATTTTAGGGAAAGTTAAATAATCAAATACATTATTTACAGAACCCATTATCTGATTTAGTGTTATTTCCATCTTCAGATAATAAATTTAACTACAGATCTCATATAGATCAGAATAAAATTTGTGTTCCATATTTGAAACGATTTTTATGTATTTCTTGGTCTGAAAAAAATACTAAAACTTATATATATATATATACATATATATATATATATATATATATATATATATATATATACATATTAAATATATGTATATATATATTGTAATGTGCATGGCTTAGATCATTTCCATGTCATAAAGAATTATTAATTACCTTTTCTATGGTCATTGGACTCATGATATATTTTTATTTCCCTGTGGCGTTCAAACATGTCAACAAGCAGATGATACCATTGTGTTCATATCTTCTTATTTCATAGAAAATAGAAGAATGCCTTAATGTTTGTAAGCGATTTAATCATGTCATTATATTGAATATCGGACATATTGAAATAATAACAAAGAGTAAACTTGCATACTTTACAAGTTTATTATAATCATAAAGTTTTTAAACAAGCTATAAAATGAACGTATTAAATATATATATATATATATATATATATATATATATATATGAATTACTCACTAATAACCCCATGGGAGCCTACGACAGTGCGGATATATGCGATCTAAATGAACTCTTTATTACCATTGACACCAATTTAACTAGCATGGACTTCTTAGACGCAACTCTGAACCTAGCTAACAACTCCACGATACCATACCACAAGCCTACCGAACAGCTCAGATATGGCAACACCAAATCCTGCCACCTCCTCGTTTTTTTAAGTACCTTGCACCAACATAAGCAAGAGAATCTCTCACCTTACATCCAGCCCCGAGATTTTCCAGGAAAACAAAGCCCTCTGCGAAAGCAGTTATAGCCAAGAAATCTTTTATATACCCACCCAACCCACCAGACAACACAACCACAATAGGCAAAAAACATTATCTGGTTTACTCCCCCTTATTCCCTCAGTGTCAAATATAGCATAGACAAGCACTTCTGCCAATTAATAGACAAACACTTCTTACTATCAAATAAGCTCTATAAATATTTTAATAGAAATATGATCAAAACGGGTTATTCTTGCTTTCCATCCGTAGGATCCATTTTATCCTCAAAACCAAGAACATCAATCAATCCCCAAACCCGCAATGCTCATGCAAAATATGTGGAGGGTTGCCCCTTAGGAGTAGGATGCACAGTCAGTTCCATAGTATACAAAGCCAAAGTTATATCTGGTGTAGATACTAAAAAGGGAGAAATTTAGATCGGAATGATTTAAAGAACGTTCGAACAAAGGCTCTACGTTCACAATAACACCTACAGATATTACGAAAAAGACCACATTACATCCCTTGCAACCACTATATTGACACTCAAGAGGTCCGACACTCCCTATAAAATAGGATGGAAGATTATTGATAAACCAAAGTCCTATAGCCCTACCTCCAGGAATCTCCCACGATGCACGACTGAAAAATTCAGGATTCTACAGGCAATCAATAACACTTCCATAAACTGCATGAACATTTAAACTGAGGTCTTCAAAAACTGTCCCCACAAAAGAAAATTTCTGCTAGCCCCATGGACTAGCAACGAAAATACATAACTCACTAATAACCTCATAAGACAAATAATCTCCACATCATAGAAAATATAGGATACACCAACCCTAAGACTTTTCCAAAACTTATCAATTTTTTCATATACAACATAACATCCTGCCAGATATATTGTACATGCCACAACCACATCCCTTTACCAACCCGAATATAACCTACACTCACGTTCTTTAACCCCATTTATCACAAATATAACATAAATCATTAGATATACCATCACATTTTTAAATATATAACATGATAAATACACAACTACCAACCCCCATTATATGAAAGGATGTATAGATGACCAAGACTTAACCCACTCCATCTCACACAAACCCTATAATAGACTCATAAATATTATTAGATGAAGACAACAGAATTAACTAAATACAAAAACCCAATAGGAATGCATATTGCAATGATGGTTAACACATTAGATATTCCTTAGATAAACCTGTTCACTGATAAAGATATACTCTCATTAAGCATTCAGCCACCACATAGCAATTGATCCACTCAAATATAGACCCTTATAAATACACAAAAAAAACTGCAAAAAAATAAATAAAATAAAACACTTAAAAAGATACTAAATTTTAAATAAATAAAATACACAACCTAATCAATAAACTACGCCACACAGTTACTCCTAAAATAAATACACCTTTGCAACAGGCAACATCCTTCATCAATAATTAAATTATTTTAAATAAGACTTAATTACGATTAAGACCCATATATTAATATCGAGAGTTTTTTTTTTAAATACAATTTTAAAATACAACCTTTAAAATATAATTTTTTTAAAATACAAAACTATAAATAAATAAAATAAACACTTAATTAATCCCACCCAACAAAATTATAACTCTGATAGCGGTACTTTCTTCAAAACGAACACTTCAGCAATGATGAATCCAAACGCCATTTCCCCCTGTGTTTACATTTCGGAATGCTGACGATTCCTTATGGACGATAGACTTTTTTTTTTACCACGGTACGACTTTGAAATATGTATAGTATAGTTTTTAAAATAAATTATTTGTAGTTAGCTCTCACTTTTTTGCGATCGAGCACTTTATTGATTTCTTTTCATCATAACCTGACATACTATACGGCCCTCGTCATGACCGATTTTTTGTAGGATTTATACTGATTATATTTTTACATAAGTCGGTGACACGGTTGAACACTATAGAAAACAAATCTTCGACTATATCAGGAAAACCACCTGGAGAAATGGACAAACAAGAACAAAAATATTCTACAAAAAACACATTCCGACACCCAGCGACACATCCTACCTGAACTCCCTTATAAATAAGATGGAAGACGTTGTACAACATATGGGGTGGAAATAGCATACTGCTACCTCTACGGAAGACACAAACTCCACAAATTATTATGGCCTTAAATCTAGTAAGTACCCCCAAAAAGTGGACGAAATGGATACTTTCGAAAAATACTTTCTTGATACAATCCCCAAGATATGATTCACACAACAAAATAACTCTTTTCAAAGAAACCTTTTTTCTGACCTAAAAAACCTGAAATCTAATAACCACACATTGATATTCGCAGATAAAACCAGAAAACCTTTATGAAGTTAAAATGGATGAATATAAAATAACTAGCAATAGATAGCATCACCAACAAATGTCAATTAGCACCAAATCACACACACAGCGCTATCAGTGAGTAAGCAATGATCTTAGCAGCCAGACTTAAATTTGAGTACAGAGCCAACCAATTAAAAGGACCACAAACACAATTTTAGTGATAAACTCACATGCAGACTTATAAATCCAGCCAAAAGCGAAAAGGGATTAGTTAGTAAACACATAGTTAGAAATGTAAATGAATCAATTAAAAACCACATAGACCTTCGACTTTGGACCAATTTTAAAGCGACTATCGATTGGTTCAAAACCATTACTAATAAAAAAAACAATGCGATTCACATAGTTCGACATCACAAATTTCTACCCCTTCATCAACAGTAAAGTCCTCAACAAAGAATTAATTTTCGTCAAATCCTTTGTAGAAATTAACGATCTACAAATAGACATCATCCTCCATGCACGAAACTCTCTCCTTTTCTTCAACAATAAAACATGGGTTAAAAAATCCAACCCTGAGGACCCATTTCATGAACCCATGAGAGCCTACGACAGTGCGGATATATGCAATCTGATTGGACCCTTCAATCTACGCTCTCTACAACCAAATTCCCTAACCAAGAGTTTGGCCAGCACGCAGATTATATGGCTTTGTGCATATCCTCTCATTTAAAAGAAAATAGAAGGAAAAATACTGGTTTAATTACGTCATCATTGTGTATACTTCCCACTCATGAACAAAGAGAAATGGAAAAGTTAGCAAGAAAAGCCAAGAGGAAGATATGAGACAAACATTTTGTTTTAATATCCTATTATATTAAAGGAAATAGAGAATGAGATTTACTGTTTGTAAAGGATTTAATTATTATTCATTATTTTACTATTATTTAAACGAATTTCGACGCAAATAAAATTAAAGTCAGTTTTTTTTGTTTACCTACGACTGAATTATTAAATCTACTTTTTATTAATCTCATCCAATTTTACTATTCACATTATTTGCATATAATTCTATGAAGTAATAAAATAGAATCAGCCGCAAAAGTAAATTAAAAAATAAAATCGTATATCGGAATTTTTTCGATTTTTCTGCTTGTTTGTAACTTATATTTTTCAAAAGTTGTAATTTAGATATTTATATGAAATAATATATTTTTATTTATATGAAATAATATATTTTTATTTATATGAAATAATATATTTTTATTTATATGAAATAATATATTTTTATTTATATGAAATAATATATTTCTATTTATATGAAATAATATATTGGCACATTTTGAAATATAGTTTTGTATTTGAATTATTAGTTTTTTTTCTTTAAAATAAATTATTTATTTACCTTAAATATATGAACTAGCAAGCTTTAACCTAACAGGCCATTTTTCAAGCGATTTAAAAAAATCATTTGCTTTACGTTTTATTGGATATATACAAATCTCTTGTGGATAGTAGTCCGTCGAGGTCTTGATAAAGATGGTGTTAATGTATGTTCCAGTGTCCAATGTGGCTACGTGATAAGGTTAATGAAATAATATATTGGCACATTTTAAAATATCGTTTCGTATTTGAATTATTATTATTTTTTTAATTTTGATCTAAAAAAGATGTAATAAAATAATTCTGTCAGTTTTTTCTAGTTTTTCTTTTAACATAGTTCACCTCAAACAAGGCAAGCCGCCACTGTAGACGTAAGGGCCTACTGAGAAAGAGGCTGAAAGGCTTTTTTTTTGGGGGGGGGAGGATCAACCTAAATTGGGAGCTGTGCAGCGAGATGTCTGTTTACATTAGTTTTAAATTTCTGCGTGTCATTACTGTCAGGAAAACAGGGAGCAGAGAGGGAGTTCCAGAGTCACGCAGCACGAGGAAATAAGTTTTTTGGGTAGAAAACTATTTGGCATCTGGGGACCTCCACAGTGAATGGATGGAATTTGGCAGATTGTCGGGTTGGTCTAGTGAATTTGTGTCGTGGGGCCACCAGAGCAGCAAGTTCATCAGAGCACAATCCATTGAAGTACTTGTAAAACAGGCACAAGGATGCTACATTGCGGCGATAGGACAGGAACTGGAGCTTGGTGGATAGCAAGGGACCTATTAAGTTGGCAACTCCTTTTTGGACCTTGTCTAAGAGGGAGAGACTAGTGGATGATGTACCAGCCCAGATGTAGCAACAATACCCCATGCATAGGGGTTGGTGGCTTTGTAGAGATATAGAATAATGTCAGGTGTGATAAGTTTATTAGCACGGTAGAGGGAGCCCACCTTTGCAACAGACCTGGCAATGTCTTCAATGTATTTATTCCAATTCATGTTATCTGTGAAAGTTAGGCCGAGGAGTTTGAATGATAAACTCTCAGGTTATTTGCCAGGACAATCGGTGGTTGAAGAGGTTTCTTATAGTTATTGAAGGAAAGTAGCTTTGTCATTGTGGCATTAAAAGTTACCATCCATTTTTTACCCCAATCCACTACAAACTGGAGGTAATTTTTCTAAGGATCCAGTCATTGCCTCAGATATGTTCGCATCAGTTTTGCCCACATGACGAGAGTAAAGTGTGGTGTCGTCACCAAATAAAACAATCTCAGACTCAATGAAGGATTTAATTATATTAAATATGTGTCCAGTAATACCATATGAGTGCAATTTTAGGAGAAGCCCTTCATGTCAGACCTTGTCAAAGGCCTTGGATATATCAAGTGCTACCACCCTAGCTTCACCTGCCTTGTCCAGTGTAATGTATATGCGTTCAGAGATGATGTAAAGGCCCAGGAAGATGTCTGTTGCGTCCCCAGAGAGGGGTGACGTGTGTTCGGTTGTGCCAAAGAAGGAAAGAGAGAGAAGAGGAGTCTTGTGCCGAAGAAGAAAAAACAAGAGAATGTGGATGGCGTTCAAGTGTTTATATAGTTATGCTAGCCATCCGAGATTCGCCTAAGAGAAGGCCACTGATTGGTCAAGCCAAGGAGGAAGTAAATTGCTTGAACCAATCAGCAGGTAGCTAAGAAGTCATTGATATTTAAACAATATGGCGGCTGTGCGCCGGCTTGTAGCAAACTGTTACATGTATATAAGAGGTTACTTCTAACATGCTTCTTCCTATGTGTGATTAGGTATATGTCTGCGAACATGACTGCATTGTAAATCTTTTCACTGAGGTGTGTTTTAACTTCGTCTGCCTTTAAAGTCTCTATTTAATTGCCTCCCCACGAGGACAAAGTAAGACACAAGGTCTTTTTATGTGTGGTATATAAAGCTCCCTAAAAAAAGGGACACTGGATGGGAAAAAGATAAAAAATACCCCAATCAAGAAGGAGGTATTCTCTTTCAACAGAGGATAAAACAGATACTACATTTTGACCCTATCCTGAAGGCCAGTAAAAATCTCCTTCAGCCTCTCATACTCCAATTCCATTACCTGTACTACACACCATCTTGCAAAGTAGCACTCTTTCTGTCTTGCGAATTCAACATAGGTTTAGTTCTACTTTAGCAGTGGTATTTAAAACAATGAGGGTTGCAACGATTTTGTCATGATTTGGGATATATGCTTACTTTCTAAGCTGGGCTTTGGTTGATGCAAGCATTTAACTTCGTTTCAAACTTGCCCAATAAGAGGCCATCTCTCATGTAAGCTGAGCAATTGACAGGATATTATGAAGACGAAAGCACACTAGACTCTCTCTCTCTCTTTTGGCAATGAGATGAGTTTGCTAACAACTCATCCACGTTGCTTAGACTGACCAAAAAACTTCTCTCTTTGGATGCAACCACAACTCCCGGGTCATCTGGTCCTGGATTTGATAAGAAGACCCAAAGACCCAACATGGCTACGGCAGCACACGCGCAGACTTAGCAATGTAACACACATAATAAGACAGGGGAACGAGTTTATAACTCCTTAGAACTACTGTTTGAACTGCCACATCATCAGCACCATTTTAAACTGATAATTATACATAAGCTCTCCCTGGCATGTTGGTGCACAGTGGGAGGTGGGTGGTGGCAGTAGGAGAGAAAAAAAGGGGAAAAAACAGGTAAATGATGATCAAGCAGGTGTCTGTCTCTATGGTTGAGTGAACCATAAATTTATTCTATGTGTGACCTGGCATGAGGGTGTGAATAGGTGGATAGGCAGATAAAAATACGATACACGTATCCACGCATACACACAAACACACCGGCACACTGACTCGCGTTCATCAACTCACACACACATATGTGCACACACAGGCATATCTCCATACAAACACATAGCAG
The DNA here is from genome assembly GCA_963556195.1 of Sepiola atlantica. Lineage (NCBI taxonomy): Eukaryota > Metazoa > Mollusca > Cephalopoda > Sepiida > Sepiolidae > Sepiola > Sepiola atlantica. Next base: position 109,443,832 of record OY744525.1, read on the forward strand.
GGGAGAGAGAGAGAGGGGATAAGAGAGATTAGGGTGGTTAGACAAATTGTCTGGAGTAATTTAAAATTTGAGTAGGGGTGTATGGGTATGTTCACATATTTGGTTTAGTATATATATATGTGTATATATATATATATATATATACCAAACCAAATATGTGAACATACCCATAAATCTACATATACCTACATATTCCTATCGATCATACATGCATTATAAGTATACATATACATACCTTTAGATATACATGCCTTGCACACAACAATTGATGCGACAGTTCTCGTATGTCTGAGTGTTCGTGTGTTGAGTGAAGAAATGGCTGAGCATGCCATCTTCAACTGTAGCAAACTCTGGCCACTCTTAAAGTCTGCCAACAAAATAACGGCTCCTACCATCCCTGTGTAGTTTGTTCTGGGGTCACCATTTATAGGTGCTAGTCTTAGCAGAGAGTGTGAAGGCAAACTCCTATATTATTATAGTAACAGAAACCATCACACAAAAGGAAAAACAAAACCTTTTTTATAACAACAACGAAAAGGTTTATTCATTAAAGTTACCTAAACCGTTTGGTATAGGTTGAAGAAAGTTAGGACAGTGTCCAAGTGAAAAAATGACGAGTTAGACAGTTCGGCTGCTGATTTTACCAAAGCAGTAATTCTTCCAGTGGAAAATAGCCGGTGCCTCGGAATCCGGTGGATAAAAGGCAAGAGAGAGGTAAGAAGGCGTCTTTCTTGGTTGATTTCAGGAATCTCTCTAATCATTGTAAGTGACGCCCCAAAAAACTGAAGTAGTCCGTCTTAGAACTGATAAAATAAATGCGCTCTGCAAGTTGATTGGTCAGTGTGTGATCTAATTGCGTAACAGGGACAGTTCTTTGAGAGAGAAAATAAGTCATTATTTATGACTGCTACAGACATTGCATACACAGTTGACAATGTCAGCCTGTCATGGACTAGGGAGAAACAAATGATTTTTCTCACGATTCTGGCCATAGCTAGAATGGTTGTGTCGATAACTCTTCGGAAGGGATTGTATGAAGTGTGTAGCAGTTATATGACTGAGATCTATTTCTTTTGTATTTACACATAATTTCTTGAATAATTGTTAGTTATAGTTCGGTTAGCTAAAACAGGCATGTTGAAACTGGCATAGATATACACTACACATGTGTGCGACTTTGAGCCATTTCTATTTCCGTCCACCTCGTTGGTGGGAAGATACAATTTAGTTCTTGAACAAGACGCTTTGGAAACGAAACATGAAAAAATATGTTCTCGTTCTTTGCTCGGAAACAGCAAGAGGAGATGAAACTCCAGAACTCAATATCCTGTCTTTAGTCTAAGCCAGCCTTCCGAGCAAACTTGCCTTACATGCTTATGTTCCCGATTAATGAAATGTTAGATAAAGTTGATTTTATTATATATTTATTTTATTTTGAATCTGGTGACCCTATTTTCTTCTTCATCTCCAGCCAGCTGAGTCAGATAAATACAGCCACAACAAAATAGCGATCTTCAGTCTCCAGAAAACGACTCTTATAATTCACAATAAGTTACATCTTTTCCTGCTCCAGATCTGATTTTGGTCTTCAAGCATCAGTTTATGCTTAAAATCAATTATGATGGATAATGATTATTGTTAGGACAACTAACGAAAACGAATTATCTGCCTTGAACCATTATGGGAGTTAAGAGTTATCGCGCTTGGAAATGGTCTTCTGCCCAGAGAGAAAGTAAACAGATCACGGCTTCGGACTGTCAATATGTCAATCACGTACAGCGGCAAATTAATTCATTAATTCATTCTGTGTTCAGTTTTAATAAATGTGTTAAACGTTTATCTTGATAGTTCATCCATTTTATTTACAAGTTATTATTTATTATAACCTAAATTACGAGGTTATAAAAATTACACGTCGTAGAATTCAAAGGTGAATACAAGTTGTGAGCATATGCAAACGAAAGCAGACCAGGTATCGGTATGGGTTCCATGCCTGAACCTGACACATGCGGTTCTTGGTCTTATTAACAAACGAACGAACGAAGCAGCATTCACCCTAAGCAGGTTGAACCGGCTTCCTCCAAAGGATGAAGTTTCTAGAGAATATCAAATTCACATATGGTTCCCAGTCAGGAGAGATGACGACGTTAGATTTTTACATGGAGGTGTCAACGTCCTCCTACATACGTCACCTTGTATTCCAAAATGGTCACCCATCTTGTACTGACCAGGCTTCGTTGCTTAACTTTGGTGATCTAATGAGATCTGCTGTAGCAACGTGTATATTCTTGGTCTCACTGAATCCAGGTTTTAGTAATAGAGATCGTCCAAGATTCCCATTTTCAACTTCATTTGTAGTTGAATTTTCTTTTGTGTATATGCTTAATTCTGCTGCACGTCTTTTCATATCATATCTTCACTTATGATGTATGGAAGTGAAATCTATTGATAATGTTAACACATAATTTAAAATCATCAGCAAATAATTCCACTATTGATATAAGAATCAATAACTATCAGTCAGATCATTTATACATATGAAACATAATATAAATCCAAATAGAAAACCTTGAGGAACACAATACAGTATATTGTGTAATTCAAAGTAAGCATTACCAACTTTTACTCTCATTATTCTTACTGTGTGCAGGACATGGAAGACAATTGAAAAGGGATGAGAACTGAAATGTTGAGAAAGTATATTTGGATGGCAAGATTATTGAGGTTGTTCAGAAGTTTTGTCACCTTGGTGATACCATTGGAGCACAGGGAGGAGCAGGTTCTAGTGTGATTGCAAGTATTAGGAGTGGATGGAGTAAGTTCAGAGAACTTCTGTCATTACAAACCAGCAGAACGTTACCGCTGTACAACCAAGGAAAGAGTCTACCAGGCATGTATATGTGTATATGCAGTGTGATCAATCTCACTTGAACTACTCAGTCTGGATACTTCCCCATTATTGGTAATTTCAATCATTACTTTAAAAAAAACTATATCGTCAGACTAATGGCAATCAGTTCGCAATATAGAGAAAATAAAAATCAACCCTGTACATGAACATTTCCTTTTGTTATATGTACTCTCGAAAGTAGCTAAAATTAGCATACACAATGTATGGTCGCACGAGAGTCATGCTAAACCCGACATCTTTTTTATTTTTTATTTAAATTATTCCTTTTAAAGCAGACATGTTTTTCTTTCAACAAGTGTTCACGTGTCTTGGATGCAAATGCATGCAAGACACGTGAACACTCGTTTTGATTAATGTTATAAGTTTTTTTTATTTCTTTTTTTATTAAATGTCTGTGAGAAAATGCAGCAGTGAATGTTGTATTTAGAAGTATTGACACTCGATTGAACAAGAGCTCAAATCATCAGTTTCTTTCAACCACTCACAGCTCTAAGAATATTCACTTCCTTATTTTGCGTATATTATAAAACCCCAACACACAAATTTCTTTCTCTTTTTGCGTTTTTTCCATTCTGACTCGACACACATGTGCATAATCCCAAATCTAGCTTTAGCCTCATGAGCTGGAGGGTGTTTGAAGACACAACAAGAAATCCACAAACTACTCACAGCGGCACAGACATACACTCTCTCACTGAGAAAACAAACAAGCTTATATGCACATCTACAATGCCTACCCGATTTACACACAACGTTACATGCAAACTTATATGATTACCTGAAATAAGTGCTGATTCGTTAAGAAGTGTGCTACCATAGATGCCATCCATGGCACGCGGATCCGACAACTATATGGATTGTATTTTTACTTCTTATACTGTGTTAAATCAGTGATTACCAACCGGGGTACATATGGACTCCTGGTGGTCCACAGAAGGACCCAGAAAAAAATTGTACTTCATTAATTCTATAGTAATTAGTAAGGGTTCTATATAGTAATGTGTTGAATATAAATAATAATAATAATATAAAAAAAAATATGTAATAGAGATAAACGTTTCTTTCTTTGTTAGTATTTATTGTAGAGCCAGACTGACAGATGCACAATTACAGTGTATGTGCCACTCAATCCTTTCTATTTATGAGCTCATGTAATAAATATTTCTTATCGGTTGTCTATCTTTTTTAAAAAAAACTTAGTTCACCCCAAACCAGGGAGGTTGCCACTGTAGACGTAAGGGGCTACTGAGAATTAGGGTGAAAGTTTAGGGGATCATCCAAAATTGGGAGCTGTGCAGCGAGATGCATGTTTTGGCCAAGATCAAAGTGTGGTATCTGTTCGGATGGATACTGCACCCTATAGACCGGTACCGTCTTTTCCCCCGGGCCTTGATTCCGCCGGTCTGTGGGTTTGTCCTGTGCAGTTGTAGGAGGCCCACCCTCCCAGGCTTTGACTTCTCACCCTTTAAGAAGGGGTTAGTTTATTGCTAATCGCCTGAGGCGCCCCTACTAGAGAATGCCGATGGGGCTGCCCAGGCATTTTTTGAGGTCATAAGTGTTCTTCCTCTAGAGTGTTGACTTATCAAATCCCACTTTCCGACCTTGTGTCACATTTTTCCTGTAGGAGGTAGATAAATACCTGCTTGTTCACATTAGTTTTAAATTTCTGAATGCCGGTACAGTCGGGGGAAACAGGGAGAAGGGAGGGAGTTCCAAAAGCCGGCAGCACGAGGAAAAAAGCTATAAGAGTAAAAGGCTCTCCAGCATTTGGGGACCTCTACAGTGAATCGATGGGATTTAGCTGCTTGCCGAGTTGGTCGAGTGTATTTACAAAATCCATGGAAGGTCTTCTCAAGCGAACAATCATGGCTCATCTTACACCTAATGCTACCATCTCTTCATCTGAAAATGATTTCATTCCAAAACGTTCATGTTTCTCAAATTTACTTGTGATGGAAGAATAGGTTACAAGTATAATGGATGATGGGGATACAGATGAGATTGTCCTTTTGAACTTTGCCAAGGCTTTTGACTCGGTCAATAACTGCTTAATTTTATATAAACTCAACATCAATGGCCTCCATGAATCGATTATAAAGTGGATAAGATTTTTTCTTGGTGATCGTACATACAAGGTTCAGATAAGTGGCAGTCTGTCATTTGAGATGGATGCTTGCAGTGGTGTTCCTCAAGAAATGCTAGGTGTTATTCTCTTTCTACTTTATATCAACGACATACCGGAAGTGATTGGTGGAAATTTGCTACTAATTTGTGTAGAAGCGAAATTAAAAATCTCAAGTCTAGCTTTCAATGTGTCTGAAAATGGTCCATTGAATGGGACTTATACCTCAATGTTAATAAATGCTACCATATTGCAGTGGGTTCTCCTTCTGACTCGGTTCTTACGTTCGGTGGTGACATGGCTCTGCTCAAGGCGAATGAGACAAAAAATCTTGGCTTTCTGGTCGATTTGACTTTCAAGCCATCTAAACTCTATTCCTCAATTAAGTGCATTTTGTAAACTCACTCATAAAATATTTCTCCCACTTTATGTCTCCCTAGTCAGACAACTGTTAGAGTATGGTGTCCAGGCCTTTGCTCCATATCTAATACGTGATATCCAGCATTTGGAGAGAGTTCAAAGATTGGCTACTCGAATGATGCAGGGTCTATGTGATTTGCCCTATGCAATCCGACTCAGGAAACTTAACATTTTCTCCCTTAGACACCGATGATTATGCGGTGATCTTATTTTGGCCTACAATCTCCTCAATGGTCATTACGATATACATCAGGACCTATTATTCATTCCTGCACCAGAAGGAGTTCTACGCTAACACCACAAGAAACTATTTCACTGCCGATTTCGATTGAAAGAAAGAGGAAATAAATGCGCCCAAAACGCAGCAATTCAAGGTGAATTTGGACAGTTGTTGGGCTACTGTATCATCTTCTGTGTAAATTTCTACCACCCTTTCCCTAGATGGCAACTGAAACATGCTTGTTTTATTTATTGCAAAATTAATTGATTTGAATGCTTTGTATGCCATTTATAACATTTGAATCTGCAGTAAACATATGATTATGTTAATGAATAAATTGTGCAGATGTTGATAATAATTTATTAATAATATTTGATTGAAAAAAAAATATATATGGGAATCCACAGATGATAAAATAGATCTTAGGGCGTCCACAAACAAAATAAAGTTGAGAACCCCTAAATGAAGTTTAGGTGCTTGAGTATCCGTAACCATTATAAATAAAGTTTGAATTAAGATCGATGTCTGAAACAGTTAGATAGAATATCCCTCTGGTTCACAATTGAAAGAGTAGACGACATTGTTGTTTAACAGAAAATACCTTTTATTTTGGCAGTAATGTTTACAAAAAAAGGGGGGCATCCAGACAGATTCCATTTTAGGCTGCTGGGTTGATCGATACCATCTTAGCAGGACCGCTTTCTGTGGTAATCTCACTCCAACTGGTTTGAAAGCGGGAAAAATCCAGACAGCATAAGTGTTGCAAACAGTCTACCAAATTCCTATGCCAAGACATCTGATTGTTTGATGGGTCAATTACCCAGGGATAAACCTTGTCTATTTACATCAAAAAAAAATAGTACATGAAAACATGTGACTGCTACATTCTAAACACTCGTGCTCTTTCATCCTTCAATAAAATTGTGTGCTGAATGCTTGTGTGCTGTGCTCACTGTAGTGAAAATAGAAATAAAATAAACACGGTTTTCTGAGTCCAACGGCCATTTTTCTCCCTATCTCTTTTGAGCTGGATGTCTCCAAATCCATGCACATGCCGCTTTAAAGTACCAGCATTAGACAGCAGTCACACTTGGACTCCGTCACTTGAGACAGTTGCGCTCAGTAGCGCTCACCCAAAACCAGCCAGTGGGTAGCTCATCTTGTTTTGACCCGACTTCATTACATTAAGACGAGCTATCCTTGTTAATGTGACAACTACTACAGTAAATTGTTTAAAAAAAAATGTGTGTCGTTCCCTTCGGTCGTTCGCTAACCATCACTCCCCATTACTCACATTCCAATTACATCTGATACCGTACCGACAAGCAGTCCAGGGCAAACACTGACGATGAGGGACCATCTATCCTGACGAACCTGCATACCAAATCAAGACCCACACGTCCTTATGTCTTGTATCTGTAAATAATTAATACAAATTGCTTAAATCTTAATTCCTATGACGATTTTCCTTGCTACCATTCTATTTATATAACAATTCTTATAGCCCCACTCCCATTTAGAGATCGACTTCTTTGTTGACATTTATAAACATATTAGAAAATTGTGGGCATTCTAAACTTAGGAAGACTTAGGCTGCTCTTATTAATCTGCTGCTGATTTTATTTGTTTCTTTTTGAGGGGCGGATTTTTTTTTTCCACTCCCCATCATTTTTCATAAATTGGAAATATGGTAGCATTTATTGAAACCATTGAGGATAAGAAAGGTACTAACCTAGAGTAAATGTGGTATTGTGGTTGCTGGAGAAGTGGAAGTGATGGATAAAGAACAAATTGGTCATGCATAATTCTAGTTTAAGATAGACAGATAAAGACCACAGTCCTTCCTCACACTTTTATGGTGAAATGCCAAAATTGTAAATAATCTTTTATTTGTGAATAAATAATCATTTATTTTAATCAATATTCATTTTCGTTTTGTGTTAAAATTAGAATCCATGCACTCACGTGTAGTGCGTCTATTGCAAATGTCTGATGAGACAATAATTCGACTTTTATGAAAGGAAAGTAAAAAACTTTCTTTTTGTAAAGTAAATATAAATTTGGGCAAATGCTGAGATTAGCGTCGGGGACAGATTGCGATAAAAAATTGTGTATAGGCGATAAAAAATGGCTTTATTTTTTCTTTTTTTGTATTTTTTAAAGATTATGACATGAACCTATTGCAGTTACAATCTATGGTTAATTTGTCGTTTCTTAACCAAAATGGCAGACAATAATTCGTCTGCATTTTACCGACCTCATAAATGGGTAAGTATACCCAAATAAATTGTTTTTGACTAATATCAGATTTACCTTAAATTATTTTAAAGGAAATATAGTTGGAAAATTAGTCCCAAACAATTTATTTGGGTGTACTTACTCTTTTGTGAGGTCGGACAAAATCAGAAAACTGCAGACAATCCATTGTCCGCCATTTAGGCTAAGAAACTACAAATAAACCAAAGGTACTTGTTCATCTTTTACCATAGTCCGTTTTTAACAACTTTTTACTGACCATTTTTTTTTCTTTTTTCGGTGTACACTTACCTGTCAGGCTGCTAGAGAATTCCGAGGTGTTTTGAAAAGATTTTTAAATATTTTACATTTTAGGAAGGGGGATCAGTTTCCAATGTAAATTCAACGTAGACTGATCCCCCACTTTTTGACCATCTCAAATTTTTAAAATTCGTCTTCTGCTTACAATTACCTATTATGTCGATAGAGAATTCCGGTGATTTTGGAAAAAAATTCCAAACATTTAGATTTTAAGAGGGGGGTCAGTTTTCAATGTAAATTCAACGTAGAATGATCCCCCTCTTTTTGACCATCTAACATTTCAAAAATTCTTCTGCTTACAATTACCTATCATAGGTAAGTATACACCGAAAAAAGAACAAAAAAGTGGTCAGTAAAAAGTTGTGTAAAACGGACGAACAAACTGATCCCCCTCCTAAAATCTTAAATATTTGAAAAATATTCCCCAAAACCCGAAATTCTCTCGCGACATGATAGAAAATTAAAATTTTGGAATTAAAAAAAATGTCCACATAAGTTAATATTACGTCAAATTACAAGAGATTGGCTCAAAACAGAAAGAAAAATATAAGGTTCTTTTCACTCTTTGTATTGGGAAGAAAGTACTATGTTGTATATGTGTTTTTGATATTGTAAACACTTTAATCTCTATATTGATGAAATTGCATCACCATTTCTAATGTTTTACTCTCTACGTGACTTACTCATTATTATTTTGTTTATTTGCTATTACTTGAATATTTATTGAAATAAAAATGTGATAGTCGGGGTCCATTTTACAAGACCTTAACATGGGGGGCCGAACCCTCTACTTTAGTACAAAAACAAAAAAAATCTTTTTTTTTCGTCCTGCTTTGTTTTTAATGTGACAAAAGAAATATTTTTGACAACTGTTAAAAAAAGGGTCCTATATTATTTTTCATGGTAGAAAACAAGGGAGATAACTGTAAAATTTCTAATCAAGGGAGGCGCAAGAGCGCTCTATCCCTTAATAGACTCCACAAATGGCCTATGCTGGAAATCTCATTTCTTTGATCAATCATAACTCAAAAACCAATAAACCAAATTAGTTAAAACTTTGCACAAAATTTTTATTTGACAGGTTCTATAAGTGTGTAGAATTTCAGCATCATTAGTCAAGGCAACCCAGAGATCCAGAAAGTTCAATCATGAAATCATGTTATCTGTGTATACGTACATACGTACGTACGTACGTATGTGCCACCCTGTATCTCATCAACTATTTGATGGATTCAGCTGATTTTTGGCAAAGATAGAGGGTCTAGGGTCTTGTTGGTGCCATTTAAATTTCAGTTTACCATATACCTTAGTTTTCCAGAAAATTCCAATAAACCTGAAAAAATACCAGTATTCATACATTTTGTTCTATATCTTATCGACGATTTGATGGATTCAGCTGATTTTTGGCAGAGATAGAGGTTCTAGTATCTAGATGATGGCATTTTCATTTCAGTTTACCATATACTTTGATTAGTCAAACTACCAACTATATCAGTTATGAGAAGGTATTGTATTGAGGCATAGCCTTTACAAAAGTAGTGACATTCCATGAAAAATGCCAGTATACTGAAATCATATGCCCTTAATAGGGTTAAGATGAAAATTTATATACACTAAATGTACAAAAGCAAGAAAATTCCCAAATTTTTACACTTTTATTGTCATTAAGTGTATGACTACATATGAACCAAACCATTTCATTATCACATCACTACAGTATAAATATCTATGCATGAGTGGATGAAGTGTGTGAGGTGCGCTGAAGAAAAATTCCTACCAGTAAAGTACATAGCCCTGTTGTGCTCGCATACCCTTAATGACAATAAAAGTGTAAAAATTTGGGAATTTCCTTGCTTTTGTACATTTAGTGTATATGAATTTTGATCTTAACCCAATTAAGGGCATATGATTTCAGTATACTGGCATTTTTCATAGAATTATTTCTTAGAAGTGCTTATACTCTACTTATACTCTAAATAAAATTTATTCAATAAATACATAATTCAACATTTGACTAAATATGATTTAAATTCAAAAGTTCATTAAAAACTCATTTCAACTACAAAATTTAAAAAGCCTATATTCGTAACATCTGTATGTTTCTTCGGGTGTCCTGTTTGCTTAGCAGGGCGAGAGCAGACTCAAGACGTTTCCTTAAATAGTGACGTTGGAGAGGCCTCGTAAGCCAAGTAAATAAATATAATGATTAAATTGTTTCGTTATTAAACTGAACAAAAAATCGTTTATCTACATTTTTGCCTAAAATAATATAATATATAATTTTTGACAAATCCCTTTAATTTTGGACGAAAAAATATATAATTATGCCCCTCCCCTCCGCGTGCCATTTCTTGTATTTGTCTGGCTTTTTAATTTTTAATTTTTTTTAAATTTCTGAACAAAAAAAAAAAATGAATTTTCTTTTCTTTATTGTATTATTAACCTGATTAATGTTGGGATTTATGCAGGGCTTGTTTTAATTTTTGTTTGTTTTGATCTTTGCTAAAAAATTTTAAATAAAGTCATATTTTTCATTTTTTTTTTCACAAAAGAAAAACATTCTCTTTATTAACCTCAACACTAACACTAAGTCCAGGTTGGCAATACGAAAAAAAAGGGAAATATACTCGTTCTGGTAAAACAAAACAAAAAAAAAACAGACGCCGTTTGTGGCGCTCTTGTACAAGCAGTAACCGATCTGAGGGAGATACTCTATTTTTCTTAGCCGCTGCTATTCCAAATTCGCTTATACTTTGGCAAGGGAGATAACTCTGTTTATTAATAAAAAACATGTTACGGTTTTGAAATGCGTTAAAAACCCTAACCCTAAGTATAAGCGAATTCGGAATAGTGGCGGCTAAGAAAAAGAGTTATCTCCCTCAGATCGGTTACTGCTTATACAAGAGCGCCCTGTTTTTCATAGCAAGTCGAGGATACGTCCTCGTCAATAAACCCGACAGAGTCTGGGCCATTTGAGTTAGGTGGCCTTTTTTTCTGTCGGGCTGAGGTATGGTTCTGTGCTTCTCTAGGAAGTCCACTTCCACATGGTTTACCTTCTTTATTTGAGAATGGGTTAGTTTATTGCTAATCGCACGAGGAATGCCGATGGGGCTAATTGCCGGGGAATGTCGACGGGGCTGCTCAGGCAATTTTGTAATCCAGACTTCCTGTCTCTTGGGCTCTGGCTTTTCAGTCCTACTTTCCGACCTTGTGTCACAGTGGTACTTCTGTAGTTTCACAATAAAATGTTAGACCTCTCTTTATAAAAAATAGCTAAAGAAATGTATAAACTTTGTTATGTACTTACGTGGTAGCTTAAAAGAAGACTGTATACCAAAGATTACGCAAATTCATCCAGTATTTATTAAATTCAAAATTAAAAACGATTTTAGCTATATGTCGCCATTTTTCTTATATTTTTACTTTTTCCGAACGTTATCTCTGAAGTAATAACGAAGGTCCAACAAAACGCAAATCACTCTTGAGTAAAAAACGAAGGTCCAAAGAAACGCAAATCACTCTGTCCGTAGATCACAAAGTCCTCTGTCAGCTTCCAAAGCAGATCTCTTCATTCGTCACATGTGCACTTACTTCGCACCGTATCGTTGAAGACGGTAAAAGACCCGCTTTTATTAGGCTGAGGCACACCTAATTTGCATGTGTGCAATGTGACTTCGCAAGACTCCGCGTGAACCGCACATTATTCAACAGACGCCATGTTGAATTCTTTTCCTTCATCCGCAGTGCACAGGACAGACAAACACGAGGACGTTTCGCAGGTAAGCCCTCTTCACATTCCCCACACTCCCCCCTGATCTCATGATCACAGAGATGGCAGGGAGGCATCGATCGCCTTTGCTGGTTGCTTCTTCGGAGGGTCGAGAAACATCGCATCTGCTGGGATACTGCTGATATCCGAGTCACTGTCCGATGGGGCTGCTGCAAGCCAGAGCGATGCCTCACTGCTCTCTGACTCGCTCTTGTCGTCCAGTGATGGTTGTGTTGCTTACCGTAGGTCTCTAACCTGACGGGGCATACCGTCGACACGCATCACCTGTGGGCTGATTACCTCAGTGACGCGTCCAATTCCGTATTTCGTCGTACACTTGCCGTGTGGGTTCTTAATCCAGACGACATCCCCTTTTCTCAGTTTCTCTCTGGTTACTTCCAGTTCGGGCAGCGGGTTAGTCTCTATGCCTTTTACCCTGACGTGATACCTGTGCAAGGTGTCAGCCGGCGCTGTACAGGGTGAAACATTATCCTTTGGGGTTACGTTATACAGGTAGACTGCCTCAAATACCATGCATCCCGTCCTGGCCGCGATGGTTTTGACGGTTCTGTGATTCCGCTCGATGACCCCATTTCCACTTGGTACATGGGCGCATTGAAACCTCAGGTGTTCTCCCCAGCCATCAGCAAACTTTCTGAAGGGCTCACTGGTGAATGCAGCGCCATTGTCGGTTAATATCTCCATTGGGGGGGCCACATTCAAGAAAAATACTGTTTAACTGACGGACGATGATGGCTGCATCTTGTCGGCGCAGCATGCGCCATATCGCAAACCTGGATGGACCGCAATCAATGAGAGTCAGGAAATTGTCGCCGTTGTGGTGAGTAATATCCATCGCCAGCCGGCTCCAATGGCTTTTCACTCCCAGCTCTCCTTTCTCCCAGCGAACGGGTGCTGGATCAATGGATTGGCATGCTACACAGTCTTTGACCACTTTCCTGACGTTTGCCTTCTGTACTCCTGGTTCAACCAACTTAGCGAAATATAGGGTCCGCTTGACCCCAGGGTGCCCAGTTTGTTGGTCGACTTCTTTGATGTGATTAGATCGAACGGGGCTCACAGAAGCGGAGCAGGCGGACTGCATGAATTCAACAGTCTTTCTTATGGCATCAAGCCATCTTTGAGGTACTCTCATCAAACAATCTGCTTTGTTCAGGCTGGATTTGACCAGGGACACCTCTATTGACAGCGCGTATTCGTTCACCAGCTTCATGATCGTGTTGAGCCACCATCAGATGAGCATCTCGCTTGTGGCTTTGGTTCGTACTCTGGCCATCCCGGTGAGAGTATCTGAAATCCACTCATGGATGCAAGCAGAATCTGTAGTGGTCGTCTTCCAAAGGATTGCCAAGTTTATCCCCTTGATAACTGCATCAAGTTCTGCCAGGTTTATGTGCTGAGAGTCCTTTTCTGGGCGTAATCAGCAAGCATCTTCCACCACCGTTCCATCATGGACCACCGATACGCCAATGGCGAGAGAGCTTGCATCAACCCACACACTAAGGTTCTGGCTGTCGACGCACCATCTGACCCGTGCTGGGTCTTTTTTGTGCACTCTGGGGAGGACCTCTTTGAGCATTGTATTGAGAGGGACGTCATGAGTTTTGTCATCCCATCCAGTGGTGACGTCGGAGGCTCTCCGCTTGATAAACGCCACCACAACATGAATCCAGCCGCCCACAGGAAGGTGTCCAACTAACTTTCCACACAAGGTAAATACGTTTCGTCGTGTGACAACACAAGGCATATCCGGGGTTTCATTTCCTCGTTTCCAATACAGAACGTCATCTTCCTCCCAGACCTGCAAACCAAGTATCCGTGCGCCATCCCGTAGACTTTCCGGTTCCTTGCTGAGAAGGCCAAAGTTGTAGGGATGCTCCCTCACGCGCGCTGCAGATACAATTTCCTTGTCCATGTACACGTCATCAATATATGCAGATGTTGCCCGCTGAATGCGCTCATCCTTAGTCAGAAAGACGTCAACAATCATTTGCATAATTGATGGCGCCACATTAAGTCCAAATCCCATGCGGGTTAGGCAATACCTTTTCTCCTTGATGAGCACCGTTTGATAGGGCCATAGTGATCTGTGTACATGCACTTGAAAGGTATACTTTGTGAAGATCCAGTACAGATACATTAGATTCTGCTTGCCGCCATTCCCTCAACTTTTCAGTGCATACGTCCGCGCGAGCTGTAAAAGGGTCCACGTGCTCATTCAATTCTCGATAGTCGAGCACCGGCCTCACCTTCTGCTTATTCTGTTGGATAACCGCCATTAACGGGATCAGGCACTTTGGGGGACCCAATTCCTTCTCTGAATAAGGAACTAGCCATCCAAGTTTGTAGTTCCTTGTCGTATTCTGCACGAGCTCCGGGGGGAATTTTGTATTCTGGCACTTTATTGCATAATTTCTCGGGTGGCTGCTCCTCCGACCACTTCCAGGAGGCTGTCCAGGACTTTGTGCGCTGGTCGAATTCCGCACAAAAATCAGGCTGTTCCAGCTTCATGGCTGCACTCAGAGCAAGGCCCGCTTTTGCAAAATGTGCCCTACCCTCACCATCAATGCGTACACCACCCAATTCCTTGATGACGTCCATTCCCAGGAGCAGGTCATAACCGAGCAGGTCGCCGTTTACAACCAAGGCTCGTACGGTTACTGTGGGCCCATCACCGACACCTGCGCGAATGATGCTAACGCCACGAGAGGCAATCGAGCCACCACCAACCGTCAATACCGGGACTCTTTCCTCATCCCATGTGTCACAGCATGCCTTGCACACGAGGGTCTGCGTGCACCCGGTGTCTACGCCCGTTTACGCGCACGCTCACAGCGGGTAGCGCCTTATTTGGCGACAATCTGGGGAGAAGACTGGCGCTATAGCTTACACCCCTTGCCCGTTTCCCAGACAACTTCTTGCCACGTGACCCAGCTTGTTGCACTGGTAGCAACGCACGCGTTTTAACGTTCCTTGATCGGGCGCGTCCTTTGCACCGCTTCGGCTTCGGCAGTCTTTTGAAAAATGGTTCGGCCCGCCACATTTGTAGCATCTAACGTCTTCTGTTGATGGTGAAGACGCTTTCGCAGCTGCCGAAACCGGCTCTGTGTCCGCTTTCAAAATGTTTCGGGCTCTGGCCAACAACTCGTCAAGCCCAATCTCACTGAGTCTGGACGATGCTCGCAGCAGTCTGCTGGCGCTGTCTGGGAGTCCAGTCAAAAAAGCGCACCCCAGTATTCGCTCGCTTGTTCCACCGAACGGCGTGGCTAGCCTCCTCAAATCGTCCAGGTAGACGTCCACAGTCTCATCTAGCCCAAGCCGCTGTTCGGTGAACTGCCTCCAGGCGATGAAAGGGTCCACAGCAAAGGCTGCGTATAGCACCTGCCTTACTTCCTCCAGGCTTGGTTCGTCTCCGAGCTGCTGATACACCGAATATGCTCCTTTGGTCAGTATTAGCGGGATGACCAGTGCAGGATCCTTTATCTTGCAAAGTCTGCAGACGCGCTCAGCTTTCTCCCACCACTCGACTACAGAGGGTCCGGAGGGGGAGCCGTCGAACTCGGGTATTAATCTCAAGTCGAATTTGTCCATGGCCGAAATAGCTTGAAGTAATAACGAAGGTCAAACAAAACGCAAATCACTCTTGAGTAAAAAACGAAGGTCCAAAGAAACGCAAATCACTCTGTCCGTCACAAAGTCCTCTGTCAGCTTCCAAAGCAGATCTCTACGTCCGTCACACGTGCACTTACTTTGCACCGTATCGTTGAAGACGGTAAGAGACCCGCTTTTATTAGGCTGAGGCACACCTAATTTGCATGCGTGCAATGTGACTTCACGAGACTCCACGTGAACCGTACGTAATAAAGGTTCACGTACGCCATGTTGAATTCTTTTCCTTCATCCGCAGCGCACAGGACAGACAAACACGAGGACGTTTCGCAGGTAAGCCCCCTTCACGTTCCCAACAATCTCCATTACCTACTTAGTAAGAACCTGTAATGTCTACCGATGTGTAAGATCGTTTTTCTCCCTTATAATTTAATAAATACTGGATGAATTTGCATAATTTTATAGAAGTGCACCTCTCGTATTTCGCCCCCTAAAAAAAAAGGTTCTACTTTTTGGGCAAATTACATGTAAACAGCCTCAACAAATATCCGGTAAGAAAAAAAATTATTAAAATTTTTATTATTTTAGATGTTAGGAGGGGTGGGGGGATCACTTTCCTATATAAGTTATACGTAAGGTGAGCACGCATTTCTTGGCCACGGAATCTCACCCCTCACATTTTCCCCTCTAAATAAACAAAAATTCTACTTTTTTTTGGCAAATTACATGTAAACAGAGGGTTAGGGGTTTAGGGTTAGGGTTTAGGGTTAGGGTTCCTCCTTACATCTAAAATAATACAATTTTTCATAATTCTTTTTCATAGCGGATATTAGTTATGGCTGATTACATGTAATTTGCCAAAAAAAAAAGTAGAATTTTTATTTATTTAGAGGGAAAAATGTGAGGGCTGAGATTCCGTGGCCAAGAAATGCGTGCTCATTTTACGTATAACTTATATAGGAAAGTTATCCATCCCCCTCCTAACATCTAAAATAATTAAAAAATTCATTTTTTTTTTCTTACCGGATATTTGTTGAGGCTGTTTACATGTAATTTGCCCAAAAAAGTGGAAACTTTTTTTTAACGAGAGGTGCACTTCTATAAATTTACCTTTATTCTGTACAATCTTGTTTTCAGCTAACACGTAAGTACATAACAAAGTTTATACATTTCTTCAAATATTTTAATGTCATTGTGAAACTGTATTAGCACCGTCACATCATCCCGCGATGGGACGGGAGGTAAATTCTAACTCTTTTAAATCGTATATCTTAATTTTTAATTTGTGCGCGCCAATTTTCGGGGGAAAAAATGAAGGAAACTCTTAGGCAGCCGTGATTGTTGACCCCCCCCCCCCTCCTCCTCCAGCTTTTTAATTTATTACCAAAAATGGTATGGGGGAAGGGATTCCTCTGTTTGTTTGTGTTTTGAAATCCATATCTAAATTTTGTTAAACGGATCTTTAAAGACAAGTCACCAAATAATAATATTCACCGCTTACATTTTTTGTTTTGTTTTTTTTTAGTCGTAACGTTTTCTTTCAAGTATATTTTTTTAACTTTAACGAATTTCTTTATAATTTTTTAAAAATATTATGAAATTATTGGACTTTTGTAGATTAAGTGTTGAAGGAAGTAATCCTTACAAATCCCGACCAAATTTCAAGGAAACGTTTTAAAAACGACAAAGAAGAAATCATCTTCGAATTTGAGTTATTTTTATTGGATTTCCAAATGTGAAAGCTGAAAGGTAAGTGGAAAAATATCAAACGATTTTAATATTTCGTCATTTAAAAACACATTTGCGGCTCTATTTTATTTTCCTACTTTTGTCTTAATTGTTATTAACTGTTATACTATTATAGTAGTATGATAAACATATATTTTGGACAGTTACTTTGTTTTTTCGAATGCATAAAAATAAAAATCAGGGCATGATGAACAGATATTTTGTTGTTTTTTCAAAGTAAAATATATAAAAATAAAAATCCGGGCAGAAGTGTTGTATGGATAACAGCCGAGAAATCGGAAATATACAAATTGCTTTCATCGAACGATGGAAATTTTGATACAGTTTCGGCAAATACGACAAAAATGTACAGTTACGTAAGCATGACGGATGTATAACGAATGCTACGAAAACGAACGAAAGAAAGTATGCCGTTCCAAATGTTAGCGACCCCCCCCCCCACCCCCGTACAACTGTTTCTTTTTTTTCATGGCAAGTTTAATTAATTACCATACGACGGTAACACGAAGTTTGTCAGATTGGAAACGTTTGCACTAAGTTCATGTGTGTACTATGTTCTTGTTCCCCGTTCTTCAAAAATGAATCCGGGAAAACTACATGAGCTGTCAAAATCAGAAGGTTGCATTTTGTTCTGCAAGGAAAAGGGTCTTCGTGAATATGCCTTCTCCCAATTTCAACTTTTACAGAAGAAAAAAAAACACAAAGTAAAAAGATCCTTGTAGTTAAAAAAAAAAACTCGGACCCGCCATCCCACAAAAAAACCCTTACCCTAATTCCAGTACTAATCCTAACCCTAATTCCAACACTAAACCTAACCTTAATTCCCTAACCCTAACCAACACTAACCCTAACCCTAATTCCAGCTCTAACCATAACCCTAATTCCCTTACCCTTACTCTAATTCTAACACTAACCCTAACCATAATTTAAGCACTAACCCAAATTCCCTAATTCCAGCACTAACCCTAACCCCCTAATCCTAAAACTCGGAGCTCCCCACAAAAAATTCTCTAACCCTAAAAAAAGACAAAAAAAAAAAACAGACACAGTAAAAAACTAAAGTTCTTTTATTAAAGAAAAAAAAATCGGAAAAATACAATAAAAATGTCCTTTCTTTTTTTTATAAGTTGTCTGCTTCAAAAAAAGATAAGTTAAAAATGTTATTCCTTTAAAGTCGTCTGCTTCGAAAAAAAAAAGGTGAACAAAAAATAACATTGCTCTTTCTTTCGGTCTAATTGCATATAATTTATAAAGTTCAGTAACTCTAAATAATTTTGGTGACTGAAATCGAATTCTACCAATAATCGAATGGTTCCAATCCTACAAGTCGATTGTTTCTCTTTGCTCCTCTTCACTACAATATTGGATAACATTGACTTTGTTTTGTAACGTCTCTAAATTTGAACTTTATTCAACATTTGCTGCCAGGTTCCCAGGCTTTGACAGCCAGGAGGTGTTGAGACTTCCTGACAAATCTTGACAACTGCACATTGTACATCTATAATTTTGATATTACAATAAAGATATTGACTGATCATTATTGGGATGAGGAGGACATCAGAGAAGAAATCTTTTCAAATTCGTTCAAATTTCTTTTACTTCTGGATGTTGGATGATGGCCCTATGGGAATGGACGTATCTGTTGGAAATCGTTGATTTGACCTGCGCAAATTAGTGCGGGCGGACCGTGCAGTCGAGTGCAGAATGGGGCCTGTTCTCACAGTCAAAGCTCACAAACGTGACAGGGTCACCACGTGACGAGACCTCAGATCAAGGGTCAATGTGCACCTGTGAGCGACTCTGTAACGTCACGGGCCTTTGCATGGGAAGCAGAGGGATCCGTGACGTCACTTGTTCTTCGTGAGAAGCGAGTTTTAACAGTCTGAGTTTTGGAGGCGAACCTATCAGACGTGATTTTTACCATGTAGTCTGCAACTTACATAGGGGAATTATTTCCCTAAGAAAATACAGGCGAGAGATCTCTTTTACCCCCTCCATGAATGGTTAAGACTTAATTTATAAGTAATTACGAAAGCAGTAATTTGCTCTCTCTCGACGTTGGTGAATATCTCCAAGCCGATAGATAACTACCACCTGTAATAAAAAGAATTGAAAGTTTAAAAAGATTTTTTGTCGATTGAGTCGGTCATGAAGTTTTTGTTGTAGCTGCGATGTTTCGGCAGAAAGAAAGAAGAAATAATTCAACCACTAGACGACGCACCCTCTACGCGGCAAGGGAGAAATTTAAAGGTATGCAAACTATATGATTTATGGTGTTAAAAATGACGAGTGTTTAAACGAGAACTGTTTTGGTCCGAGGCAAGAACTGCCACGGCCCGTTCCGAAACGAGTGTACAAAACGAGTAATGCCGCGGCCCAAGCAGAGGCCAATTAGAACTTTATGGATCTATCTGTCACAATTAAACTTGGTAGAATTTGATTTTGCACTAATATTAGTGTTGGGACGATTAATTGGAATTGGAAAAATGATAACTGAAACAATATTGAAATCAGAAAAATTTGAGTCTAGTTTCCAATTCCTAAAACGATTCTTTTATTTAATTTTTTTTTGTTTAAAACTTAGTATTTTATTGCGAGTACTAATGATAAAATGGTAAATATTTAGAGATCATAATAACGAATTTAGGTAAAAAATGGCACTGAAAATGATGGCCCGGTAGAAATGGTGCAGATGAAAAATATTAAAAAACTTAGATGAAATGCATAAAGGGAAACAAGAAGTTTGTCAAATTAAAGAGAAATATTTGCATTTAAAAGTAGATAAGGACACACCACGTTCCACCCCCCCCCCCCAAAAAAAAATGAAATTCTACTTTTTATACGATTTAAGAATCGGAATTGGTAATTGTATCGGAATCAATATTAAGAACAGAATAGGTAATTGTATCGGAATTGGGAAAAATATTGGAATCTTTCCATCACTAACGAAAATACTGATTTCTTGAAGAATTCTGGAGGAAGAGCATTACGACCCACATTATTTCACAGGCTACTTACTTGACTCAAAGAGGAATTAGTGAGATATGCATGATCACCTTCCCTCCGCTTAAGCTTTCTGAGACACAAACATCAGGATCCTCAATTCACGCAAAACTATGCAACCCGAGAACTGGAATGGTCAGACAAAATCGAGTCCCGTCAGCATCTCACAATCAATAAAGGAGCATTAAGCAATTTGTATATACAAAAGGGTCAGATAGACGGAGATGTAATCTCTATATGCGATTTTGCTTATCTTTCTTCCATGGTTGGAAGGTGTGACACAAGGTCAGAAAAGTGGGATTTTGAAGCCAGCACCTTAGTAAAAGAGCTCTCTGGCCAAACAAAAATTGTCTTGGCAGCCCCATCGGCATTTACCAGTAGGTGCACCTAAAAATATTAAAAATAAACTAACCCCTTCTAAAAAGGTGAGAAAGCAAAACCTGGGAAGATGGACCTCCTAAAGCTGCACAAGACCATACCTCAGACCGATAGTGAACCAGCTATCCTCATAAATGGCAAAGACGCTGCCAGTCTTATTTTGGTATGAATTCTAACCCCGTCCTTTGTAGAATTTCAAGAAATATTTTACTTTCTACCAGCGAAGATCATATTGTCATGAATTATGACTGTTATAAATGTATAAGCTTAAAGGATTTTGACAATAATTTTTTCAGGAAGGTCCCATGTTGTCAGTGTTATTCTCATGACCATTTTACAATCATGTGTCCTTTTGTTAAGAAATGGATGTCTGAATTCTTCCCATCACTAGGATTATCCCGAGGAGATGGAAAACATCTATGGGAGTGATGTACTTGGGAGACACAAACTTGTATTAAACTTAGAAGTTTCTACATTATCTACATTATGACTCAAGCATAGCTGAAAGAATTTAAATTCTTGGACAGAGGGCACTAAAATTTCTGACAAGCATTAGTAGATTTGGTTTTAGGATTTGTTAGATAACTACCCATTTCTATTGATAACAATTTAAATCTGCACTACAAGGTGAAAGATTTGATTCAATAATACCTTGAACACTGACTTGGAAGAAGATGTCGATATAATGTAGGATAGGCTGATTTTAATTTATGAACGCTATGCAGTCAATCAAATGCAGGTGTGGCATGGTCTGGCTCACTCAATGAGGAGTAATACCCTTCGGTAACCCCAGGAATTTTATGCATCCATAAGAGATCAAGTCAGCGTTTTCATTTGACAGACCCTATTATAACAATGTAATGAAGATCATCTAATGTTCTGCATTACTTGGAAATATTTGTGTCTATTTAAGTAGTATGTTTTCATTCAGGTAAATGTTATTAAATAACACAAAGTTTTTTGTTTGAAACGATTTTTTACAATATTTTGTATAGTCCATTTAGTATCTCGGTCAAATTTGCGTATATAAGTTTTGTGTTTTTTGTGCTATGAGACCTATATACACTAATTTGACCAAAATACTGAATGGACTTTTAAGGGCAGCATATCAACTACTACCATAAATAATTAATTATAAATTTCTCAGAAAAGTAAAAAAAAAAACTTTAAATTTCATAGACGTTTTAAAAGTTTGTGCACAATCTAGTGGAGATGATCTCTTCTGTTCTCTACAGCTTCTTTCTTACAGAAGAGGCATTGTTAGTCTTTCTCTGCTCTGTCTTATTTCATGGAGAGTGCTAGACTGAATATTAAGCTCACAGCAAGAACTTATCTTACTACAACAACTGCAAAGAACTTTCATTTATTCCTCTGTATGCATAAATCAAATGGATATTCCATGAAGAGTTTCTTTCTAAAAAATTTCCATCCGTAGAACATGGGATTGCTTCCCTGCATGCTATACAGTCATCTTGAAATCCAATGTCAACATACTTAGAAACCTGTATTAGTAATCAATTTTTGTCCATTCCATTCATCATTTTCAATCCTCTCATTATATTTACCATTCAACTGATAATTTATGCATTTAATTAACCCTTATCCTCGAGTGCCTTTTGGTCTTGATAAGTGGTGGCTCCTTAGTAAAAAAATATGTAATTTTGACTTTTAAGCATCAGATGATTAATTGATTTTAATTTCTTGTTCCAATGATCAGTCAATGTGAAGTAGTTAGAAACATTTCCATTCTTTAAACCACTCCTTAAAATCAACATTTTTAAATCAATGGTTATTTTTTTCATCCATTGAATCATTATAACTGACTTGTTTTCACTTGGATATTTTCTAGTTAAAATTTATTCAAATTTGAAGATGGAATAAGTTTTAATTATTTCCAGTTTTATAATTGATTAATTGAAAATTTATGTATGCAAATAATCAAATTTAAATACTTATAAACCCTCACCATTTTCAATTCGCTCATAATATTCATTTTCACAACTAACATTCTATCCATCTCATTAACACTTATCCTCCACTAGCCTTTAGCCTTGATAAGTGGTGACTCTGTAGAAAAAAAGTTCATGTCACAAATAAAATCTCAAATAATTATTCACTAATTTAAATTGAATAAAAATTATGTAAGATTTTAATCGATTATATAAAGGGCAACTGTCTGTGTGTTTTTAGCTAAATGTCAAAAACACCAAAACAAAGACCCACAAAGTTGGTTTTCTTGGATGAATAATATCATAAATTTAGAAAAGATTATTTATTCTTTGACCCTAAACTGGCGCAGATTTTCTTCGAGGGGGGGGGCATTTTTTACTTTTTACAAATTTGTACTAAAGGGAAGTAACTCTGATTTTTTATCAAGGAGTTAATTCCCTTATGCCGACTCATTCCTCGAAGAGTTGTATGTGTGTGTGTGTATGTCCAGAGAGAGGAATTAGCTGGACGGAGAAGAAATAGAGGGTGGGGAGAGAGAGGCTGGAAACGGGGGAGGAAGGAAGAGACAAGTTTAAATAGAAATATTTAACACCTTTGCTCCATGCAATGACGGGTAGCCCTGCTGCTTTAAAAATAAAAAAAACTTTTATTTAAATCCTCACAATGATGTAATTGTGACTTAAAAAAACAGTTTGTAATTTCCTTTTCTAATGATTCAGTATTTATTTTCTTTTATAGCATTGTTTGTCATAAACCAGTGCGGTAAATACACTCTCGTAAAATAATGGTGATCTATTTTTATACATTTAATAATAAAACATGACTTGTTTTACACTTAAGCTTGAATTCATTGTTAATGATTAAAATATGCTAATTGAAAGTGTTTCTCACAGTAAACATTTTTTAGGAAATACTATAAGGTGTTTCACAAGCAATGTTTGGTAGACATCAAGCAATTCGTCTCTGATCATCGAGTGAACAAAAACACAGAGTAAAGCACTTTTTAATTTATTAGAATAACAGAACTCTGCTTTGACCAGGAGAAATAATTTCTAATCTTAAAATTTGGAGCCTGTTTGTAACACATAAAAAGATGTATTGTTGTTCAACACATTGATGAACAAGCGAATGTAGACTCCACATTATAAAAATTTAAAGATGGGATAGGTTTTAAATTATTCCCAGTTTTCTAAAGAATTAATTGAATATTTATGTGTGTAAATAATACAATTTAAATTTGATCTCTCCCTTTTCTCTTTACAGATGTTCCTGATTTGATGAATTTTAATGGATTCTTATTTAATTGTCATCCATAATCCA
This sequence comes from Sepiola atlantica, assembly GCA_963556195.1. Lineage (NCBI taxonomy): Eukaryota > Metazoa > Mollusca > Cephalopoda > Sepiida > Sepiolidae > Sepiola > Sepiola atlantica. The sequence goes on from OY744525.1 coordinate 109,467,860, forward strand.
TACCAGAAAGAGGACAAACGAGATTCCTCATGTTCATGTGATTCTAAACCAAAAACTAAATAGAATGGAAAAACACACTGGAAAGAAACCATTTTCTTGTGAAATATGTGGCTTCTCCGGTTCAAATGAATCAAACGTGTTGGCACATATAAGAACACACACTGGAGAAAAGCCATTTAATTGTAAAGTTTGTGATTCTTCCTTTTCGCAAAAGTCTGGTCTAGTTGTACATATGCGAACACACACTGGCGAAAAACCATATTCCTGTAAAATATGTGACACTTCTTTTAGTCAGAAATCAAATTTAGTTGTGCATATGCGAAAACACACAGGGGAGAAACCAAATTCTTGTAATTCATATTCTTGCAATGTTTGTTCCTCTACATTTACTCATGAATCAAGTTTAGCACGACACATTCGAAAACACACAGGAGAGAAGCCATTTTCTTGTAAAGTTTGTGCATCTTCCTTTTCCCAAAAGTCAGGTTTATCCGTACATATGCGAACGCACACTGGTGAGAAGCCATATTCCTGTAAAGTGTGTGGATCTTCTTTTACACAAAATTCAATTTTAGTGCGGCATGTTCGAACACACACTGGAGAAAAACCATATTCTTGTGATGTATGTGGCTACTCTTTTACAATCAAGTCACATTTAGTTGAACATATGCGAACACACACTGGAGAGAAGCCCTATCATTGCGACATGTGTGGCTCTTCTTTTTCAAAGAAGTCTATTTTGATAGAACATACACGAACACATACTGGAGAGAAGCCATTTTCTTGTGACGTGTGTGCTGCTTCTTTTTCTCAGAAATCAAGTTTAGTTGGACATATACGAACACACACTGGAGAAAAGCCATATTCTTGTAAAGTTTGTGGTTCAACTTTTACTAAAAATTCAAATTTAGTTGTGCATATGCGTAAACACACTGGAGAAAAGTCATATACATATAAAATGTATGGCTCTTCTCAGGAATCAACTTTGGTGGAATATATTCAAACTGGGGAGAGGCCATATTCTTGTGAAGTATGTGGCTCTTCGTTTGCACAGAAATCAATTTTGGTTAGCCATATGCGAACACATACGGGAGAGAAGCCATATTGTTGTGAAATGTGTGGTGCTCTGTTTTCAGAAAAGACAAATTTGATAGTTCATATACGGACACATTCGGGAGAGAAACCATATTCTTGTGAAGTGTGTGACTCCTCTTTTACGCGAAAATCAATTTTGATCGAGCACATGCGAACGCATACTGGAGAGAAGCTATATTCTTGTGAAATATGTGGTTCTTCTTTCATGTTTAGATCTGGTTTGAGCCGACATATAAAAAAACATGTTGGAGATGGCAAGTATTCATAGACAATTGATATTTTTTGTTGAATTCACATTCAACAAACAAAAGAAAATATACAATTTATAAAGTCAATTTTCAGAATACATGTATGTATGTAGAATGTATAGGGTTTGTAAAATATGATAAATTTTTAAAACAATTAAACAAGGAAAAGATAGATTTCTGAAAAAAATTCTTGTTTAATATATTACCTTTCATTGCAGATAAATTTTGATTTAACAAATGTGAGTAAAAACTGAAAATAAATCATAACTCATCCAATGGAGGAGTGGCTTATAAGACTAGTACGATGCATATACAAGAACGTCAGAAGCAAGGTATGGGTAGATGACATTTACAGTGATGAGTTCAGTGTAAATGTTGGAGTAAATCAGGGATCAGTCCTCAGTCCCTTGTTGTTCATTGTTGTCCTTGAGGTCCTCTCCAATGAGTTTCAAACAGAGTGCCCATGGGAACTACTGTATGCCGATGACTTGGTCATAATGGCACAAACAATGAACAAGTTGGAAGACAGATTTAAAGTATGGAAGAAAGGCATGGAAGTAAAAGGTCTGAGGGTCAACACTGGAAAGACAAAGGACTCTGGTCAATACCCATGCATGGTATGTAAAAGGGGGTTAGTAGCAATGCGATAGAGTGCAACCACTGCACTATATGGGTGCACAAAAGGTGCAGCAGAGTGCATGGTAGACTTACACAAGATCCAGACTTCAGATGTAAGAGATGTCTAGGACTTTCACGCCTAATTGAAGGCTACCCTCACACAGAAGTTGAAATAGGCAAGGGTGGTAGACTGTTTTTGCTACCTCAGAGATATGCTGAGTGTTGGAGGTGGCTGCAAACTAAGTTCGACTATCAGAGTCAAGACAGCTTGGGGAAAGTTTGAGAACTTCTTACTATCCTAACATACCAATTATTACCAGGGGGAAGGTTTATGATAGCTGCATAAGAAGTGTGATGTTGTATGGCAGTGAGTGTTTGGTCTTCACCCAAACCTCACTTGCTTGTCTCCAGAGAAATGACAGGGAAAATATTAGATGGATATGCAATATAAAGCCAGAACATTAGGTCAAACACTGTACTTGAGAAATTGGCCATTCCAAAACTTGATGTCTTAATAAGTGCAAACTGTCTGTGCTGGTTCGAGCATGTTGAAAGAAGCAAAGGGTATATCAGCACATTCAAGGCTGGACAGCAAAAAGAAAGCTGGGCATCCTAACAAGACATGGAAAGTGACCATAAGCATGGACACAGTAGATTCCCACAATTGTGATCACTGGAAACTTAGCATAAGGACAGCCATACAACGTTGAACCTTTTACCAAAGGGAACGAAGATAAACCTGAGTGAGTGAGTCTTGGTATTTAGTTAACTGCATATGTCTCAAACTCTGGGGTAAGCAACACCAGGCAAGTTGTGGAGGTGGACTGCCATTCCATAGCCAAGTTTTATGCCTATGGAATGGCACTCCACCTCCACAAGATTTGCTCGGAATAAAAATCAGACGTTAAAAAAACAAATTATTTTTTATTTAAAAGAGAAATGATGCCATTACAGTTAGCTGTTGAATGCTTGGGTGGTCAAGATAGGGAAATCAGAAATTGTGGAAAAGCAGTTCTCTTTCAGTTTCGGTAAAGGAGAGTAGAGATAAGAGACAAGGAGAAGGCAAAGAAAGGCAGAAACTGAAAAAGAAGAAGAATAAAGGACGAGGAAGAGAAGAATAAAAAAAGGAGTGGAAATAGAACAAGAAAAAAAAATTACAAGAAAATAGAGAAGGAATAGCAAAGGGGTAGGGAAGAATAAAGCTAAGACTCAAAGCTACAAGATGAAGAAAAAGAAGAGTAAAGAGAAAAAGAAGAGGAAAGAGAAAAAGAAGAGGAAAACGAAAAGGTAGTTAAGGGGGTGAGGTAAGGACTGGGAAAACGAAGTAAAGAAAAAATACTTGGATTGAGGAGAGAGAGAGACAGCAGAGTTCCATTGGGAAGGGTTGTAGACGATGAAGTTAATCGTAGCTGATATTCCGAAGGTGACAGGTGAGATAGGTTAGACGTAGAGATACTAGTGACAAGATGCTAACAACATGCACACACACACACACGAATTAGTATTTGTATTATCTTAATTATGTACGTAAATGTTTGCTGTTGAATATGGCTTTGTGCTCTAGCAATCGGCAACACTAGAATCTCAACATTGACCATAAGAACACATTCAAATGTATAATACTCTATTACAATCACATATAAAGTATTTGCAAATTCATTTATTTATCTTCTTTTAGAGAAAGTTTGTAAAACTTCTGAACGATTTCCATCATTATTAAAATCTTTTAGAGTCTTTTCGTAATTTACCATTAATTGACTGTTAAAAATATTTTTGATGCATTGAGAATAAGGAGGAGGAAGAGGGGAAGAGGAGGAATATACAGAAGAAAAGGGAAAGGAAGAAGGAAAATGAAAATGATTAGACAGAAGAAGGAGGAGGGGAAGGGTGAGAAATAAAAGAAAGAGAAGAAGAAAATGTTCAATACTGTCTCAATCCAAAGATGAAAATGGAGAAGAAAGAGGAAAAGAAAGACAAGAAGGGGAAGGAGATAAAGAAGTTGATGACGAAGAAGAAGAAGAAGAGCCCTTTAAATACTGGCTGTGGGAGAGATTAGATAAGAATCTAAGAAATGACAAAAAAGACATTTAAAAATGGGTCCTTTGAATTTTCAGAAAAGCGATGTCATTACAGTTAGCCATGTTTTGGCCAAATTGCCTTCCTCCATCTTTAGTTGAGCTGTTCATGTGTGGTAATGTTATTTCTTATTTAAATATGAGGTACACTATTTGTTTACGTTCATGTTTTTTACCTATAGAAATCTCATGAAATGGTAATATCGACGATTATTTTCAAATTCATGAATTGGAATAAAGACATAGATAATGGCAAGTCAGCTGCAAAGAATGTGGTCTCTATCTATTGAGCTAGAAAACTTCTCACACCTGCCAGTATCCCATATCTCTACAAGGCCACCATTCGCCCATGCATGGAGTATTGTTGTCACATCTGGGCTGGTGCACCAACCACTAGTCTCTCCCTCTTAGACAGGGTCCGAAAAAATAGCCTCTAATATAATAAGTTCAGCAAGGTCCAGCCCCTATCCCATCGCCGTAATTTTGCATCTCTGTGCTTATTTTAAATACTTCAATAGAATCTGCCTCAACGAACTTGCTGCACTTGGGTGTTAACGTTGAAAGAATGTTAACACCCCCGACCAACCAAACAATCAACAAAATCCCACCCCTTCACTGTAGAGGTCCCACTATTTATCTATTATCTATAATTACAGGTTCCCATATTGTATTGAATTCTATATTAGGTTTGCTTAGTAAGTCATTGTCGCCTAACATATGTGCTGCTTCTTTGAATCGTCTTACTCTCCACTGTTCTTCTCTATCTATAATTTTTACTTCATCTCATAAAGGTAGATGAGAACAGTAGTCGAATATACCAAATTCTACAAATTATCAACCCTCATCTAAAACATTCAGAAACAAACATATAAATGTATAATAAATAATAAAACAGTTGTGTTATTGATAATTACTACTAAATTACATTAAATAATACACAGTAATTCATAGTTTCAATTAAATTCACTATTTTATTTTGAAATAAGAATACATTACTAAATAATTGATTTTTTATTTATAATTTTACAGCCTGTATAACGGGCAATTGTCTGGTAATAAAAAATAAAAAGCGCAATTCTGGTTTAATGATCGAAAGAAATTCCAGAAAATAACATTATTTGATCGTATGAATAGGATTGAACGAAATTCGCGTAAAAATACTATTAATGTAGTCAGAGGTCCCTGTGTCATTTTAGAGGATGTCAATGGATTGAATAGAAACATAACGACAGAGATCAGGTTCTGTAAAATGGCGTCCTTTATTTACATCAGGCAAAAAACATGAGTGCCCCGGTAAAGGGGCGTAACTCCAGACGGTGAAACTCTTATTCAGTCCCTCATGCAACATCTTCCCTTTTCTCAATAAATAAAAAACAGAAGATAAAGACAAACAAAAAAAAACAAAACAAAAAGTCTGATAAGAATTAAAAAGAGAGTCTACAAAACACAGTGATCTAGGCATTCATTGGGCTGACTACCCTCCTACCTAACAGGGATTATTCTTCCCTTTCACTTATGTTGTGAAATCCTTGAATCTCATAGGATCTCTTATTATCCTTCCCGACCGTGTTGTCCGCAACCTTTCCGGACTTGGTTTTGTTGGGAATGGGGTCGGGTTGAGGTTTTCTCTTATTTCACCTTCATATTGAGGTGGTTCTGAGTTACATATCTCTTCTGTACTCTGCCCTGTATTCTTGGGTAACTCGCTCTGCACTTCATATGGCTGTTGCATTACTGATGTGAGTGGGGGTGTCTCTGCAGTTTTCTTCAAATCTACTCGATTCCGTCGATATAAGTCCCCACCCCCTTTTACATGGTATGATCGCTCATCCAGTCTCCCCCATACAACAGCTTTCCTCCACTCTTTTTGACCATTTATGTGTGGTTTCATCCGTACTACATCTCCAGGATACAATGGTTTAAGTGGTTTTACTTTGTGGTTGAAAGAACGTTCTTGCCGCCTGCAGTCTTGCTTCACTGATTTTCTCAGATTTTTGGGCAATGCTGGCTTGAGTAAATCCTCCCTGGTTGGGAGAAGTGTTTTTGTTCTTGACATCAGCTTCTGAGCTGGTGATAAGAGACCTTTGGCTGGTGTATTCCTGTGATCCAACATTGCTAGGTATGGATCAGCCTTATCGTCCATCGCTTTCCGGAAAAGGTTCTTTGCCATCTTTATCGCAGATTCCACTTTGCCATTTGCCTTGCTATTGTATGGACTGACAGGTGTATGTGTAAAACACCACTTTTTTGCGAAGGCAGAAAATTCCTGGCTACTAAACTGAGGCCCATTATCAGTTACGACCTGATCTGGTATTCCATGACGTGCAAAATGGGGTTTAAGTTTGGTTATCACTGTCTTTGCTTGTGTATTGAGAAGATGATCGATTTCCAAGAAGTTGCTCATGTAATCAACTGTGCACAGGTAGTCTCTATCTGCAAACTTAAAGAGATCTACTCCCACTTTCGCCCAGGGTCTGTCAGGAACTTCATGGACCATTAATGGTTCTGCCGGGTTGGCCACTTCATATTTTCTACATATGGGGCACTTTGAAACATAGTCTTTGATGTCACTGTTCATATTTGGCCAATACAAACATTTTCTTGCTCTTCTGCAACATCCTTCTACTCCCAGGTGTGTGGAATGCAGTTTTTCTTTCAACACCGCTCGCTGTGTCAGTGGAACCACTACCCGGTTTCCTCTGAAAATTAAGCAATCTTGCACCGTCATTTCATTCCGCATATTAAAATATGGTCTCACCTCTGGGTCAAGATGTATTTTTTCTTCTGGCCATCCTTCCAGAATTACTTGCTGCAACTGCTGCAAGCTTCTGTCTTCCTTCGTGGCTGAGCGCAGTTCAAGCAGCCTTCTCTCTGTTACAGGAATATATTCTGCTTCCTTGACATCATCTTCATCGTCCATATCTTCACTGCCCAATCCATAGATGTATGCTCTTGATAGCGTGTCTGCAAGGAATATTTTCTTACCTGGATGGTACAGAACTGTAGCATCGTAAGCCTGTAGTCGCATCAGCATGTTTTGAAGTCGTTTCGGGCATTTCACCAATTCTTTTTTCATAATCGCTTCCAGTGGCTTATGATCGGTTAGTACTGTTATCTGTCGACCAAACGTATATTGATGAAACCGTTCACATGCGTAGACTACTGCTAGTAGTTCCTTTTCAATCTGTGCATACCGAGTTTCTGTGTCGGTCAGTGCACGGCTGATATAGGCTAGGGGTTGACCTTCTTGTAGTAGTGCAGCCCCCATGCCCTTCTCACTTGCATCGCATTGGATGACCAAAGATTTGTTGGGGTCATAGTACCTCAACACTGGTGCCTCACTCACTACCTCTTTAATTTTCCCAAAAGCCTCTTCATGAATTTGGGACCATGTCCATCTGCCTTCACCAAATTTCGAATTGGGGCCATCACATCAGATATGTGTGGTAGAAATTTTGCCAGGTAATTCACGAATCCAACCAATCGTTGCACTCCTTTCACATCTGTTGGACACAGCATCTCTTTTATGGCTCTTACTTTCCCAGGATCAGGAAGTAAACCATCACTGGTTATTATGTGTCCCAGGAAAGATATAGACGTTTGTCGTAGGTTCAATTTTTCAGCATTCAATCGCATCCCGCGATCACGACATCTCTGCAACAGTTTCCTGAGTTTTCGGTCATGATCAATTGTTGCTTCTTCCATCGTTTTACCCTTCCCAATCACCAGAAGATCATCCACTTTGTTAACCACCCCCTCCAAATCGGACACATTGTTAAAAAGGGTCTTTTGAAATATCTCTGGAGCTGGAGAAATACCGAACGGTAAAATCTTCCACCGGAACCTACCATATGGTGTAGCAAATGTTGTTAAGCGACTGCTGGCTTCGTCTAATTTTACATGCCAGAATCCATCTCGTAGATCCAGGGTAGAAAATACCTTGCTGTCAGCCAGTTCTGGTAGTAAATCGTCCAGTGTAGGTAACTGAAAATGTTCCCTTTTTAGAGCTTTATTCAGTGGTCTTGGGTCTATACATATCCGCAGGTTTCCATTTTTCTTAGTTACCAGTGCTAACGCACTTACCCATGGTGTTGGGTCGCTCACTGGTTCAATAACATTCTTCTTAACCAGTTTTTCCAACTCGACTTTTAGCCTGCCTTTAAGTGCCACTGGTATTCTCCGTGTTGCTGCAACATTTGGTGTTACTCCTGGATCCACCTGCAAATGTACCTCTCCTGGTAATTGACCAAATTCTTCCCTGAACACATCTCTGAAGTCATTGATAATTCTGTCCGAGTACTGGCTGCTGGATTCATTCATCTGGGAAACTTTGGCGACCATTTTGAATTTGTTGTTATTGATTGTGACGAGTTCCATTGTCTGGATTGCATTTGCTCCCAGTAAGGGATGGAAATCCTCTTTCACAATGACAAACTTAACCGCATATTTTTGTCCAGTTTTGGGGTTTATCATTTAAACTCGACATTCTCCCAACGGCTTCACTTCTGCTCCATTCCACATGACAAGGGACTTATTTAATGTTCCACTGTTTTTCCAATCACGTGTTTCACATTCAATATATTCACGGACGCTCCACTATCGAGCTGAAAAGCAATTGGTTTTCCCTTGACCCTCATTTCTGCCTTTATCACCTCTGGACTCACAGCATTCACTTTTTCCTTAATCGTTATGTTGTCTACCTGTCCATAGTCTGAACAACTACTACTGTCGTTTTCCTGGTCCTCATATTGGGTTTTGACAGCCTGCACCTTCTTTTTCCTTGGTACTTTGCATTTCACGGCAAAGTGTTTTTTTCCATTACATTGATAACAGGTCTTGCCAAATGCAGGACATACCTCTTTTCTTGGTCCGTGCCGCAGTGCACATGCCCGGCAATCTCTGTCAGTTTGTGCCGATGTCTTTCTTCTGGGTTTAAAATCAACCTTATTCACTCCTTCAGGCCTTAGGATTCTGGACTGGACCATGGCATTTTCAGACAGCTTACAAATGTCAATACATTTTTGTAAGTCTAACTGTCTTATTTTCAATAATTAAGCTTGTGTCTGGGGGTTGTGTATTCCCAGCACTACCTGATCTCTGAGTACTGATGAAACGCAATTGTCACAAAAATTGCACGTTTTTACTAACGTCCGAAGTGCCGTAATAAAGGATTCCACAGTCTCTGATCCTCCTTGCTTTCTAGAATGAAATACGTAACGCTCATAGGTCTCATTCGTTTCCCCTATAGCGTATTTATCAAATGCCTGAATAATTTCGGTGGGTGTTCTTTCATCTTCAAGTGTTAGAAATTGAAATCCGTAGTAAACTTTCAATGCGTCATCTCCCAACGTGGGAAGCAAAAGTGCCGTCTGATATTGTAATGAATGTTTCGTCAAACACGTAATAATGGCGTAGTTATGCCATTTCAGTTTAAACAACTTCCAGTTCGCCGATAAATTATCTTCCATACATAAGGGCGCTGGTGGTCTTATACTAGCCACTGGTCTGTTTGTGTCTTCCGACATTTTTTTTTTTTTTTCTTTTCTCCACGTGACGTACGTACGAATTTACAATTTGAAACAAGCATAATAAAGTTACTTATCTGTTTCTTATCCTTTTGTACATCTTACTTAGACATATCTTGATCCCACCGCTGCCACCATGTGTCATTTTAGAGGATGTCAATGGATTGAATAGAAACATAACGACAGAGATCAGGTTCTGTAAAATGGCGTCCTTTATTTACATCAGGCAAAAAACATGAGTGCCCCGGTAAAGGGGCGTAACTCCAGACGGTGAAACTCTTATTCAGTCCCTCATGCAACAGTCCCCAGTCTACTAAAATAGCTTCTTTCATCAAACTACTTGCCTTTGGAATTCCCTATTTGCTCCCTGTCTCCCCGACTATAATAACATGAAAAAATCTAAATGTAATGTGAATAAACATCTTGCTACACAACTCCCACTTAGGATTGCCCTATATATTTGTTCCTAATTAACAGTAGCCACTTACGTCTGAGTAGCAATGTGTCTTGTTTGAGCTGAGTATGAGCAAAAAAAAGCATAACAAAACATAAGAAAGACATTATATTTAATACAGAAAAATTCAAACTTAAATTAATAATTCACATGAAGAAGGCTGGAGGGTAGATCTGTCGAAACGTGGTAGAAATATAAACATCATCAATGATGAAGACAATTGTCTGAAAAAAAACTGTAAATAAATTGGGACCTCAATTCCTCCCCTTACTATCAGGCCAATTGTGGAGGTATTACAATGCCTTGGCATGTGTGATGTTTTTGGAACTGAATAAACTGTTAGTGTTGGTGTCTATTCCTCTGTTAAACATTGATAGCACATTCGAAACAACATTACGACACCTTGTTAAAAAATGAAGGTCCCATTCGACGCGTTGCATTAACTATAGAGTTTAGAAGCAGCAATACAGGGAACATCGATATAAAATTCTTAAATAAAAAATCTGATAATCTCCACACATTTAAAGTGTACAAATCGGTAAAGAATCTACAAATTATTTGTTGTTTTAATTTTTTTGCTTTACGAATTCTCGGCTTTACTTTACCCAAAAATTGAAATACAAAAAATATTCCGAAAATCTAATTTTACGAAAATCTAATTTTAAAACTAAATTAAACCAAAAGTGTACCAGAAATATAAAAATCTGACTGTTAATAATTTATTTTTCATTGAATTTTGAATCTTGTGAGAATAAGTGTGTGCAGCAGCATTTTTTATGCCCGCCACTGCTCGACTCCAATCACCATCAAGGTGTTTTCTCACGTGACTCAAATTAACCAGTCATGGGTAACCCTTTGAAATTGAAAAAAACCCACATCATTTCTGAATATTTAAAAAATGAAAACCAGTGTAACGTTTTGAAATCAACCAAAATACTGGTAGAACATTACATTTTCGCATGATGAGTAACATTTCTTGGATGTATTTCTACAGGTATTTTGTTTAATTTCCGATTTTTGAGAGATTTTCAAGGCAGGGCTTATGGGCGACCAGTTTGTTGTTCGTTCTAACTTAAGAATCGAAAATGCTTTAAAATAAGTTAAAACACAAATAAACTTATCCAGGTAGGTAAAAGAGTAACTTATCTTGCCGTTGGTAACATTTATTTGTTGCCCATATGTTTTTTGTTTTTCCCCTTTTTTGTTTTGTGGGCTCTTGTTAAAAATAACACCACATTATAATCATTTAAACCTTTAATCAAGTTTCAATGTTTTAAATATGGGGGGGGGGGATCTTCACACAGGATATTACACAGTTTGTGTTAACGTAATGCCGAATTTCGAAACTTAACATCGCCTCACGAAGGAGAAAAATGTTAAAAAAATATATATACTTTTTACCGCATACAAAATAAATAGTAAAATATCACAAACATATTCAAGTAACTTACTTTTATCTAATCTTTAAGCATGAGCTAAAGATTTACTTGAAACCCCCCAAAATATCATGAATTATCTCCCTTTTTTGTTTGGTGATTTATCATGAATTATCTCCCTTTTTGTGATTTAAGAATGTGCACAATTTATGCAGACATTTGTAAGAACTCGAAATAAGTCAACTCGCATTTGTGACATTTACAAAAAACAGTCGCATTTTCTTCATGTAGCGATAATAAAGTTATCTCCCTTGCCAAAGTTTCAGCGGATTCGGAATAGCGGCGTTTAAGAAAAATAGAGTTATCTCCTTCAGCTCGGTTACTTTCTATCCAAAAGCGCCGTTAAAATATCTATGGCCGGGGTGGAAGTGTGTTTATGGCGGGAGATTCAAAATAGAACAATGGATATTGTATTTTAACCACAGTCGCGAAGGATGCCGCACAAATGGTTTTGCGATAATGAATCCCCCAACCATAGGTAGTGTGATAGATGCCTTTATAACGGTACGTCATCTCACTGTTAGATTCCACCATCGGACCACGTGGAGATTAAATAAAACAGTTTAAGACAACAAAGAGAAAGGAAGAAAATATTATTTAAACTTACCTTAAAGAAAGCGAAGGAATGATGAAGCTATACACATATACGAATAGGCCTTTTATAATGGTTAATGAAAAAAGGAAAGGAATAACATTTTTTTATTAACAAAACAATTTATTTATTTAATATTTAAAAGAGAGTGTACGTTCATAATTGGGGCGTATAATGCGATGCGTGTTGAAATGTCTTTTTGTGTGTAGAATGCAATGTGTGATGAAGAAATAAGAGTTCGTTGGGATCGAAAGATTACCAGATTGTAGAATGTTCATCAAATTGAAAGATAGATAGATTTCTTGAATCGAAAAGGGTTACCTTTCTCTTCCCCCCCCCCCTCCCACACACAGCTCGTTCGAGCTGGTGGGGGGGGGGGGGGATCGCCGAGAGTTCTTTGTGCGTTCTTCTCAGAACGCTGAGGGAAAAAGAGAATGAGGAAGGGACGCGTCCCCTTCTTTAAAAATTTAAAATCACGTGCGGCCGAGCTGACCTGTCGGCCGCCCATTGGTCAGAAACCTCCAGCCAACGTGATTAGGCGAGATTTCGCGAGTTTCTCCACTTCAGAGGCGAAGAAGGGTTAAACAAAGAAAGAAAGAGAGTAAGAGAGAGTACCTTAATTGTGGTGTTCACCACAGATCCTAAGAATAATACGGACCCGAACATTTGATGTAAATGAGATGGACTTTTAATTTCCGGTTAAAATTCGAAAATTAAATGAGATTATTAAAAACTTTCACTCCATACTACTCCCCATTTTTTTTCTTTCTTTTTTCTATGTACAATGGCCTATCATGTCGCTAGTGAATCTCGTGTTTTTTGGAATTTTTTGTCAAATATTTTTGATTTTAGGAGATTGGGATCAGTTTCGTATATAAATTTAACGTAAACTGGTTTAGGGGGTTAGGTTAGGGTTATATGTTTTGCTGTCATTTTATTTTGAATTGTCATATTTCACAAGTGCCTTTTCATACACAAATGGCTTTACTTGTTAAATAAAAATGAAAATAATTGCTTGTTTTTCTAATTGTCGGTGTACTTTAATATTTTTCAATACCAAGTAAGTACTTCATAAAGTTTTCATAAAATATTTGGAAAACATTTCGAAAAAAAAAACGGAATTCTTTAGTGACATGACAGGTAATTGCACACAGAAAAATAATTTTTTTAATTTCTGATGGTAAGAAAGTGGGGATCAGTATATGTTGAATTTATATAGGTAACTGGGATCTTTTTAAGAAGTTCCCCACCACTAGTGCTAAAGTTAGTCGGCTTCTAAGAATAACCCCGCTGCCAAGGGAGACAACTTTTCGGCTTGCTAAATTCTTTACGCGTTAACCCTTTTCACACGTGTTTCAGTGCACCTTTCCTTATGAATTTTCTTTGCTCATGAATTAAAAAAAAAAACATGCCTTTTTTTATTCCCTTTGTTTTGTTTTGAAAACTTTAATTACAAAAAATATAGCATCCATTTTTGAAAACTTTAATTACAAAAAATATAACATCACTTTTTGAAAACTTTAATTACAAAAAATATAGCATCCCTTTTTGAAAACTTTAATTACAAAAAATATAACATCACTTTTTGAAAACTTTAATTACAAAAAAATATAACATCACTTTTTGAAAACTTTAATTACAAAAAATATAGCATCCCTTTTTGAAAACTTTAATTACAAAAAATATAACATCACTTTTTGAAAACTTTAATTACAAAAAATATAACATCACTTTTTGAAAACTTTAATTACAAAAAATATAACATCACTTTTTGAAAACTTTAATTACAAAAAATATAACATCACTTTTTGAAAACTTTAATTACAAAAAATATAACATCACTTTTTGAAAACTTTAATTACAAAAAATATAACATCACTTTTTGAAAACTTTAATTACAAAAAATATAACATCACTTTTTGAAAACTTTAATTACAAAAAATATAGCATCCATTTTTGAAAACTTTAATTACAAAAAATATAACATCACTTTTTGAAAACTTTAATTACAAAAAATATAGCATCCCTTTTTGAAAACTTTAATTACAAAAAATATAACATCACTTTTTGAAAACTTTAATTACAAAAAATATAACATCACTTTTTGAAAACTTTAATTACAAAAAATATAGAATCCCTTTTTGAAAACTTTAATTACAAAAAATATAACATCACTTTTTGAAAACTTTAATTACAAAAAATATAGCATCCCTTTTTGAAAACTTTAATTACAAAAAATATAACATCACTTTTTGAAAACTTTAATTACAAAAAAATATAACATCACTTTTTGAAAACTTTAATTACAAAAAATATAACATCACTTTTTGAAAACTTTAATTACAAAAAAATATAACATCCCTTTTTGAAAACTTTAATTACAAAAAAATATAACATCACTTTTTGAAAACTTTAATTACAAAAAATATAACATCACTTTTTGAAAACTTTAATTACAAAAAAATATAACATCACTTTTTGAAAACTTTAATTACAAAAAATATAACATCCCTTTTTGAAAACTTTAATTACAAAAAAATATAACATCCCTTAATAATAAAACATTCTTATTTTAATTTATGAAAAATTTAATTACAAAAAAATAACATCCATTAATACTAAAATCGTATATAATAAGTTATACATTCTTATTTTGTAAATTTTTTTAAGCAAAAGTGGCTGAAAAGTTGTCTCCCTTGAATAGTGGGGCTTTATTTTTTGGCGGGGAGCTTCTTAAAAAGATCCGCTAATCCCCATTTCTAAAATCAAAAATATTTGAAAAGAATTCCCCTCAAAAAACAGAATTCTCTAGCGACATGATAAGTAATTGTATAGAGAAAAAAGAAAAAAAATGGCTACTAAAAAAAGTTGAGAAAAACGGATGATGGAACATCACGAAACAGCGCACCCTACTCCCTCCTCAAAAAATGAGATTCAACTTTTTTAGGCGACAAGGATTAAATAGCCTGAAAAAGTTGGAGGTAAAATGAAATAATAATGTTTTTAAAAATCAATATTTTAGACTTTAAAGTCATGATCACTTCCGAATATAAATTTAATGTAAAATGATCACCCACATCCGGATCAGATAATTGCTTTTAAGAACATGTAACGAATTTAAAAAAATCTTATTTTCCTTGGGGTAGGAGCACTAGTTTTTCAAAACAAATTTTATAAAATTGTGTAAAATCATGGTTAGATCTAGTTTTGTTGATGTTGTGTAGTATAAACCGGGGTGAAATGGGCCACTTTTGGGTTTGTTTTTTATTTAACATCTAATAACTTCACCAAAACTGCATGCATGAAGGTGGAAATGTGTCCAGAGTAGCAAATGAGGTCTCAGCATTCAGTCAAATACAGATAATGCATGGTAATGTTCCCTAATTCATAGTAGCCCTGTACTAAAATGTACCTAGTTTTATGAGGTACTTTACATATCTTGAAAAAAATTACTGTAGAAAGAGCAGTAAGTATTCTTTCATCAGCACATTATTATTGAGTTATCTCTAGTTTGTATGAACATGTCTTTTTAAACTTGAGTTTCCCCCAATATTTAACCATATGTTTTCCCTTCAATGTGTTTTCGTTGATGATACTTTAGAAACGATGTTTTTTTTAAGGAAGAACCACAAATCCTACAAGAAAATGGTTCTTCTCTCTTTTTTTTCATTTTAATTCAGTTTATCTAAAGAGATCAAGGGGCTTACTCTTGAGGCTACCACTTGATTTCCCTATGAGTAAAATTTATATCCGAGAGCTCTCTTAAGGATAGATGTTGTTCCTTTTAGGGCTGCTATCTGTACTTCCCTACAGTTTGGTCTTCCCGGGATTATTTCTAAGTATTTTCTTAGATTTTTTTCACTAGACCAGTTTCCCCCACTACAACCGGTATGTTTATTTCATCGAACGACCATGTTATTTTGAAATAATTTTTGAGATCTTGGTATTTTGTTATTTTGTCCCGTTTGGCTCTATTGAGGTCATAGTCATTTCGAACGGTTACATCAATTATGAGAGCAGTTTTTTCTGGTTTGTTTCAGATGACAATGTCTGGTTTGATGTCCTTGTCTTTTATGTATCTGCCCGCCTGTATGTCTTTATCATAGAACACTGTCACTTTTCCATTCGATGTTATGTTATGTTCCCAGATGTTCAGTGATCTTTCAAGCTGCATCTCTCCGCAGATCTTCCAATGTAGGTATTAACATACTTTGTTGTGACGGGCAGTGTAATGGCCATCAGCCAAAAGGATCTTGCATCCAGACATTAGGTGGCTTGGAACTTCAATGGCAGAGTGGCAGAACCTGCACTGGTCAGTTTTTTGCAAACCAGCCATTTTCTTAAATGTGTGCCCGTATATGATACTTCAAACTTGATGCTTGTGTAAAAGAGGACCCACGTAGTTCACATGAATGTGGTCTTTCTCTGAATGTTTAATTTTACTTCAGCCGAAGTTCTCAGGAATCAAGGGGCTAACACTTGGGGCTAACACTTTATGTCTATATGAGAAACATAGATACCCGAATATTCTATTAAAACTCTCCTTTATTTATCAAACATTGAGTTAGTAAAAAAGTTAAGAATAATAAATTTATTCTCTCCCCCAACTGACCAGTCAAGTATGTCATAGTATACCTTTCTTGTGGTCTGCTAGTCTTACAATATTCCAGGACAATAATTCATCTAGTCTGGTGGAGTATCCAGCTATATGGGGTTACTTGAGGTAACATCACTAGGAGAAGATGCACTATTCCTCGTATGAGTAAGTGTATAGCCGTGCTGAGGGGATCTTATTTGTGCTGCGGATACTATGTAATTTTATAATATTTGGTCAGGGTTTACTTGTGAGTATCCTCATGCCAAATTGTCCTAACAAACCCTTGTACAGAGAGACCGAAGACGCTCGAGGATAGTGTCTAGTAGGTAATTCAAACTCCCCAGTAGGTAATTCAAACTCCTCATGTAGGTAATTCAAACTCCAGTATGTTTTTGCAGATGCAGTTTCAAATCACTTTTCTGTGACAATGAAGTGCCACAAACTTCACAAGAATATAGTTTTTCTCTTTTTTTATTTTTTCATTCATTTGCTGGGGACGGGGCATTCTTCCAAATGCCATACGATCACCCGCTATTAACAGACTCCAACCGAGAGCTCTTTTCAGGATTCTGGCTGTTCCCTTGAGTGCAGTTGTTTGGATTTCTCTTGCACTTGGTTCACCAGGTATACTTGCTAAATACTTTTTCAAGTTCTTCTTCATGAGTCCAGTGGCTCCTATGATAACTGGAATTATAGAGATCTCTTTGAGGTTCCAGTTTCTTTTCATATCATACATTAGACCCTGATATTTTGTTATTTTCTCCCTTTCAGCTCTATTTAGGCCCCCATCATTACGGACACTGACCTCAACCAAAGTTGCCACTCTCTCTCTCTTGTTCCATATTACAATGTCAGGTTTGACAGCTGCGTTTTCCAGATAGGTAGCTGTGAGGAGTTCATGGTCATAATGGATGGTGTATGTCTCATTCCCCACAGTTCTCTCAGGTAGATGTTCCCAGTGCCTGCTGCTACATCTGATATTCAGTTTCTTACAGATGATCCAGCGGAGGTATCTGCACACTCCATTATGTCGTACTGTATAGGAGCAATCTGCCAACATGATTTTGCAACTCGATATCAGGTGGCTCACACTCTCCACTTCAGTGTGGCAAAACCTGCACTTGTTGTCCTGACTGAGACCAGCCATCTTTTTAAACGCATTTGTCATCAGGCCCTGGTCTTGAGCGGCCATTATAAGCCTCTCCTGGTCGTAGTGGAGGGTTCCCCTTCTTAGCCAGTCCAAGGACCCTTCCTTATCAATATAATCCATTGAATAGTTCATAGAGGAAGTATGTGGCACGTTTCTGTCCTGACCACTCATCAATGCACCTGTTCTTAAAAGTCTGGGTGTATCTCTTCCGGCTCTTTTGGGCTATCTCTGTGGCAGGATTGTTTGGTGTTTCAGCCTTGTCAAAAATGCCTGGCCAACTTTGTGATGGAACTTGTTTTGCCGGCTCTTGACTCTTGGTGTTGACGTACCATTGCTAGGCTGGGGTTTAAGGAGCTTCTTAGGTACTTACCAATGCTGACAATAGTGGCTCTATGCTGGTGGTTTATCTCTGATAGACCCAATCCTCCCTCTCTTCTGGGCAAGTACAGTCTTGGCAGACACTGATTGGTTAACATTTTTCGTGTCTTTACATCTAGCCTGTTGATGGTTTATTGAGGCCAATCAATGATGCCAAAGCTGTACGTAATTACCGGCATAGCAAGTTGGTTAATGGCAGTTATTTTATTTTTATTTGTAAGCTGTGTTTTGCAGATCTTTCTCACACGGCGTACACACTCTCTGTCAATTTTCTCTCTCATCCTGGCATGTTGGATGGTGTCATTTCCCTACATGCCAAGGTATTTATAGGACTCCTGCTCTTCGAGATCTCATATCTCATTTCTGTCTGAGTCCATTTCCCAGCCCTAAGGGAGCACTTGGCACATTTATCCAAGCCAAATCTCATTCCGATGTCTTTGGAAAAGGTGTGCACAACCTGCAGGAGCTGCTGCAATTCAGTGTCAGAGCTTGCATACAGCTTAAGGTCATCCATGAAGTGGTTGATTCTTTTGGATGGATCTCTCTGGCGTCCCTGACCAAGGTTGTAAGCCTCTCCCCTGTTGTTGAGAAGCTTACTAAGTGGGTTTATTGCCATGCAGAAGAGCAACGGGGATAGGCTGTCACCTTGGAAGATTCCCCTTCTGATATTGATGTTAGGGATGGTAATCTTTCCTTGGCTGTGGCTTAGTGAGATGTTAGTTTGCCACATTTTTATGTGGGCTGTCATTGTGTTTTTAATTACTGGGTTGATATTATACAGGTCAAGGCACCGCAGTAGCCATAAGTGGGGCACGCTGTCATAGGCCTTCTGATAATCAATCCATGCCATGCTCAGGTTTCTATGCCGCTTCCTACAATCCTCTAAAATTGTTTTTTCAATCAATAACTGGTCCTTGGTACCAAAGCATCGTCTCCTACATCCAGCTTGTTGATCTTCTAGGTAGTTTCCAGAGGAGAGATGGTCGTAGATGCTATCGGCTACCAGGCCAGTAAAGAGCTTGTAGGTGGTACTGAGACAGCATATGGGTCTGTATTTATTTGGACACTGTGTCTCTTTTGTTTTGGGTATGAGGCTTGTATCTCCCTTTGTGAGACATGGTGGTGTGGCCTCTTCACCCCTCAGCAGTCTGTTGAAGCATTCACTGTAGTGGCCATGGAGTGCAGTCAACTGCTTCAACCAAAAATTGGAGACATTGTCAATGCCAGGTTTCATGTGGTTAGCAAACAGAGCTAGTTTTTTTTAGTCGCTTCTGTTGTAATACGGCATTGTGGGTTTGGTCTTATTTCGCCTCTCTATGTCTCCAATCCACTGGGCCTCCTGGTTGTATATTCCCTCACACTCAAACAGGGGTCGCCAGTAGTTCTCCAGGTCTTGTTCTTCAGGTGGTTTTTTCTACAGTAATGGTATCCTTTATGAGAGTTCTATAGAACACTCTAGGGTTTGCTTCAAACTGTTTGTTCTGGGACTGGGCCTTCTTCTTATTTTCCTCGGTTTTTATTCTTTTAGCAAATTCTGGTATCTTGCCTTCCAGCTCCCTGACAACGTTTAGTTCCTCACTGCTGGTTGTGTGGTACATTGCATGAAGTCTGCTGATGGTGTTTTTCAGTCTCCCTTCTGTTGTGGGAGCTGCGAGGTACTGTTTTATTTGGCTCATTTCTTTCCGATGGAGGTTTAATTCTTTTTGCAGCTTGAGCTTCCATGCAGGTGTAGTTTTGGAAGCTCTGGGTTTAAATCGCTTTTTAACGTTCTTTTGAGGGAATGTTATCCTATCGATATAAAGCCCAGCTGCATATGTGATCTGGTTGAGTTCCATGAGCGACACTGCATCTGACACCAGTCTCTGCAGTGCAGTGTTGACTTTTATGATGAGGGCTTTGGTGGTTCTGTAGGGTTTTATTTTTGACAGTTGTGGTCGGTTCTCTAGTCCCATGGACTTGACCTCCTCAATGATGTTACTGAGCTCCTCCTCAACTGCCAATTGTTCCTCATCTGGCTCAAAGGGTGGAGATGGTGGTGGTGGTGGAGGTGGACTGAGTGCTGGGGATAATGGAGGTGGAGTATTCAGTCAAGAGTTTTGTGGTGTGAGAGTTTCCGTAGGCTTTTGTTTGGCTTTGGGATTTTGTTTAGGGTGTGTTTTTGAAGAATTATGTGGGTGTGCTGGTATTGGGAGTTGTGTTTGTGTTGGGACTGTTGTTGGAGATATTGTTAATCCATCTGTAGTTTGCAGATGTAGAGGGTCTATTCTAGGGGCATTTTACTTCCCTAGATATATTTGTGTTTTGTAGTTTTTTGTTGCTAGTGGGAACTGTTATAGGGTTATGAAGGGGGCTGATGTTATTTGTTATAAGTGCTGCTACGTCCAGTCCCATGGAATTAAGTTCTGTCTCACTGAAGTCCCATTTGAGACTGTTGTAGCGCTGCATATTCAGTTTCTTAGAGGGGACATTGCGTTTTGCTGGGTGGTAGTGAAAGAAAATTTATTTCCATGCTTTTGTTATTTCTTTCTGTTTTTTGTGTTTTGTTTTCGTATATGCCATGGACCATATTAGTGTCCATTTTTCCTTTCTGTTCCATTTGTTTTCCATTCTCCACTGGAGTTCCTCTGCTTGTCTTGGTAAATAGTCCTTTTCTGCGTCCTTCAGGGCATCAGTTTTAATGCTGGAGATCTCCTCAGGTGTTAAGTATTTACCCACTTGGGACACTAAGGAGCGCAGATTGGAAACTGGGGTGTTTTTTTTTCTTCATGAAGGTCAGACGCTCTTATTCTCTCGGTTAGAATCTAACTCCATTTCTCGAACATCGAGTAATGGTAGCAGTGCAGTAAAATCCTTTTTTGTGCAACTGACCACTTTTGGGATTTTAGGCCCCTTGTATTCCTTGTTTTGGTCGTTGCTTGTGGTGGAGTCTGGGTGCCAGGGTCTTTTTTATCATGGCCTGGTGGCTGTCCCTGTCTCGTCTCTGACATGTCTATAGTGACATTTTCAGAGGAAAAAAGGTTTGTACCATTGCATACCTCTTCCTGCCTGATACAAAAACGAGTTGAGGGCGCCTTTTTATCTTGGGTGCCGGCCTGCCAGTTTGTAGATTTTGATTTATTCATCTTTCATGTTTTTCTTCCTCTTTGTCCACGGCTTTTCATTGGTTATTCAAAGCTACCTTCAAAAAGAGGGGTACCCTCATCCGCAATCGGAGGGACGCGCTGGATGGCCTGAGGAGACAGCACACCAGGGTCTGAGGAGACAGCAGACCAGTATCTCTCCTATATGGGACTGCTTATGATATTTCAAACTTGATGCCCATGTAAAGGACGAACCACAAAGGTCATAAGAATACGGCTTTTCTTGTGTGGGCATTAGCTTATGGACGACCAAACTTGATTCTCGAGTGAAAGAAGAGCCACACACGTTAAAAGAATAGGATTTCTCTCTTTATTTTTTTTTCTTATCTTTCTGTTTTTGCTGGAGATGGGACATCATACCGGATGCCAGATATTCACCGGCTATTTCAAACACTGCAGTCTAGAGATCGTTTTAAAATTCTAACCGTCCCCTTAAGTGCAGTTGTTTGTATTTCTCTTGCACTCGTTTCACCAGGTATACTCGCCAGAGAGCTCTTGAAATTCTTCTTCATTAGTCCTGTTGCTCCTATAATTACTGGTATGATGGAGATTTTCCTAAGATTCCAGTTTCTTTTCATGTCGTACATAAGACCTTGGTATTTCGTAATCTTTTCAATTTCTGCTCTGTTACATCCTGCATCATTAAGGACACTGACTTCAACTAGGGTTGCTACTTTTTCCCTTTTGTCCCATATTACGATGTCAGGTTAAACAGCTCCGTTTTCTAGATATGTAGCTGTAGGGATTGTGTAGCCATAGTGGATGGTGTATAAATTATTTCCAACTGTTCTTTCTGGTATATGCTCCCAGGACTTGCTGCTACACTGGATATTCAACGTTGTGTTGCATTGTATAATAGCCATCCCCCAGGAGAACCATACAACTAGATGTCAGGTGGCTCACACTCTCTACTTCTGTGTGGTAGAACCTGCACTTTTTATTGTTGCTGAGACCACTCATCTTTTTAAAGGCATTGGTCATCAAGCCTTGATCTTGAGCAGCCATTATCATTCTCTCCTGATCATAGTTGAGAGATCCTTTTTTCAGCCAATCTACGGAGCCTTCATCATCAATATATTCCTGGAATAATTTATATAGGAAATACTTAGCACGTTGTTTGTTGGCCCATTCTTCCAGTTTTCTGGAATGGAAGGTCTTGGTGTATTTCTGACAGCTTTTGCAAGCTATTTCTGTGGCAGGATTGTTGTTTGTTTCGACCTCATTTGTAAGACAGTCTTGTCCAAAATGTTTAGCCAGATTTGTGATAGAGGTTGTTCTGCTTTCTCTGGTTGCTTGATGTTGGCATACCATCATAAGGTTTGGGTTCTGGAAGCTCATCAGATATTATCCGGTGCCCATAACAGTTGCTCGATGTTGATGGTCAATTTCTAAGAGATCCATACACCCTGTTCCTCTTGGGAGATACAGCCTTGGTAGACATTGGTTTCTGTACATTACCCTGTACATTGTCAACATTTTTCTTGTTTTAGTGTCTAATCTATTGATGTCCTTTTGTGACAAATCAATAATTCTAAAGCTGTATGTTATCACTGACATAGCTAATTGGTTAATGGCTGTTACTTTGTTTTTGTTTGTTAGCTGTGTTTTTCACATTTTGCTACCACGGCGTATATATTCTCTGCCAATTTTTTCTCTCATCTCGGCAGGGTATTTGTATTGTTCTTGTTTTTCAAGGTATCTTATATCAGTATCTTCAAGCTGTATGTTTTCCATTTGCATCTTCTTCCCAGCTCTAAGGGAGCACTTGGCACATTTGTCCAGGCCGAACTTCATTTCAATATCTTTCGAGAAGAGTAAGAGTCGGCTTAAGTCAGCATCTGAACTAGCATACAGCTTGAGGTCATCAATGAAGAGCAGGTGGTTGACTCTTTTGTTTAGATCTTGTTTGAGACCCTGGCTCAGATTGTAGGCACTCTGGCGTTTGTTTAGTAATTTGCTTAGCGGATCAATTGCCAGGCAAAGGAGTTGAGACGAGGACAGTTTGTGTATGCATATGTTCTTTTAAATTTGATTTCAACGAGAAAGAAGCGCTACACATTTGACATACAAATAGTTTCTCTCCAGTTTGTTCTCGCACATGTTGTTTTAGTTGTGAATTCTATGAAAAAGAAGCTCCACACATGAATACAGTTTTCTGTTACTAGGTATTTGTATATGATTGTTTTTATTTGATTTCTGTGGAAATGAATTGTTACAAACTTCAGGAGAATATTCTTTATCTTCTTTGTGGGTCCTTAAGTATCTATTTAAATTTGAAACATTTGAAAATGTACATCCACATGGTTCACAAGAAGTTTTCTTTTTTGAGTGCCATTCCATTTCTTCAAAACTTCTGTTCACAGAACAACATAAGAAAGTTTGTGATTACATTCCTGAACAGCACAGGGCGATGGACCATAAGACATGTAGCAGATACTCCCAGGATGCAAACCCCAATGAGGATCACTCTACCATTGAGGAGAGTAGACCTGAAAGGGAATTTGTCTTGATAGCATTTATGGGCATATGACAGCAGTGCTACACTACCACCTCCTGGTGGAAAAGCAGCTAAAGAGTGGGGGCCAAAATGCAACAGATCATTATATAAAAAATGCAATATTTTTACTATTTATAAATGTGTCCATAAAAATGTTGAGCAAACATTCGATTTTTAAGTACTCATTAAATAGAACTCGTTTAAATTAATAATTTATCGACGTATTTTGATGTTATTAATTATGTCTCTACTGTTGGAGGAGGCATGTCCACCAGATTGGAAATCCACAGTGATTGCAGTTTTTTTCTTAGATCAAACACTCACATACCTGAATACAACAAGTATTAAATATGAAATTCAAGTTAATATGAAATATAACATTCAACTAAGTATGAAATATAACATTCAAGTAGGTATGAAATTTGACATTCGAGTAGGTATGAAATATGACATTCGAGTAGATATTAAATATGACATTCAAGAAAGTATGAAATATGACAGTCAACTAAGTATGAAATATGACACTTAACTAAGTATGAAACAGGACATTAAAATAAGTATGAAATATGAAATTCAAGTTAATATAAAATATGACATTCAACTAAGTAGTAAATATGGCATTCAACTAAGTAGTAAATATGACATTCAAGTAAGTATGAAATATAACATTCAAGTATATATTAAATATGATATTCAAGTGAGTATGAAATATAACATTCAACTAAGTATGAAATATGACATTCGACTAAGTATGAAATATGACATTCGACTAAGTATGAAATATGACATTCAAGTAAGTATTAAATATGACATTCAAGTAAGTATGAAATATGAAATTCAAGTTAATATAAAATATGACATTCAACTAAGTAGTAAATATTACATTCAAGTAGGTATGAAATATGACATTCAAGTAGATATTAAATATGACATTCAAGTAAGTATGAAATGTGGATATGTAAGTATTTGTGTGTGTTATATCAATTCCACGTGTATGAGGCAGTAGCCATTTTGGCTTCTCAGTACTTTGTGGTCGAAGTGGCCAGAGCTACGTAGCTCGGCTAGGTGTTGTAGTCGTCTATATGCCAAGAGAGGCGTCTCCTGCCGAAAAACAAAAAGAAAAAGAACGGATGGCGCTCAAGTGTTTATATAGTTAAGTGAAGGCCACTGATTGGTCAAGCCAAAGAGGAAGTAGATTGCTTGAACCAATCAGCGGGCAGCTAAAAAGTCATCGATATTTAAACAATATGGCAGCTGTACGCCGGTTTGTAGTAAACTGATACAGTATATGTGAAAGTGAAGATAGCCCAACTGAGACGTCCACTTGACAGGGGCAGAAGAAAGGACACCTTTCTTCGTGAGTTCTGTTCTGCAAATCCCTAAAGGTCTGGATGTAGTTCTTCAAATGTCCAGTCGAAATTAATACGCTCAGTAGTCTGATTAATTATTGTGTGGCCAAACAATCTTACTAAAGCTGCTCTCCACAAGAGGAAAGAAATGTCAATATTTATTACAGCTACATAACTCCCTGCTGAAGCGCAAATCATACAAAAAAGGTGCTCTTTTGCCAAGTGTAGCAGTTCGAAAGAACACAATGGAAAGAAAAAAATGCGAACCTAGTTCACAGAATTTATTTTGTGCTCTTAGGTGTAAAAATTTTTTTTTTTTTTTTAGTGAAAACTTTTTTTTTAATAAGAGAAGGAATGGCTTAATGGTAATGCTTTTCGTGTTAAGGTACAAGAAAATACAAGAATTTCAAAAACTTATTGTATATGGTGAGAGTCTTACATAGTTTTTTTTTGCCAATGTACTCGCTGACCATTATGTGGTGATATATTTATCTTTTGGAAATGTATGCAATTTTAAATGTGTAATAAAGGTTGGTTGATGCAAAAGGTGTGTAGGGGAATATATTGTGTTATAAAGTCTGAAAAGGATCGTTTTACCCTATTAATCGATACTGTCTCTTTTTACCACCAATATCTAGTGAACAGTTTGTCAGTGTGTGTATACACACGATAAGGACCAGTATATGGTGTAGTGAGAGGGGCTTTCACAGCGTCCTTTCAAAGAAAAACATGAGACCATGTCAATATTGTTTTTTGAGATTGAAAGTTTTGTGGTCTGATGTAAGAGTTCATAGCTAGGAGCTGGATACACTAAGACTGCAGTCTGTTTACATACAATTTATTTACCTACCTCCTACAGCGGTAAGATGTGACACAAGGTCGGGAAAGTGGGATTAGATAATCCAGCGCTCGAGAGGTGAGCAATCTGGCCATTTAAAAATTGCCTGAGCAGCCCCATCGGCATTCCCCGGTAGGGGCGCTTCAGGCAGTAAGCAATAAACTTACTCCGCCCTAAAGAGGGGAGGCAAAGCCTGGGAGGGTGGCCCTCCTAGAACTGCACAGGACAAACCCATAGACAGGCGTAAATCAAGCCCCGAAGGCCAAGACAATACCAGTCTATGGGGTGCAGTATCCATCGGAATAGATACTACAATTTGATCGCAACCAAAAAGCCACAAATTACATACAAAGCTGGATCTGTTGCAGTTAAATCTATCGAGTTTAGCATCTGACTCAGCAAAAACAGGGGCACTCTTAACACGAGTTTAGCTAGTGTGTATCTGAGATCCTCCTTGATAGCTTCACGGCAGCCACGAATGCGGATAGGCAGGTATTTGCTCCATCGCTGTTGCTCCGACTTTCAATTTGCGATATAAGTGTTCTATAATCCCATTAGAAGCTGGGTGATAGCTCGTCATACTGATATGCTTAATCTCTAAACTCCTGGAAAGTTCCTAGAAGAGATAGGATTCTAACTGTTCACCACGGCCAGTGGCAATAGTTGTACGAACTCCGTAACACGATATCTAGCACAATATTAGCGCTTGCACAACAGATTTAGGCAAACTGTTGTTTATGGAAATGGCTTCTGGCCACCATGTAGAGCGGTCTATACAGGTCAGACGATAAGTACATGTACGACTGACTGGCTATGGTACAACGAGATCAATATGAACATGGGTGAACTTAGCATCTGGAGTGCTGAATGTTTTATGTGGTGCACATATATGCTTGTGCATATTTGATTTTAGAAGGACAGGCAGGAACATGTCCAGACAGTGATGTCACACCTCATATTCAGCCAGAAAAATGTAGCTTTGGTTTCAGGGTGTGTCAGATTGTGAAGGGTATCAAAGACAACCCGATGATAAGTCATTGGAACAGAAGGTGAGGTAAATCTATTAAAGTCATTAAAACCTTAAAGAACATTTTAGCAATTTTCTTCTTTTTTGTCAACCCGCCCGTTTCATTGATTAAAAAATGTTTCCTCTGAAATATATATATATATATATATATATGTAAAGTTGTACTTATGCACCTCATACTGAAAACAGTGACAAAAAAAGGTTTTTGTTTTTGACTCTCACATTTTTGCGATGCTTAAAACTTAAGAGATTGACACTCATAAATTCTCACTTATTTTGAGAGTATATTAAACAGGCTGTCTAAAAGAACAGGCAACATTTTATGGTGTCAAAGGAAACCGTAGACTCAGAGTGAATAAGCAAAACAAGTTAGATTAAACATTTACCCCAACACTGACGAGATTGTGAGGAAAGTTTTTTTGAACAACGACGTGGTAAAGTTATTTAATGATAACAGTGATTTAATGACAGGTTTGGCAACGGTGAAGCAGCAATGGATCCTTGACATTGACAGTTTTCTACTTCTGGAAAAAGACGTTTTGACCATCTACTTCCAATTAAATGATGATTCTCTGTGTTCGGTGCAGTGCTGCCTGCGGAGAAGAACTTCTATTCGCACAACTTTTTTTCAACAAAATTCATGAAGCAGAAAAGGAATTTTTTTCAGAAAAGCAGTTTAACCAAATAATTTATAAATTGTTCGTTCATAAAAAAAGGTAAAAATGATCAATTTCTAAAAGAAAAAGAGTCTAACAAGTTTCATTGGGCTCAAACTTTTATAGACTGGGGATCTTATGCTGACCAACTGGAGAGGGAATTTTGTTTTTTCTTTACAGCATATCGACCCTTTTGGGTTATTTAATGCCGATTCCATTTATATTAGTAAAAGGATGTTATGCTGAATATTTAACAGGTGCAGTCCTGTATATAGATAATTTGCTGATCAATTTCTTTTATATGCGTCTATTTTATGAGTAAACGATCTGCAATAATTTTTTTGTAAATTATTATTTATTAATTCATGAGACAGTTTGGTTTATTGGACTTAAATATAATAGATATTTAGGTATAAACCCATCGTCTTCGAAAAGGACATCATGATTTCTACTTTGATGTCATTAAATTTCTTTATTGTACCAACATTGTAGTATTTTTGTCGAATGGGAGCAAAATCGACACACTCTTACATGAAGTGTTTCACTGCGTATGGGACTTGACAAGTCACTCACTATGTTGGCTCCTTCTGCTCAAGCAAGAATTAATGCATTGCTTTTGTGTGGCAAATATGGAGTCGAGAGATGATTACCTTCTTCCTTTGCGACTTCCTAATGAGAGTAATTATTAAAGGACGAATATCTCCTTGGGTATGACATCTATTTTTGACAACTCGTTTCTAAACAAACTTGATATAGAAGAAAAGGAAATTCTTCCAGAAGAAGTTTAAGCAAATAATTTGTAAAGTGTTGGTTGAAGTATGGTGAAAGTCTGGGAAAATAATAAATGTGTACAAAAGAGTTTTAGTTGAGATGAAGAACGTCAGAAATAAACTTATCTGGATGAATCTGACTGGAATTGAATATTGCATAGGAAAAGGGTCACAATCTTCCATGAAAAAAAAAACCCACAAAAATTTCCACTGAAATAAAAACAACTTTATTCAAAGGGAACACTGGAACATAAAGGGAGTTGCTATGTAGGCAGGTATTATGGTAGAGATGTAATATAGTTTCATGGCTTTTCAATTCGCCCCCAACGAAATTACGAGAAGTGAATTGCATCTGTTCTGGTTAGTGTCTCGACTCAAACTGATTAAATACAAATCAGTTTGAGTCGATACATTAACGGGAACAGACGTGAAATGCTGGGGAAATCAGGTTACAAGTGCACATGTTAGTGGTGTGTGTATCAATACACCTGTTTATGTCGACCGAACTACAACTCAATAAAATGCAAGAATTGTGCATGAACAAAATAGATCTGTCATGCAACTGCTACAAGTTCATTGGGCTCACATTTGAAAAAAAAAGTATGTGTAACTAATTAGACTTGCAGTGATCTGACCAGCTGGATAGAGAATAATTGTTAAAGTTGAAGACAAACTACAATCAAATCTACATATAAGAGAATAAAAACCTGATATTTAGTTCAAGCTATTTCAGCAATGGACAAATTCTATCTTGTTAATATCTGTTGTCAGATGGATTGCGAAAGCAGAACTTGTTTACAGCCTCATAAAGATCATAAAAATTTAAAAAATACACAACTGTGATTGCCAGTAGCGGAAGCTTTTTGCTTCAATGCCAGATGAAAAAGTATAAATAAAAGTAATGTTTAGTATATTCTTTTTTGTAACCCACATAGTGACTCTATCTTCACCCTGTACACATGAGTGGGTCTTGGTCAAAATCTTATATTCTTACGCATGTTATGGGATGAATGTGTTACAGTTATACGTTTACAAACTATTTTCTTTATTATTTCTCCATGTGATGTGATTAATATATTATTAAATCAGAATACTTTGCTTGGGAGGTATTTCGCTAAATTGTTTGTACAGTTGTTCCCCTGCTTGTGAATTGTTGTATAGTCACCATCAAGCTGAAAAGACGTGTAATGTTTCTGTCTCAGCCAATTCAAAGACTTAACACATGCAAGACAAGTGGATGCAAACCCAACCCATTAGGCGGATGTACATACGCCCACGAACTCAGCATGATTTTACTTGTTACTTAAATCGTTCATGTTGCTTGCTGGTGAAGCAATGTATGAATAAAACTGATTTAAAATGTGACGAAGAGTTTGTTTTTATATTGAAACTGACAATATCCCCTCCCAAAGGCAACACAATTGTAAACTCTTTTTCTTTTTAATAAAGTAACCCTACAACATGGAAATCTTTTTGTGATAAACATAGTAACTTTATCTTGACCCTCCATGTGTAAGTAGGTTTAGATCACCATCTTGTATTCGTCCTGGTAGTTGGCCACATCGTGTAATAGGATGAGTGAATGGATACCAAGCATCATCATCATATTCGGTTCAACAACCATTTTACATTCTGGCATGCATTGAACGGTTTTATAAAATTAACTTCTAATTAATCTATTTCTGACCAGGTTTTTATTTATCCCTCTTTTTCATTTCCTTCCATGTTTTCCTTGGCTTTCCCCTTGTGAAGTGAAACTGCTACCTTAATTGTTCTACATCTACTAACCAAATTCATTCATTCTTTCAACATGG
This sequence comes from Sepiola atlantica, assembly GCA_963556195.1. NCBI lineage: Eukaryota > Metazoa > Mollusca > Cephalopoda > Sepiida > Sepiolidae > Sepiola > Sepiola atlantica. Next base: position 109,498,119 of record OY744525.1, read on the forward strand.
CCATACCATCAAAGTCTTCTGTCCTGAACACATCTCTCTATACTCTTCAGAGTTAATCTTTTGCTGATAAAAAAACCGCCATACGATTCACATTCAACATATCAGTCTCATATTATTTCTCTCTATGCAACGCATGCCCTTAACCCTTATTGGTTCACTTCCAAACATCATCACACTGATTGACAGTGGTCATGTCCTGCTGGTTAGTAATGGCAGAAGTGCCCTGAAATTACTCCATCCACACCAAACTCTTGCAATCACACTAGCACCTGCACTATCCTCTGTTACAAATGGTATCACCAAAGCAACAAAACTTCTCGACAACCTCAATAGTTTGTCCATTATAAACCAACACAATTTCAGTGGGTTTTATGGTTTTCCTCGGTAGATTGATTAATTTCACTGAAACTTTAAATGATATACAAAACAAAGATGTCTACTGAAACACTTTATTAATCAAAGAAAAAGTGATATCATACCAAGGGAGATAACAGCATGTTTCTGTAGTAAAAAGGGACATAATAAGGTTTTCTGCAATTAATATTGATTACAAGACAATAAACAAGAACATAAGGAGAGCACATGTTATGGCTCTATGTCTATTATGATAAAGTGACTTTTAAATCTTTTTTTTCCTTTTTTTTATAAGTATTGTTTCTATTTACCACCTGCCTGTAATATGAAACAATGACTGGATGTGATACAAGGTCAGTTTAATGTGGCACAATAAATGTGACATGGGGAAATTATACTACCAATGCAGCTACAGTTACTAATACTACTAATAATGCAGAGCATCTATTATTGGTCAGAATTGCACTAAATTTAATATTATTGTTGTAACAAAAAAAATCCTTCAGATGTCGGGGGAGGCAACATTTAAGTACTAATAAATATTATAGGCTCGCAAACTATTGTTATAAATATTTGGATGCCAAGTGTAATAAATTAAAAATATTAATCGATGCTTCAATAAATCTTCACTACACGAAACAGACTAAAATGTGCCCGGATTTCGGGCAGTGATTTGAGATAAGCAAATTATGATTTTTCGTTGTATGACAAATACAAAATTATTGCACAATGATAACAGACAATAGATTTTTAAAAAATTTAAATTCATATACAGATGACAGCAAAAATTTTATGTTAACTTCATTAAATAAAGATCCTTCACCATTAAAATTTTCATAAAAAAACAATAGATTAGATTGAAAAAGAAAAAAAGTGAGTAACCAATGACAAATTAAACTTTGATACAGAAATAATAATCTCTAAATAAAATCATCAAGAAAAATACAATTATAAATTATGTAACATTTGTGAGACACTAAAAGATGAGAACATATTGCTTAAATGTTTACTTATGGTGATAGGACGTGAGTAGCCAATGGCCCAAAAAGCTGAAATCGAGTGTGTGGAGAGGGAAGTGCAAAAAACACCAACCTTTCTAATCAGTTTCAACTAAGAAAGTCAAAATTAAGAAAAAGACAGTGACTATATAAGAGGAAGGAGACAGGAAGTCATTCTTTTTTTGAAACAAAAGTTATCTAATTCACCCACCTGCATTATGAATAATTTGAATTCTTAGCCTTCAAGGCAAAATTAACATATTCATGAGAGGGAAAAGGTAGACAAGATGGAGAGAAGAGGAAGAGAGAAAAAGAGAAAAAAAGATAAAGCAAAAGAGAGGAAGAATCCAGCCAAATTGTGAGAAAACATAAGAAGGTTGTAAAGCTCTAGCGATTTGACAGAAATCAGTTGATTTTTTTATTAAAAAAAGTCAAATTTTAACTAAAAAAGCGGAGTTCACATTCATGGGAGACTCAAGCGATATAAGCAGAAATTCGCCTTTTCTGAATTTAAAAAAAGTGGAGAACTCACATCTCTAATGATAGCATAACCCCAATAAATTACAGGTGTTCTCAAAGTGTATCTGGTGGTGAATCCCTAATTTTGGGAGGGTAAAGGTACACCTTTGTTACCATTACTTCCAGGTCAACTCTGAGCATGAGTGATAGAACCTATCAGGTCCCTATCTACAGAAACATTCATTTATAAACTATTTGTTTACTAAATAAATTGATCTACAAAACAATCATATACAAAACATATGTAAAATCTTTTTGCATATAATGACTCAATTATTGTTGAAATACAGAAAACCCAACAAGCAATTAATACAACTCTTCTTAACACCAGTTCCGCAGAGAGGAACCTCAGAAAAGTTGTATCTTAGATGATTTCGGCATAGTCGTGGGAAGGCGTCTTTTTTAGTTCAGGTCACTGCACCATGAAACAGGCTTCCAGAAACTGTGGTCAGCCTGCAGATGACTAAACAGTTTAAGGCCTCATGACTTCGTATCTTTGAATGATTACCCCCATCCCCACTTGAACGGAAAATGCGTGGGGTCACATTTCTGGCATAAAACATCATCAGCGCGAATTTAAATATACCGACCGAGCAAAATATGTACCATAGCCGTTTTGACTCTAGAAGAAATACAGCATTCTCTGTGTGTTTTTGATCCATAGAACAGACTACCAGAGGTAGTGACAATGTCTATCATGTACACGTTTAAAGTCGCCTTGAATAAACATTAAGATGATACATCGATGAATACATCTTTAAACTGTCCTTTTACATGGCTTGTTGCACTTTGTAATTTTTTGCTAATAAATTTGATTTGATTTAATCAGGAGTTATAGTATCTATCAGATCCCAATTTATGGGTTAAACAGAAACTTTGTTCACAAAATAAATTTATCTACAAAACCAATCATATACAAAATATGTACAATTTTGGCATACAATTACTCAATTATTGTTAAAAATCCATAAAACCCAACAAGCAAATAATAAATTATTAGGTGATTAAGCCACCTACATCCCAAGAATACATATCTCTGCATATGTAATATAGTGAAGCCAACTTGCATGTAAAAGATGAGCTAAAGTCATTAACTTCCAGCATGTTTCTGCATATGTTGATTTAAATTTGATTTAAATGAAAAAGTAGACCCACATACTTCACAAGAATATGGTTTCTCCCCAGTATGTGTACGCATATGATACTTCAATGACGTTGAGGTTGTAAAAGAATTAGTACACACTTCACAAGAATAGGGTTTCTCTCCAGTGTGTCTACGCATATGTTCTTTCAGATGTGACTTCATTGAAAAAGAAAGGCCACAAATTTCACAGGTCACTGGTTTCTCCCCAGTATGTATAAACTTATGACGCTTCAGACTTGACGATGTAGTAAATGAAGTGTTGCATAGTTCACAAGAATATGGCTTCTCTCCTGTATGTGTACGTTTATGTGATGTTAAACCCGATGTACTTGTAAATGAAATGCTACACAGGTCACAGGAATATGGTTTCTCTCCAGTATGTGTTCGCATATGATAATTTAATCCTGATATATTTGTAAAACATGTACCACAGAGTTCACAAGAATACGGTTTTTCTCCAGAATGTGTACGCATATGTGGTTTTAGATATGACTTTCGTGAAAAAGAAGCACCGCACATTTCACATGTGAATGGTTTCTCGCCGGTATGTGTACGTAAATGTCGCGTGAGTTGTGACTTCCATGAGTAAGCAGTGCCACATACTTCACAACAAAAGCATTTCTCGTGGACATGGTTGCATTTATGACGTGAGAAACCTGATTTATTTGTAAACGAAGTGTTACACACTGCACAAAAATATGTTTTGTCTCTAGTGTGTGTATTCTTATGTTGCTTCAAAGCTAATGTAGTTGTAAAAGAACTATCACAGACTTCACAAGAATATGGTTTCTCTCCCGTGTGTGTATGCATATGATCTTTTAACGTTTCCTCTGTTTTAAAGGTAGAGGCACAAGTTTCACATTTAAAGGGTTTCTTTTCATCATGTGTATGCAGGTGTTGTTTGAGATTTGAATGCCGTGAAAATGAATGGCCACATACTTCACATGTGAATGGTTTCTCTTTTGTATGTGTAAGCTTATGATTCTTCAAGGTAGATAAATGTGAAAAGGAACTGTCACATTCTTTGCAACGATAAGGCTTTACACCAGTGTGTGATCGCATATGAGAGGATAACATATCTTTCCTTGAAAATGATGTATCGCATATTTGACAAGAATATGGCTTCTCTCCAGTGTGTATTCTAATATGCATCACCAAATGTGACTTCTGCGAAAAGGAAGAGTCACACACTTTACAACGATACGGTTTCTCTCCAGTGTGAGTACGCATATGTATTTCCAAATAGGATTTCGGAAAGGCACTATCACATATTTCACATGTAACTTGTTTCCCTCCAGCACATGCTTGTGCATTACTCTCTGGACTTGACTTTTGTGGAACAGAAGTTTTAGAGTCTTTATTTAAAGATTCTTTATCTTCTTCATGACTTTTTAAGTGTCTTTTTAAATTTGAATTATTAGAAAATTTACATCCACACTTTTCACAACAATACTTTTTTTCACTTTTTTTCACCTTCTTTTCCATATTTCTGGTCACCAAACAAATGCTAATCCAGTTGAATTATGAAAGTCCATAAAATGGTTTTCAGGTGGAAAATCTGTTAAAAACAAAAAATAAATAAAATTATATTTAAATCACTCTAGCACATTTAAAATACATTAAATAATATTCACTCTATATAAGTTCGGTTGTGAATGGTATGAAAAACAACAAACATTTTCATCATATAGTCCAGATTCCCTCTCTTTCTACATATATAAGGTAAGATTTATATTTATTTATAATATATATATATATATATATATATATATATATATATATATATATATATATGAGGTAAAAATATAAAAGTAAAAAATTATAGTTCAGATAGATTTGACTAGGAATTAATTTTCAAAAGCAAAGATGAAGCTTAATGTTTAAATTGTATTCTTTTTAAATATAATATAGCTATTACTAAATAGTATTAAAGAAAAGTTATATCATTTATAGAATCATATATAACCTTGCTTTAATACTTTATATATATAGTAAATACCGATGGCATGATGTTAGAGATTCATGATTTACATCATGTTTCAAAACATGAATTCAAACATAAGCGATAATAAAAATAAATGAATGGGTAAACATTGTAAATTATTTTAATAGTCGAAAACAATTTATTTAGCTTTAACTATATATTGGATTTAAAGACAATTTAATATTTAATATATACTAGAATTTGGGTCTGTAGTCCTAGTATACTAGTTTCCTAAATTTCAGTTTTGTTGGAGTATTTTAACACTGGAAAAAAACTTCTTATTTGAAATATCAAATATTTCTGATCTGCACGAAATCTTATACACCAATTAATCAAGATTCTTCAAATTTAAATTGACAAATGAAAAAGATGAAGACAGGCAATCTTTCTTTGATAACACAGCCTTTCATTCCATATGACTATTATCATATATGCGAGCTGTTTACATTTGTCTCTAAGAAAATATTTGGTTAAAGTCAGTTTTCACAGCGTAGAGCCTCTATTAAAACTTAATTTTTCAGTTTCCAAGAAAGCAGACAACTCTCACATGTGCTATGAGTAATGATTTACGATTGGCAAGAAATGCTAGGTTGAAAAATGAAACAGGGAGAGAGAAAGTGGTTTTCAGCCGAATGGCAGAGAATAAAAGACATAAAATCAGCTTAATTTATATTTGAAGTAAAGAAGATTTAGTAAAGGAGAACTGACATCACATCTTTTTCTAATGGCATTCCTTATACAGGGTGGGCAAAAATAAGGGTCCTATCTTTAAAAATTCATAACTTTTTTTTTTAGAATAAGTAAAGGACCCCTTCCGAAGCAAGCATGAGCCGTATTAGCCCTAAGGAACGTACCCTCATTTAGAAAACATTATTTTTGCTTAAAAAACTCAAAACAGTGTAAAAAAACAATACTTTAGTTTTTGTAAGTTTTAAGAAGTGTTTTTCGGCTAAAATTTGTTTTGTTTATTTCAAAAAATCTCGGAAGGGTCAGTCTACACACACATAAAGTTTGGTGAGTTTAACTTTTATTTTGTGGAAGTTATTCAAATTTTAAGATAGGACCCTTATTTTGGCCCACCCTGTATATAAAAGAATAATTATTTTTTTCTAATATTTTAATTTATAATCATTTTTATTTTGTCAGCTTCTGCATCTCAATTCTATCAATAGCAACAAATAAGTAAAACTACTACTTTGTTTTTCTTGAAAGATTATAATAGTAAAAAGATAATTTTCAGCCATATCAACTTGAATGAATGAATGAGTGTTGAAGTAATTGAAAATGTGTGATGGTGGTTAAATGGTTAATGACACAAACTGATAACATGAGTGTGCCAAGTTTGAATCCAGTTCATTTCACAGAAACACTTTCACTTAGGATGTTGGCAATCTTCATGTGGTCCCTCCCGTATGTATCTGATGTCTCTAGAAAGAATTCTGACTAGAAATATATCAGGGAAACCAATGCCAACAATAAAATCATCTGATTCATAAGAAATGAATGATGGATTTAATTTTTTTTAAATAATTAATAGTAATGGACAATTTAAAAAAATATATTTCTCATTAATCTAGAATGTTAAGAGTTTTAAGATTAGATCTATTAACCACTTGATTATTTTTGAAAATAGGGTGATATATCTTTGAAAATTCCTACGTCAAAATTATCATTCCTTTAACCTACTGTGATCTGTGTAGCCATACAATCAGGCAAATCTTGCCTTTGCATTCATACAATAAAAATGCGTTCTCTGGTCTCTAGAGACTAAAAGAAATTGCACCTGATGGCTGATGTTTTATTTACTCACTTTTTAAATTTTGATTGATTGATCGTGTGAAGATGTTATCAAATACAGATGACACTTTTTAGTCTGAGCAAATGTAGTTACTCATGTAAAACTCTTTAAACAATTTGCCAGATCAGATTAATAAGAGCAATAGCATATAACATTTTAAGATAGAATTGGATGGATTCAGAAATAATGGAAAAGAGAAAAGGTTTTTTATGATATATAAACGATCTATGGGTTATTGAATGCCGAATGAAGTTGTCAAATATAATTCTATAGGTAGAATAATTATTTATATTATTAGAATACATTGCTCCCAGAATATGGTTCTCTTAGAAAACATTATTCTTAGAAAACATTAGTTTTTGACAACATTACTCATTGGCATTTGTTCTCAACATGATTGACCTTCAGCCACTGACTTCTAGTATCTATTTGGGTAGAAAAACAAAAAGGAGAAATTAGGTTTTCAATTTTTGAAGAATCAGATTCAGTAATTCTGTAGAATGAACTTACAGATACTAGGGGTTGATGTGACCAGCCGATTGATCAGATCAGGCCTCTTCAACCTCTTGTCTAGCCGAAATAAAGGCCCAAGTGAAAAAATTACTCATCCACCAGGATCCTGTTTTAAAGCATCACTGGTTGCCACCCACAGAGGGAGGGTACTCATCTACATGGGGTTGCAGTTGGCAGATCCATGACCCAGCTGACAGGGTGAGTAAAGAAAAGGAATGTGGGGGAAACTATCGAATGAAAAAGTTTACAGAATTATATTGGTAATCTATATAATTTTACGCTCAGACAATTTCATGACTGTATGTATATTATCACTCTTCATCTATTTCTTTAGGTGAGATCGCCTGATCTCCGAATATGCCATGAAAAAAGTTTTTTTTTTTAATTTCATTTCATGCCGTTGTTGTGTCAAACATGAAACTCAAACTAAAATTCACTTTTAGTCTTCGGGCTTTGATCAAAGTATAGTATTTGTTCTGTCCAAAGATGGTACAAAAATGTTGTGGGGTCTGCGTCATGCCAGCCAGCCATAGAATGGAAACATGTCACAAACTTTTGAAAAGGTTTTGAAGATAAACACGGCATCAATATACAATATATGTACAATTGTGGAATTTTCATGGGTCAAGTATTAAGAGTGTAAATATTCTGTATAATGTTCTTTTTTGTAAGGCTGGAATTGAAAAAAAAAAGTTCAAAAGGGTAATGCTCAAAGAGATTAACAAATAATAATAAAATTATTTATTTACAATCCATATTAAACAACTGTATATACTGTAACATAGATAAACCAAACAACAATCAATGATATTTTATTTTTGGCATTGAATAATCCAACAAGGATCGATTTGTTAAAAAAGGATAAACTACTCTCTCCCAGGATTATTAGCACATTACTATTAGTATATATACTAATAGTAATGTGCTAATTACAGGTAGGGTGAGATTTACAGGTAGGGTGAGAAAAAGGAAAGTTCCTTTCTCAGTTTGTGGAAAAAGAATTGGGTGCAACTCAATATTTTGCGGTACTTTTCTTTTTATCATAGTTCACCCCAAAAAAGGCAGGACGCCACTGTAGACATAATGGGCTACTGAGAAAAATGGGTGAAGGTTTGGGGTGGGGGGACACCTAAATTAGGAGCTGCGCAGTGAGATGTCTGTTTACATTAGTTTTAAATTTCTGCATGTCAGTAACGTCAGGAAAGCAGGGAGGGAGTTCCAGAGTCCAGCAGCACGAGGAAAGAAGTTTTGGGAGTAGAAAGCTCTTCAGCATCTGGGGACCTCCACAGTGTATGGATGGGATTTGGCAGATTGTCGGGTTGGTCTAGTGAATTTACGTCATGGGGGTACTAGAGCAGCAAGCTCATCAGAGCACAATCCATTAAAGTACTTGTAAAACAGGCACATGGAAGCAACATTGTGGCGATGGGACAGGGGCTGGAGCTTGGTGGATAGTGAAGGACCTATCAAGTTGGTAACTCTTTTTTGGACCTTGTCTAAGAAAGAGAGACTAGCAGATGATGCACCCCCCCAGATGTGGCAACAATACTCCATGCATGGTCGCTTTGTAGAGATATAGGATAATGTCAGGTGTGAGAAGTTTACTGGCACGGTAGAGGGAGCCCACCTTCTTTGCAGCAGCCCTGGTTGTAAATATTGGGTGCAGAAGAAGTGCAGTGGAATTACTGGTAGGTTAAGAGATGATAACCAGTTTGTGTGCAATAAGTGTAAAACAATGGAGATAGATGAGAACTCATATGTGGATAAAGTATATTTGGGTAGTGAAGCTATTTGGATTATTCACAAATTTTGTTACCTTGATAATCATTTGAAAACAGGTAGGATCTGGTGTTGGTGAGATAGAAAGAGTTAGGAGTGGATGGAGTAAGTTCAGGGAACTTCTGCTATTACTAAGCAGAAGTGCATTACCACTGTTGACCAAGGTAAGAGTCTATCAGGCATTTGTATGTTGTGTGATGATGTATGAAAGTGAAACTTGATCAGTGCGGGTCGAGGATATGTGTTGCAGGGAGATAAATTATATGGGAATGATACTATGGATGTGTAATGCATGTCAAAAATAACTTCATATCTGATGACCACAGAGGAAGATGTGTGCAGAACAGGAGTTATATCCACATTGGTGTGTTGATATCAGCCATCATTTTTTATTATTGTTTTTTTTTTGTGTTCCGCATGTACAATTAAACTCGCTATAACTTATTGCTTTTAATGCTTAATGTTATTTATTTTTTTACTAAAACATGGTTTTAAGTAAAAATAATAATTATGTTTCTTAATTTTTGAGATGAGGATTGATAATTTATATTATTTGGACTACTATTTTCATATTGTTGTTATTTTTCACAATGTTTCTATCGATGTAACTTCGGACCTTCTTTAGGTGCATCACGTTTTGAACTTAAGAACCTTTATGCCATATAGGTTCACGAGTTCAACATAAATATTCCCAAGTTCGAAACAGTGCACCTGGAAAAGGTCGGAGATTACATCGGCTGAAAAATTGTAAAAATAACAACCTTGATTGATTATGCTGGTAAGGTCATGTGGATCGATCATCCTCCTAGATAAACCGTAGCAGAAGCATGAATGTCTTAAATCACAGTAAGTTCGGCCAGCCAAGGAAAACTTGGAAGCAAGTGATTGGACAGGACCGCACAGAGTGAAATTTGAAGACTGCTGACCTGCTGAACATGAAAAGTGGAGAGTGAGCTTGCAAAATATCAGATAACGTCTGACTTCTGACCAAGGCCAAAGCGACGTTAAATGAATAGAAGAAAATGAGAATAGTAGTTCAAATGATCCAAATTAAAAGTTCTTTGGAAGTAATATCGAAACTGCTACTTGTAATAAATGCATATCCAGACGATTTCAGTATTTACGTAGTCATTGTAGAGTATTGATGGAGACTCCCAAATCAGTTCCAGAAATGGTCGAAGATTTTACGATTTGAAAGTCACCTTCGTTTCTTTTAGGAAGTGTTTTCAATTTTTTTTTTGAAGGGCTAAATTTTTTTTAACACTACGTTTTTATATTTTCTTTGTGACTTTAAAGTTATAAACTACTTCAGCCATTTCTTGGACTGACTCGGGATTGTCCGTCAACACTGAAATCTTCTGGATACCTGTTAATTACAAGTACCCGGAAACCCATTTCACTGTAAATAATAAGCGACTGTACATCAGAAAATCATTGAATTTTCTTTCTAAAAAAAAAAAATGAATATAAAACATTTTAGTTTAGTAAAGATTAGGTGCTTTTTTATAAAATATTTTCCGATAAATACGCTACTTAAAAATCAATTTAAAAAAAAAAATACGTGTTATGATAAAAAAAAGTAGCGGTAACCAAAATTTACAAAAGTTTTATTACAGTAGTTTTAATTATTATCATTTAAGAAATTCAATTTTTAAATTCGCTTGAGTATTTGAGTTGAGATACGCCATTTTGTGTAAAATAAGAGGCCAGTAATCGCAATTAGTATTCTTTTTTCTCGCTAGGTGTCGTGCTTCTAGATGTTTACATATAAAATGGCATCTCAATGCAAATACTCATTTGAAAGACAATTTCGAATATCTTAAATAAGAATAATAAAAAAAAACTACTGGATTGTTTTAAATAAAATTTGGTAACCGTTTTATTTGCTTTTCTTTGTACAGAAAATATATCCCAAAATTAGATTTTTAAGCAGCGTATTTACCGTTTTGTCAAAAAGTGCCCCAAATGCTCCGCCCTTTAAAAAAAAGCAAATAAAATAATGAATAGATTAATTTCGTTTCGTTTGTTTCGTTTCGTTCGTTTTTAATCCTAAGATCATTAAGAAGGATTTGTTGTTTTAGGCGCATTGTTTAGCATAATTTATTTTTTAATAAGTAATTAAACTCATACAATTATTTTTGAAATAAAACAAACAATGGCCAAATAAAATTTAAAAAATAAATGTTCAATAAGTTTTTAAAATTTTAATTAATAAAAGATTATTTGTTTTTTCGACTTACCGTCTCCAGAAAATTAAACGCTGAAAACCAAGAAAAAAATGGGACGAATTCCTCTTCTCTTTGTGTTGCGAAAGTTTGTCTATATTATGTAAGTTGCTTTTGATTTTGTAGTAAATCCACACAATTTATGAAATGAATCTTAAAAAAAAAAAATGAATTGACATTAGAGAGAAACAAAGGAAATGTTTCATCTGATTAGAATGCAGAGACAGAGAAATAAATCACCGACCGGTGTAAGGCCTAATTTCGTTCCTTATGTTCAGAAGTTCATCAATTACGTACATCATCTATCTCTATGTATATATATATATGAATATTAATATTAGTACTTCTGCAGTTTACAGACCGTGCTAGTTTATAGATAGGATTTTCAAGTTAAATTAAACTTTTACGGTATATTTTGTTTAGTAAATTGTTAGGTAAAAGTACAGAATAGTTAACAAAGCCCCTTAATAATGGGTTTCTAAATAATAACGTTATTATTTCAGAACGGTCTGTGAACTGCAGAAGCACGTTAATATTATATAAATATTAATAAAATTGTATAACCACTTCTCGTATGTTACTTATCTAATTGCCCCTCCACGGGGGCAGATTGAGACACAAGGTATGTTTGTAATGTAAAGAAAATCCAACTCCCCCCAAAAAGGGGCACTCTGAATTGGGACAAAAATAAATATAAAAGATGTCTCCGACATTGACAGTGACTGAGGATAGAAAAGATTCATTGTAGTATCAGGAACAGATACTACACTTGGCTCCGAACAACAAAAAAAACTGTCTGCGTATTTCTCGTGTCAAATATAATTTCATAATTACACATTTAATTATTTTGTATTTACTTCTAATCGAATGTTTATTGAAATTTACAAGATGTACTAAAACGAAATTAAAAAAAAATCTGGGTATATGTTACGACGCTCAGCAGAGGCGCGAACGGGGTCCAAAAAAAGAACGAGCAAGGGTTCAAAAACATAAATTTGCAACAAGTAAAGTTGACCTACGACGAGAATAGATATTTTTCTACTTACCTATGTAATTTGTTTTTATTTTTACGTATTATAAATGGGTTTTCATTAGATGTAAAAAAAAAATTTCTTGTTTTTTTTTTCCCACCGTTTTCACAAAAATCAATATGGCCGCTCCTAGTGCATTCGTTAGTAACCCCCCCCCCCCAAATCGGCCATGTTTTTTTTCCCAAGTTGCGGTGACAAAACTATTGATTTCTAATAAATAGCACTTCAAATGGGTTTAAAATACAAACAAATAGCACATGCAAGTTTGAAACTAACTTTTACAGCTTACAGTTACTTTTATTTGTTGTATATTTGTTTTTTTAGCGTTTTTACTCTGCTGAGTCTCGTAAAAGATGCTCAAAAATCTTCTTTAAAATGAAATTATATCTACCAGAATGCATTTTGGTTTATTTATAAGCAAGTCATTTTAATCTTCGTTTAACAGTTTTAGATTAAAAAAAAATGAATTACTTCGAAATTTAGAAGGAATTTAGGGACATTTAAACTATCGAGAAAAAAATGTGAATGTAAAATATTTAGCGAGTTCTCACTATTATAAGATTGAAACTACTTACATCCAATATTAAAAATTTTAATTCAAGATTAAAACGATATCACCTTAAGAAATATCATAACAATTAGGTTTAATTAATCGAAACGATAACGTCATAATAAAAAATACGCTTCAAAATGCTATTTAAAAAATAATAATTTTGTAAATAAAACAAACGGGTGAACATTTCACTTCCGGACACATCCGCCTCCTGTAATTTTATCGGAAAGGACGATATGCAGTAGCTCAAAAATTGTATATATATTTTTAAGATTATGACATGCTGAACGTGTTGATGTTAAAATCAGTTTAGTATTACGTATGAAGGCGATTTATTACTATATCCAGCAAAACAAAAAAGAGGTGAAAGAAATATATACAACAAATAAATGTTACCAAAGGCAAGATATGTTACACTTCTACCATCCTGGATATTTGTTGGCACTTCTGCAGTTTAGCTGTCACTCACACTTTATTTGCTTTCCTTTTTTGAAGGCAGGGGCAGACAACCAACCAGAAGTAACAGAATTAGATATTTTTTATCCAAAAGGACAATAATAACAGCGAACAATAATAACAGCGAACAATGTTTCTTTATTGAATATGAAAATTTTTTATTTAATAATGTAAAGATTTATAAAAATAATAAATGTTTTTTTTTTATTGTATGAATATAAACTTTCTCAAAATAGTCAACAGTGATTTTTAAAACAAAAATGTATCATTTAAAACGAAAATCCACCAAACAGTCAACATTGTTTTGTTTTTTCATAAAACTTTGTTAAACTACCAATATCTCGCAGATTGAGGTCATTCAGATACATTTTGGGATAGCAAAAAAATAATTCAGTCTAACACTTCCGGTTGACTGGGTTGAATGAATGGAACTCTTTATTTACGATTTGTGATGACTATAAGTGACAGCTAAACTGCAGAAGTGCCTTTTTATGTTTTAATATTTTAAAAGCGTTTTTACTTTAATACAAGTGTAGTGTCAAGTTTGTTAAGTTAGAAGGAAAATAAAGTGCCCTAATGATAGCCACGCGCAGCTTTGCTAATCGCTCAAAAGTCGAAAATTAAACAGAATCACAGCTAATAACTGTCAACAATCGGGCGAAAATTAAATTTTCAACCGAAATGTATCTTTTTATAACTAGTATTTTTGTTTAATTATCGAATTTTGAGCGATTACCGAAGCTCCGTGTGGCTGTCATTAAGGCGCCATTTTTCTCCGTTTTTTTAAAACTGAACAGACTTGGACTACTTTTGTATTGAAGTAAAAACCAAAACAAAAAACGCTTTAAATAAGTTAAAATACACAAAAGAGACTTTCCAGGTAGGTACAAGAGTAACTTATCCTTGCCTTTGGTAACATTTATTTGTTGCCTATTGTTTTTTTGTTTTTTTCACTCCTTATTCGTTACGTTCACTTTTACCCGCGGCACCCCCGCCAACCCCCCGCGCCAGCATTTTGGCTCACGTGACACAATCGTAGTCACTTATAAACAGAATAGTCTTCCGTATAGAATATATTATTAGAATATACCCCCCCCCCAATACATTTTTTTTGTTTATTATTTTGTTACCATACAAAATAGAACGAAGGTTGATGGATTTTCCGCAAACGCCTACACTCTCGCTGCCACCAGCATTTTGGCTCATGTGACACAATCGCCATCATTTATTAACAGAATAGTCTTCGTTTTGAACATTAGCATATATCCCCCCCCCCCCAATACATTTTTTTTGTTTATTATTTTGTTACCTTACGAAATAGAATGAAGGTTGATGGATTTTCCGCAAACAGCCGCCAAACCCCCGCACTCTCGCTGCCGCCAGCATTTTGGTTCACGTGACACAATCGCCGTCATTTATAAGCAGAATAGTCTTCGTTATTAACAATTAGCATATTATGGTCATTTTATCCCCACCCCCAATACTTTTTTTTGTTTATTATTTTGTTACCTTATGAAATAGAATAAAGGTTGATGGATTTTCCGCAAACCGCCGCCAAACCCACGCACTCTCACTGCCGCCAGCATTTTAGCTCACATGACTCAATCGCAGTCAGTTATCAACAGAGAATAGTCCTCGTTATTAACAATTAGCATACAATGTAATTTTATCCCCCCCCCCACCAATCAATTATTTCTTATTTTGTTACCATAAGAAATAGAAATAAAGTTGATGGATTTTCCGCCAAAACACTGGCATACACAGTCATTCTCGTTGCCGCCAGAATTGGCATCGGCTGCGACAAGAGAAGAAAAAGAGAGTGAAGCCGCGCGGACAGCGCAGGAGCGGAGGGCGCCGCATCACAAGTGTCGACAGAAGGGGCACTCGACGTGACGACGACGCACCCGACGTGCGCCTCACCCCTTTTCGAGAGGACGGAGACGTGCGACAAACGGAAGAGTCGCCCGCCGACAACCCGCTCCGGAGCGAAGCACCACACCACTTCACCGCCGCGCCAGAACAGAACCAAACCGCCGACGGTCCCCCGCCATTTTGTTCGATGCCGCACTTCTGCCGCCCCGGAGCGAAGCACCACGACTGCGCTGCTTAACCGCCGTGCTGGAACAGAACCCGACCATTGACGGTTCCCCGCCGTTTTGGTCGACGACACACTCCTGCCGCCCGGAACACATCCCACCCGTATTGCTTTTCTCCCCTCGCTTTTGCGACCGCGCCGGACACCGTCACATGCCAGTACGCTGCGGCTCTGTACTAGTTCCTCGCTTCGCGCGGGCACGGCCTAACCAATCCGGTCCTAGGAGCCAATCCTTCTTCCGAAGGTACTGATCCATTTTGCCGACTTCCCTTACCTACATTGATGCCATCGACGAGAAGCTGTACACCTTGGAGACCTGCTGCAGATGGTGGGTACGGACCGACTCGAGAGCTGCGAAAACCGGACCCGGATTTTCCAGGGCCGCCGAAAGCGCACCGGACGCCGCCCGAGCCGCGGCACTCTACAGGTACCTTTTCCGGATCTCTGGACGAGCCGATTCCACGGACAATGTTCTTTACGAAGAAGAGAGAACTCTTGCGTCACCGCGGTTTCGCCCGGGAAGCGACGGGCGCCACCGACATTGCTGCCGACGACGTCGCCAACCCCAGTCCCTCTCAGAGTCCGGGTTCAGGAATATTAACCCAATTCCCTTTCGACGGGAGGCCAGCCACTGTTTCGCCGTTCATCGTCGTCGAGGTCGACGACGACGTCCGACTTTCACTTTTTACTATGGAACCCTTCTCCACTTCGGTCTTCGAAGGTCTCGTTCGAATATTTGCTACTATCACCGAGATCTGCACCCGTGGCTCGCGCCCTAGGCTTCCGTGCTCGCCACGGCGCCCTCCTACTCGTCGCGGCATCGGGTCGGCGCGAAAGAATCATTGCTCCTCGCCGCAACAGTCCGGCATCGGTCTGTCGCTCTAGCGCCATCCATTTTCAGGGCCGGTCGGTTCAGCAGGTGAGTTATTACACACTCCTTAGCAGATTCCGACTTCTGTGGCCACCGTCCTGCTGTCTATATCGACCGACACCCTTTCGGGGATCTCAAGGGCGTCGCATTAGGCACCTTAGCCGAACGTTTAGTTCATCCCACAGCGCCAGTTCTGCTTACCAAAAGTGGGCAACGACGACGCGAAAATCTGGGGTCGGCTCCGTGGTTCGGGAGAGTCAGCATGTTCCACCCGTTCCGAGTTAAAGAGTAGGTCGAGGCCGTGAACGGCCCCAGGGCCTCCAATCGTTCGCTTTACCGGATGGAATTGCGAGGATCAAGTGCCAGCTATCCTGAGGGAAACTTCGGAGGGAACCAGCTACTAGACGGCTCGATTGGTCTTTCGCCCCTACACCCGGTTCTGATGATCGATTTGCACGTCAGAGGCGCTTCAGACTTCCACCAGAGTTTCCTCTGGCTTCATCTCGACCGGGCGTGGATCACCATCTTTCGGGTCCATGGTCGCTCGCTACGCCAGAGTCGGCCAAGTCGTACTCGGAGAAGGAAACCGACCCGGGGTGATGCGCCCGTGCACAGTGCCTAAACTTGATGACAAAATAGGACTAGTTCAAGCCGCGGAATCTCACCGATAGGCGGAAGGAGGATGGAAGCTGATGCCCCGCAATTCCCTGACACCGGTCCCCGTCTCGGGGAGGAGGGCACGAGAATTACGCCAGGCGCAGGCCTTCCCTCACCTCGCGAGGAGGAAAAGTGCGGGCCTGCGGCGAAAAGCGACGGAAGGCGAGACACCGCGCCGGCGGTATCGGGCATGGCTTGGAGGTGGAGGGAGGGAAAAGATAGACGGCCGAAACCGTACGTCATCCCTCCCCCCAAGGACTTCGCCACAACACCTCTCCCGATCAGCGCCCTCCGACATGCTCTCTCGCTTTCGCTACACCTTCGGGGTTAGTCAGAGGGGGCCCCTACGACTCGCGAGCGGCCAGGACTCGGTCCGTGTTTTAAGATGGGTCAGGTGGGTTGCCAATGCACGTTGCTGACCCGAAGTGGCGGGTGGCCGAAAAAGGGCATCGCCGAGCGACCGTCACAGAACGTAACAGGCACAGTCGGGGTCGACCCCCGAAAGAACCCGAACACCGGCGAAGTGCGTGATGTAAGATAATGTCACCGTGGGGACCTACTGAAAATGTAAGATGATGTCACCATGTAAAACCTACTAGAGATGTAAGATAATGTCACCATTGGACACCTACTGGAGATGTATGATGATGCTACCATGTGGCACCTACAAGACAAGTAAGATCATGCCATCATGGGGCACCTACTGGAGATGTAAGATGATGCTACTAATGGGCACATACTGGAGATGTATGATGATGTAAACATGAGAAGCATACTGAATATGTAAGATTATGTCACTATAGGCCAGGGGCACCTACTGGAGATGTAAGATGATGTCAGAATGGAGCAATTACTGTAGATGTAAGATCATTTCTCTGTGGTGCGCCTACTGGATTTGTAAGATGATGTTACCATGGAACACCTACTGGAGATGAAAGATAATATATCCATGGCGCACTTACTTAAAATGTAAAACGATGTTACCATACTGGAGATGTAAGATTAGGTTACCATGGGGAACCTACTGAAGTTGTGAAATGTCAACATTGTGCGCCTGCATGAGACGTAAGATTATATTAC
Source organism: Sepiola atlantica (assembly GCA_963556195.1). NCBI lineage: Eukaryota > Metazoa > Mollusca > Cephalopoda > Sepiida > Sepiolidae > Sepiola > Sepiola atlantica. The sequence continues at coordinate 109,516,176 of OY744525.1, forward strand.
CACTGGGTTCCTACTGGAGACGTAAGATTATGTCTCCATACTTAAATTGTAAGACAATGTAAACATGGGGTGCTTACTATAGATGTAAGAAGATTCCAGCACGGGACACCTACTAGAGATGTAAGATGATCTCACCATAGAGCAGCTACCGGAGATGTAAAATTATGTCACTATAGGGCACATACTGGAGATGAAAGTTGATGTCTCCATGACGGATCTACTGAAGATGTTAGACAATGTTACCATACTAGAGATGTAAGATTAAGTTACTCTAGGGGATCTACTGAAGTTGTAAGATAATGTCAACATAGTGCGAGTACGGGAGACGTCAAATGATGTCACCATGGGGTGCCTACTGATGATGTAAGATTATGTAACCATTGTGTCCATACTAGAGTTGTAAGATGAAGTCAACATGGGCCGCTTACTAGGGATGTCAGATGATGCCATAATCAAGTACTTATGATGTACAATGTTGTAACAATGGGAACCTACTCAAGATGTAAGATGATGTCACCATGGGGCGCATAATAGAGATGTAAGATGATGTAACAGTATTGCCCCTACTGGAGATGAAAGATAATGTCACCATGGGGAACTTACTTGAGATGTAAGATGATGCCACTACGAGGCACCTACCAGAAATGTAAGATTATATAACCATGGGGCACCTACTGAAGATATAAGGTTATGTCAACATAGTCCATATGGTATCTACTAGAGATGTAAGATAATTCTACCATAGGGCACGAACTTGATATGTAAGATAATTCTACCATAGGGCACGAACTTGATATGTAAGATAATTCTACCATAGGGCACGAACTTGATATGTAAGATAATTCTGCCATAGGGCACCTACTAGAGATTAAAGATGATGCCACAATATAAAACCTAATCCAGATGTAAGATTATGCCAACATGGAGGACCAACTCGAGATGTCACCATGCTGTAATTACTACAGATGTAAGAGGATGCAACTATAGGGGCACTTACTGAAGATGTACGACGATGTACTATGCGGCACCTTCTGGGAATATAGGGTGACGTAACCACGGGCCTCCTACTAGAGATGTAAGATGTCACCATGGGTAAACTACTGAAAATATAAGATGATGTCACCATGAGGCACTTACTCAAAATGTAAGATGATGTCACCATGGGCTTGGGGCCCTTATTGGAGATGTAAGATGATGTCACTATGAGGCATCTACTAGAGGTTAAAGATGAAGGCACAATAGGGCACCTACTGGAGATGTAAGATGATGTCAACATAGTGCACTTACTGGAGATGTAATATTATATCACCATGGGGAACCCACTGGATATGTAAGACGATGTCACCATGGGGAACTTACTGGAGATGAAAGATGATGTCAACATAGGGCACCTACTTGAGATATAAGATGATATCACCATGGGACACCTACTTAGGATGTGAAATGATGTTACCATGGGACACCTACTAGAAATGTAAGACGATGTCACAATGTCAAATCTGCTGGAGATGTAGGATGATGCTACAAGAAATAACCTATTTGAACATGTAAGATTATGCCCCCATGAGGCACCAACTGAAGATGTAAAATGATGCCAGAATGGGACACGTACTGGAGATATAAGATTATGTCACCATTGTACACTTACTAGTTATGTAAGATGATATCTTCGTAGCATTCTGTCTGGAGATGTAAGAGGATGTCCACAATCATAATGTGACGCCTACTCGAGATGTAAGATGTAACCAACATGCAGTAGGTACTGTAGATGTAAGATGATGCCACCATTGGGCACCTACGAGACATGTAAGACAATGACACGATGTAGAATCTGCTGGATATGTAAAATCATGCTACAATAGGTAACGTATTGGGAAATGTAAGATGATGCCACCATGGGGCACTTACCAAAGATGTAAAATGATGTCACCATGGGGCAATTACTAGAGATGTAAGATAATGTCACAATAGGCCATAGAACACCAACTGGAGAGAATTCCACCATAGGGCACCTACTGGAGATATAAGATGATGCAACTATGGGGATCCTACTGCTGATGTAAGATGATGCTCCAATGGGCACATACTGGTGATATAAGATGATGTAATCATGGGGCACATAAAAGAGATGTAATATGATGTCCTTGTGGCTTGCCTACTCTAGAGTTAAGATGATACCTCCATGGGAAACCTACTTGAAATGTAAGATGATATCACCATGAGGAACCTACTGAAGATATAAGATGATTCCACCATGTGGTGCCTGCTAGAGATGTAAGATGATGTTACCATGGAGCACTTACCGGAGATGTAAGATGTCACCATGTAGCACTTACTGGAGATGTAATATGATGTCACCATGGGGCACCTACTAGAGATGTAAGATGTCACCATGTGGCACTTACTGGAGATGTAAGATGATGCCACCATGTGGCACTTACAGGACATGTAATATGATGTCACCATGGGGCACCTACTAAAGATGTAATATGATGTCACCATGGGGCACCTACTAGAGATGTAATATTATGTCATCATGGGATACCTACTGGAGATGTAAGATGATGTCACCATGGGGCACCTACTGGAGTTGTAAGATGATGTCCCCATGGGGCACTTACTGGAGATATAATATGATGTCACCATGGGGAACCTACTGGAAATGTAAGATGATGTCACCATGTGGCACTTACTGGAGATGTAATATGATGTCACCATGGGGAACCTACTGGAGATGTAAGCTGACGACATTCTGGGGCAATTACTGGAGATGTAATATGATGTCACCATGGGGAACCTACTTGAAATGTAAGATGATGTCACCATGTGGCACTTACTGGAGATGTAATATGATGTCACCATGGGGTACCTACTGGAGATGTAAGCTGACGACATTCTGGGGCACTTACTGGAGATGTACGATGATCTCACCTACTGTAGATATAAGATGATGTTACTGTGTGGCAATTACTAGAGATGTAAGATGATGCAACCATTGTGCACCTACAAGAAATGTTAGATGATTACTCTGTCACGTGGCTACTGGAAATGTAAAACTATGTAAACAGTCAACATGGGGCGCCTAATTGAGATTTAAGATTATACTCCCATGTGGTACGTACTGTAGATGTAAGATGATGTCACCACTGTGCACTTAATAGAGATGTAAGATTGTGTCACCATGGGACATTTACTGGATGTCAACACGAGGGAAATTATTTGAGATGTAAGATAATGTCACACTGGGCGATGGGGAACCTACTGGAGATGTAAGATTATGCAACCATGGGACACCTACTGGTGATGTAAGATGATATAACGGTTGAGCACCTACAAGAGATGTAAGATGATGTCTCTGGTACGTTCCTACTAGAGAGGTAAGATGATGTCAGCAGTCAACATGTTGCGGCTACGCGAGATGTAAGATCATGCAACCGTGGGGAACCTACTGGAGATGAAAGATGATGAAACCATGGGGAACCTACTGGAGATGAAAGATGATGCAACCATGGGGAACCTACTGGAGATGAAAGATGATGCAACCATGGGACATCTACTGGAGATGAAAGATGATGAAACCATGGGGAACCTACTGGAGATGAAAGATGATGAAACCATGGGGAACCTACTGGAGATGAAAGATGATGAAACCATGGGGAACCTACTGGAGATGAAAGATGATGCAACCATGGGGCATCTACTGGAGATGAAAGATGATGCAACCATGGGGAACCTACTGGAGATGAAAGATGATGAAACCATGGGGAACCTACTGGAGATGAAAGATGATGAAACCATGGGGAACCTACTGGAGATGAAAGATGATGCAACCATGGGGAACCTACTGGAGATGAAAGATGATGCAACCATGGGACATCTACTGGAGATGAAAGATGATGCAACCATGGAACATCTACTGGAGAGGTAAGACGATGTCACCATAGGGAACCTCCTGGACATGTATGATGATGCTGCAAAAGGGAACCTAATGGAGATTTTAAATTATGCCACCATGGGGCACCTACTGGGGATTTAAGATAATGTCAGCATGGGGCACCTACTTGAGATGTCAGATGATTACACCATAGGACACTAACTGGAGAGTAAAGATGATGCAACCATGGGACACCTACTGGAGATGAAAGATGATGTCTCCCTGGTGGACTTACTGAAAATGTAAAACAATGTTACCATACTGGAAGATGTAAGATGTAACCATGGGGAACCTACTGAATTTGTAAGATGATGTCAACCCAGTACATCTACGGCAAACGTAAGATTATATAACCATAGGGCGCCAACTGAAGACGTAAGATTATGTTACAATTCAGTACTTACTTGAGACGCAAGATCATGTCTCCATACTAGAGATGGAAAATGATGTTAGCATGTGGTAGCTACTGGAGTTGTAAGATGATGTCAACGTGGGGCGCTTACAAGAGTTAAGATAATGCTACCATGGGATGCCAACTGTAGATGTAAGATGATATAACCATGGGGCACCTACTGGAGATGTAAGATGATGCCACTAATGGGCACCTACTGGAGATGCAAGATGATGCTACCATGGGGCACTTTCTGTAGATGTAAGATGATGTCACAGTGGAGCTGTAAGATGCTATTACTGTTTAGGCACCTGCATGAGATCTACGATGAAGTCTCCATAGGGCACCTACTGCAGGTGTAATATGTCACCATGGGCCACCTACTGGAGATGTAAGATGATGTCACTATGGGGCACATGTAAATGCTGCTACCATTGGACAATAACTAGAGACTAATATGATGTCACAATGGAGAGGAAAAATAATATCACGGTGGGGCACTTACTGGAGATGTACGATGATGTCACCTACTGTAGATATAAGATGATCTCACCATTGGGAACCTACTGGAGATACAAAATGATGTTACTGTGTGGCAATTACCAGAGATGTAAGATGCTGCCACCATGAGATATTTACTGGAGATTATGCCATGAATGGGGACCTACTGGAGATATAAGATGATGTCAGCATGGGACACCTATACGAGATGTAACATGATGCAACAATGGGGAACCTTCTTGAAATGTAAGATGATACCACCATGAGGCACCTACTAGAGACTTATGTACTGAAGACGTAAGATCATGTCACCAGTACTGTTGTCATATTTGGGCTGATGAACCTCTGTTTCATTTGAGCGTTCTTGATAAGGTCAAGAGACATATCTGTAATTTGACTGGCCCAACCCTTTCCTCTTCTCTGCACCCTATATCTAACAGGTGTGATGTTGCTAGTTTCAGTCTTTTCTATAAATACTATTATGGCATGTGTTCTTCCGAATTATGTGATCTATTCCTCACTTCTTTTGTTCAAGCTCGTTTGTCTATTGGTTTCCATGAATTCGCTGTTTTGATACTTGATTGTAATATACCTTCCTATTCCAGTAGCTTATTTCCAAGAACCGCATACTCGTGGAACACTTTTCCTGCTGTTTTCTTCCTATTTATAACCTTGATATTTTCAAGACTAAGGCCAATCGGCATCTCCTGTCTTTGCGAGAGTCATATTTGCTTTTCTTAGCTCCTTACATCAAGTGGCTTCATGCCTTGTCCGGATCGATTTCCATAAAAAATAAAATAGATATATCTGATATTTTGTTTTCCTTCTCACCTTTAAATATATTGGCATGTATAGTTTCACAACATCATACACTGAGGAGAATTCTCATTAATATCATTTTTATTAATATTTTATTAAAAAAATATGAAAACACTATAGAAACTATTTTCTAGTGTAGTGTGTTAATCGCTTGTTTCTGAAAAGGTCAAATGTGAAAATAGAACAAATATTATAAAAATGTTGTAAATTGTGTGGACTATCATACTTTTGTTGTTTATCAATATTTTCAAATAATTTTCATTCAAATAGAACACTACATTGCAAGTCTTTATATAAAGAGAGTGACTTTTCAAGAAAAAAATCAGAAGAGACATGTTAGTATACTGGTTGGGTATCCCTTTCTTTAATTAGAATGCCCTCTTGGTATATTCCTAACGGCAGTTGGACTTCATGGTGAGTGATTGAGCACAGAACCAGTGAATAATTCTACTGTTTTATGAAAAAACAATGTTTTTAAAAACCCAAATAGGCCGGGTTAAACACTTTTTAGCCTTAGTAGGGAAGCACCAAGATGTCTCGAGAAAAGCATTTTCCCGCATCACCTAACTGGGTAGGCGTCAGAAAGGGCGTCAGGCCTATAGGAATCTTGTTTCAAATAAGGAAATGATTTCCAAAGAAATTCGGTTGCATTTCAGTCTAAATGCTGGAAGATGGAAGGTCTGGTCAGATTGTTCAGTTGCTTGAGAGAAGATGTATTGATTTAAAATATGGAGGCCATTTACTAAAGCGGTCCGTCATCTGCCAGCATATAAAACAGACGTTAAACAAAATGAGATCATGATAACAAACAGTTATGTTATCAGTAACTACATGTATTTAACCGATTTGTCCAAGTGTAGACATTATCGGGCAGAGTAAAATAATTCAATAATTCGTCTTCCCTGCTTGAGGTTTCACAATAGACACACAATCTCAGTCCCGAAGTCACATGGTTTCGGCGACTTTCGTTTGGGCTCACCTTTGACCCTTAAGTGACACTTAAACTTTTCAATTCAAACTGTAAACATGCACTTGGTGGGTTGCATGTTTGTAATGCATCTGAATAAAAGCTGGCTGTAAGAGAGATATTTAAGCAAGAGAAACCACATAAGAAATTGGAAATATGTCTGATCTGGAGTTTGACCACCTAGAATTTTATTTGTCCACATGAAAAAAATAATGATTCTATAGATACAAGGTTTATAGCTGTGGTCATGACCTACACGAGTTTATCCAAAAATAATTTCTATCTAGATACGTAGGCAGTAGATTTTTTATATACATACATTGGAAGCAGATTAACCTTTTCAAGTGGGTTGCTGGTTGGTCTATGTAAAGGATCCGGATATATATATACAATCAGAAAGAGGAGGTTTGTTAGTTGACTGAGCTTTTCACAGTCAGCTGATTTTCTGGGAATGTCATGGCCAGTTAAAGTTTGTGTGACTCTCCAATAAGGGATTGTTTTCATTTGCAAGTCTGTTGTTCAGTAGAAGAAAACGAGTATCATTGTAAATTCTTGTAATTTAAAACTTTATTACTTGTTTATAACTGTAGGTGAAATTTTGTTTGGAGAGAGAATCCTTCTGTTCAGCCTTGACACCACCCAATTTACTCTGTGACCCTTGTCGAAATCCAACAACAACTTCGGACCAGTACGAGCTGATGATCATGGTCTGTACAGTAAACACACACAGATTTTTATTTACCTCCTCGTTAGGAGGTTAGGCGCAAGGCCAGTTTTATCTTAATTCCACAAGATAAGATGTGACCCAAGGTCGGGTCGGGAAAGTGGGGCTTGAAAAGCCAGCACCCGAGAAGGTGAGCACTCTGCCCATTAAAAATTGCCTGGGCAGCCCCGTCGGTATTCCCCGGTAGGGGCGCCTCAGGCAGTAAGCAATGAACTTACTCCGCCCCAAAGAGGGGAGGCAAAGCCTGGGAGGGTGGACCTCCTATAATTGCACAGGACCGTCCCATAGACCGGCGTAAATCAAGCCCCGAAGGCCAAGACGATACCAGTCTATGAGGTGCAGTATCCATCGGAAAGGATTTTATTTAGACAGATACAAAAATGGTTTCACAGCGAATATTTAAAATACGTGTAAAAAACAAAAGACATGCAAAAAAAAAAAAAAAGACATAAAACATTCATATTTGCCTTAGGTACAAGGCCAGAATCGTTATGGGAGGGGGGGAGGTCGGTTGTCTTGACCAAAAGGCACACAGATGAACGTTCAGAAAATAACCAAAATTTAAGTTCAGTTAGTCCTTAGAGATCAAGGGGCCCCTCCCGGTGCTGCCACTTGATTGTTAAGTTACATTTATATCCGAAGGGTCTTTTAAGGGTTAACTATATCCCTATTAGAGTTGCTATCTGAACTTTGAAAAGATTGTCTCAGTATTTTTAGATTTTGTTTCATTAAACTAGTTTCCAAAACCGGTATAATATTTCTTTCTTTCATTTTATTTCCACCATTTTTATTTTCTGCGAACCTGATTTCTGGTCGCCATTTTGAATTTGATTTTGACTCGTTCACTTAACAGACACTCATTCGAAATCAGATTCTAAATACAGTAAGTATCATTTGAATCCTTTTCTTTTAAATTATTTGAAAAAATTTTTATGATTAAAAAAAATATATCGCATTCTATTCTCCGATATCTCCTCTACGACGGAAATGTTTAAATGGTGTGTAATTCTATGACAGAACTAAATCTTTTTCAAAAATTGTCTGTTAGAAATACATTTGAAAAAACCCAAAAAACTTTCCAAACTTTTATAAGATCTAAAATTATTATCAATTTTATTTTTGCTTGATAACTATTAGCGACAGACATTATTTTAAAGGAAATATCATCGGTAAATTATTTTGCGGGTATCTTTAATTTTGCTTTACCTACTCATTGCCTTTTGGCAAAGATCAAAGTGTAGTATCTGTTCCGATGGATACTGCACCCCATACTGGTATTGTCTTGGCCTTCGGGTCTTGATTTACGCCGGTCAATGGGTCTGTCCTGTGCAGTTCTGGGAGGTCCACCTTCCCAGGCTTTGCCTCCCCTCTTTAGGGAGGAGTAAGTTTCTTGCTTACTGCCTGAGGCGCCCTGCCGGGGAATGCCGACAGGGCTGCCCAGGCAATTTTTAAACCCCACTTTCCCGACCCGAGCTTGGGTCACATCTTACTTGTGGGAGTAAGATAAAAAACTGGCCTTGTGCCTAACTCCTGGAGAGGAGTAAATCAATACTCATTTATTGGCATTTTGGCTAAGATCAAAGTGTAGTATCTGTTCCGATGGATACTGCACCCCATAGACTGGTATTGTCATGGCCTTCGGGTCTTGATTTACGCCGGTCTATGGGTCTGTCCTGTGCAGTTTTAGGAGGTCCACCCTCCCAGGCTTCGCCCTCCCTCTTTGTGGAGGAGTAAGTTTATTGCTTACTGCCTGAGGCGCCCCTACCGGGGAATGCCGACGGGGCTGCCCAGGCAATTTTTAAACCCCACTTTCCCGACCCGACCTTGGGTCACATCTTACTTGTGGGAGTAAGATAAAAACTGGCCTTGTGCCTAACTCCTGGAGAGGAGTAAATCAATACTCATTTATGACCTATTTGCGTTAAGAAATATTTAAATGAAGTTTAAAGCAGTTTACTGGGCACTTCTGCATTTCAACCGTCACTTGGACTTAATTTGGGTGACGGAATTAATTACAAACCGGAAGTAATTTTATGTCGCTTAGGAATTAGAAATCTCGTAATTCTTGATGATAAAATGAAATAAAACTTTTTTTTAATTCGTACAACATAATTTTGCAAATGAAAGAAATAAAATGAGATATATTAGTTGAATAACAAATAAAATTGATAAATTAAGTCCAAGTTGTAATTAATTTCGAGTTGTAATTAATTCCGAGTTGTAATTAATTCCTTGTTGTAATTAATAACGAACCCCCTTAATTTGCTTTCCGTTTTTGAAGGCAGGGACAGACAACCAACCGGAAGTAACCGAATTATATGTTTTTATCCAAAATGACAATATTAACAGCGAAGAATAATAACAGCGAACAATGTATCGTTATTGAATATGCAAATATTTTATTTAATAATTTAAAAATTTATAAAAATAATAAAAATGTGTTTTTTTTATTGTATGAATTAAAACTTTCTCAAAATAGTCAACAGTGGTTTTTTTAAACGAAAATTTATCATTTTAATGAATAGTCTGATTTTTTTTTTATTGTATGAATTAAAATTTTATCAAAATAGTCAACAGTGATTTTTTAAAACGAAAATTTATAATTTAAAACGAAAATCCAACAAACAGTCAACATTGTTTTTTTTCATATATATATATATATATATATATATATATATATATATAATTTACAACTTTGGGATGTTTTATTTTTTTTCTTCCAAATACCCAAAGTTGTCGTCTTATACGGCCTGTGTTGTTTTTTCTTCATGAAAATAGACTTCCGGTTGACTCGATGGAATGAATGAAATTCTTCAATTATTAAGTCCAAGTGACGGTTGAAATGCAGAAGTGCCGTTTATTGTACCGTAAATAGTGATTGTGAGCAAAATACCTCATCAAAATGTCTGAACGTGGATTATGTTACAGTCACTTTTTACGGTAAGATAAATTGCTTTAAACGTATTTTGAATATTTTTTTAACGCAAATATAGTCACAAATGAATACATAAAGAAGAGTAAATTGTTTTTCACTAATTTTCCAATAGTATTTACTTCAAAATAATTTATGTCGCTAATAGTAATGATTAATCTTTGTTTTATTAGGTTGGCAAGATGTTCTTTACTTCGATTGAGAGATATTTTTAAAAAAATTACATTACGAAAAAGTTTTTTTACATTTTTTTTGTGTGTGTGTGGGCATGCGCGTGAATGTTTTGCATTCGAACATTTTACGGGTTTGCTTTTTTGGGTTATCATTTTTTTAAAATCGTCTAAATATGAAAAAAGTGTTAGATTTTAATATAAATTAAAAATATATATATTTTTTGTTTTACTTCTATTCTCACCAAACAAGGCACATTGCCACTGATCCATGAGGGACTACTTTGTGGAAAATAGGAGGAGCGGTGACTTACTAGAGTGTGGCTGCTGGCGACTGAGGATGTTCTTCCAACATCTAAGACGCAGGACGGTTGTCGCAGAGAATTTATATCAGTAGGGGATGGGGTTCAATTGTTATAAAAACCTTCCTCACTATTGAAGAGCGTTACTCGTCAATTTGTCACCACACTACAGTAGTTATTAGACCTAAGGAGAGGGTCGCAAAGGAAGTTTTATTTATCTTTTTCGCAACCTCGTTTTTCGGCTAGCTTCACTCTTGGTTACCTCTGATTTTTTTTTCGACAACTTTGAATTAGGGGCCAACTTTATAGGGGAATTCTAAGTGAGGCATTGTGCACTGAGATGTTCGCATTACATTTAAATTCATGCATGTTTGAACGATCAGTGAAACCGGGAGTAAAGAAGCTATCATAGTAGAAAGTTTTCTGGCATCATGAAGGGGTGGAATTTTGCTGCTTGTCGGGTTGGTTAGGGGAATTTAAGTTACGTTGCGGAAGCACAAGTGCAGTAAATTCGTCGGAGCACATTCCGTTGAAGTACTTGGAAACAAGCACAGGGATGCAACATTCCAGCGATGGGATAAGGGTTGGAGCTTTGTAGACAGTGTGGGCCAAAATTAGAATTAAAAAAAAAAATTAGATTCAGGAGTCCTCAACGATTCTTAGGGAAACGCAGGGTGTGCCTGAAAGGTGTTGAAGGCTAAATTTATCAATTTATTTTGAAGTAACTTCGTTTTAAACCTATTCCAATCAATGCTGCGCATATCCTTGGAGCCCCACTCCAAAAATAACATATTTATAAAATGTAGAAAAAAAAAGAATAAAAAGCTAATCTGCTGTTGTGGGCCGAGTGCAAAAGAGCATAGGTCTTCAATCCTTCTAGTATTAAAACCTTTTAACTAATCAACCACGGGTTTTTCTACAAGTTTTATATATTTAACAATGAAGTTAATAACATATTAGTCTTATTTCTTATAGTGTGCTATCAAGTATCCGTTAGAACCGTAAGTGTACCCAAACTGTATTAATTTTGAGAACCTCTGGATTTGAGTAGTTATTTAAATAAGTAATAAATCATAAATCAAATCACACCCATGAAATTTAAATCATAAAAAATGTAATATTTAGGCTTTTAAACCTCAAATACTAAATATTACATTTTTATCATTTAAATTTAAGGGATGTGATTTTGTTCATTAAAAACAAATATTTTGCATGAATATTAAATCCTGTTAACATCTCTTTTTTATCTGAGGATTTAAAATCATTGATTGATGAAATTTAAAAAAACTTGAGTTTCTGTTATTATTTTTTTACCCATTTTTTCTGCCATTATTTTCATAAGTGAATATGTGATCATCTTCACTAAAAAGGCTAAAATAATTGCATGAAAATCATATTTCCAGTTGATATATATTGGTGGCTCCTGCTTGAAAGCAGCTGACTAATAGTCCAGCAATTTGTTGACATTTTAGCACTTTTCTCTGACCCCATGCATCAATTGTCACCTGGTGTCAGATTATTCTCGAATGGACTCTGTGAACTTCTTTTGTTCTGCACGGGCAAGGTCATTGTAACTGCACTCATTCACCTGTTTGAAATTGATATTAGCAAATCTATTCCCAAAATATTCAACATCACAACATAACATTAATATATACTATTAATAAAACTGACATCAATCTGTTGACATTTTAGCAACTCAATGTGTGATCATCTTCACTTAAGGGCTATAATTTCTATAGTCAAATCTATCAATGTATCAGAGCAACTAACTGATCCCAATTTTATTGTTGTTCAGTCATTCAAGAAATAAATTAAAACTATCAATATTAACATTAAAGACTGCAGAACATTATTACAATTGAGTTATCGCATGAAAATAAATACTATAATTGCCGAAGTAAATACATGAATCTTCAGATTTATAGATAAAAAAATCTATAAATCTGAAGATTCATTCGTTAATAAAATCCGAAAATGTATTGTTTGTGTTGACTATTCAGAAACAGCTGTAAATGTTTTAGATAAATACCAATTTTACCTTTTATGAGATATTGCTTTTTATCTGAAAATATCAATTATACCTGCTCTGCAAATAAGTATCAGTACTGCTAAAACTTGTGATATCCATTGCATTTCACTACATAACCAAAATGCAAACATTATACTATAATTGCTATAGTCATATGAAGAAAGTTAGCCATGGCTCAAACTTGAGATCAATAGTCCTAAATCCATCAATCTTTTTACTGCTCAATCTCATGTGGTTCATTACTCTCTTTTCACTTCATCTACAATCCATATATTTATCAACCTTTTACTTACCAGAAATATACTTGGATAACTGTAGAATTATAGACACCTGTTAATACATTCTGAGTATATATTTTTAATCTTTAAATTATCAAGTGCAAAAACTTTAAATTATAATAAAATACAGCACAAAAAAGTCACAAAAAATGAATTAGTAAACAAAAGTTTCTATATAATGTTTAAATATTTCGTATGTATAAAAAAGGCCTCCATTTAGTCTCAAGAGACAATGGATACCTCTTGTAAAATCTATTGGGAAGCAAGTGTTGCACAATCACCAATCACATCTCTGTTGAAGTGGCAAAGAGAAATCCAGGACTACTGGAAACAATGCTGGGATAATAAGAGAGCCCTAAGTGTTACCCATTTAGTACTAGCCAACTTAATGTTGCTTAACTTTGGTGAGCTAACAAGTTCGAGTGTATACATCTTTTTCTATACAACATTAAAATACTCCTTAGAAAAATGATATTCAATAAATTAAGAACTGTCAAGAATGTTGTTTTGCATTGTAAATTAATGACAATATGTCTTAATTTATAGAGTGGAAATAATAAATAAAATCTTGTTTTATTTTAATGTCGTATCTTCTTTATTTACAGATTAAAACATTTATAGAATTGGCAAATTCAACAAAAACAGAATGAAATCTTGGGTAACTGTCTTTTTTGAATTCTAACATTTTTCTGTAAAGTTCCTCCATCAGTATTGAAAGAAAAATTCTATTAAAGATACACGGTGGTTTCTTTTGGAGACATCATTTATCTGTGAAGAGTATACATAATTTTATCATAAATGCTCTTCAATATTTTCTTGGCCCTTTAGCTAGGAGTAACGTGTAGTATCTTCTGATATTGCACTTAGAATTCTTGTCCTCAGTCAGTGATGGAGAATTCATTCTAGACTGAGATAATTTTTATTTTGTTTTAATCCATAGTGCCTTTGGTTGGGGAGCTTGATTTCCCTCATATCAACAACCAGCCTAACTCTGTCCTCAAATAAATAGGAGCATGCGAATATACAATGGAGCGAGACAATAATTTTGTCAAGTTTTTAAAACTGCATCTACACATAATATTCTGAAAACTCATGTAAATAAACTCAGGACAGCAACCCTGTTCTGGTAAAATTTGTTGGTCTGCATTTTCAGAGAATTTAAGTTTGAAAAATCACATACAGTTTCAGGATCTGCATTTTTCTTTATTTCAATATGCAAAATCAGATGCAAATACATACAGTTAAGAAACCATTTTCTGGTAAAGTTTGTGGTTCTGAATTTTCAATGAATTATAATTTGAAACCTCACATACGAACACATACAGGTGAAACACCATGCACATGTGAATTTTGTGGATCTCAATTTTCACAAAATTCAGATCTGGAAAAGCCTGTAAAAACCCACGCAGGAGAGAAACCATATTCTTGTAAAATTTGTGGATCAAGCTTTTCAAATAATTCAAATTTAAAAGCTCATATACGAATACACACAGGAGAAAAACCATATTCGTGTAACGTTTGTGGATCTTCATTTACAGGAAGTTCTGCATTGAAAGATCATGTGCGTGTACATACAGGTGAACGACCATATACTTGTAGTGTTTGCCAATTTGATTTTTCAAGGAATTCACATCTAAAAAGTCATATGCATAGACATACAGGAGAGAAACCATATTCTTGTAAAGTTTGTGGCTCTTCATTCTCAGAGAATTCTACATTGAAAACTCATATGCGAACACATACTGGAGAGAAACCATATGTTTGTAAAGTATGTGGAACTGCATTTTCACAGAATTCTATTTTGAAAAGTCATATGCGAACACACACAGGGGAGAAACCATATTCTTGTCAAGTTTGCGGATCCACATTTTCGCAGAATCAACATCTAGAAAAACACATTCTAACCCACACAAGAAAGAAATCATATTCTTGTAAAGTTTGTGGATCTGGATTTTCACGAAATTCCAATCTAAAAATTCATATGCGGATGCATACAGAGAAACAATATTCTTGTAAATTTTGTAGATCCACATTTTCAAATAAATGTAATCTGAAAACTCATATGTTAAAACACACCAGAGACAATCCTATATGTTAATATTTGAAGAGGAATCTTCCCAGGAGACAACCTATCTCCCTTGCTCTTTTGTATGGCGATGGATATACTCAGTGAACTTTTAAATGACTGTCAAAGTGCATAAAACTTAAGTCAAACAGACAACAAGAACCAAGCAGAAGAGTCTACCGCTTGCTATTCATGGACGATATCAAGCACCTAAGACTCTGACTTACATTAACTACTTTAGGTTGTGTAAAAATTCTCCAAGGATATTAGAATAAAGTTTAGCATAGACAGATGTGCCAGATGTTTCTCCAAAGCTGGAAAGAAGATTCATGCAGATCTATGAAGAGACTGAACTAAAAAATCTAGAAGAGCAGGAAGAAAACAACTACCTATTTTGGCATTAGAGAAATCTGAAGAACAAATAAAAACATGATAACAACTATAAACCAACTTGCCATACCAGTAATAAGATACAACTTTGTCATTATAGACTGACCACGATAAAACATCAACAAGCTAGACACAAAAACAAGTAAAAGTATTATAACTACAGAATAATGTATAGAAATGAGTGTCTACTACGACTATCTGTCCAGAAAATTAACTTTTATGGTTAATCGTCTGGGAAAATACAGTAATTGAGCAACCATTGTGAACACTGGACAATATTTGATGAGCTTCTAGGATTCAAGCTTTATGATTGTACATCAAGAACTAGTAAAACAACCTCCAATCACACAACTGGCCACATTCTCAAGAAGACTGTCTCACAGATGAGACAGTAACATCAAATAAGCATGCCACAGATATACACCAAGACATCCCATGATAGAAAAATTGAAGAATTGTCCAACCAACAACATTTTGTGGAAGAACTACTCTAGGAATATTTAGGGAGGAGGGTTCTGTGGACTGACTACAAAGAGGATGGCTTTACTATGTTTAGTAGACGATGATAATGGCTGCCAAAAATCAAGGCTGTATGACCAATGTTTTTAAAATGAACAGTCTCCACAATGACAATACGTGCAGTATCTACCGATAAAGAACAAAATTCGAAGGTCTTATGTATAACAGTAACTGTAATGTCGGAAGATTTCAATAATTTCAGTAATCATAGAAATCACTCATGAAAAAGAACTTTAAAAGATATCTGTTTGATATATGCAGTGAACCAAGTGCAAGCTAAATCTAAACGATTGATAATTCCAGAGGCCTCAGTCACAAAAGTAGTGGAAGACACGAGTTGATTGTGCTGTTATAGTGTGTTGATTTGCATTCAATAGCACATTTTATTTGACTTTAGCATGCAAAACACATGTAACACATACAGAGAAGTAGAATAAATAAAAGAAACTAAGAAAATGAACCTTAATCTTCTACAGGTACATTTATTTGAACTAAGGAATCTTTTTGTTGAACTCTGAAATCTATAAGAAATTTCGGTGCATGTTCAGTGTTTCGGCCAGACGGAAAAGTTATTTATTTATGAAAACAATATCATGTACTTACTCAGTGGTATTTTGTTGTTCAATGTTGAAAAAGGTAGGAAAAATTATCCACTATAACTTTAATTACAAATATTTTTACATTTTTCGTATCATACAAGTCACTTCGATGACTATGCCTCCATCTTCTTTCGTTGGACACAAGTAAAGGGCAGATAATTTGCAAGGCAGATAATACGCATTTGAATAAAAAAAAAACTAAAAGAACAAGTACATTGATAAAAACATAATTAATGAGTATATTTAATGTGAAAGTAAATAAAATTAAAGTAATTAAATTGTAACTGGGTACCTATCTGCAAAATTACATCATTCTTGCATAATTCTTTGCATGATTACCTGCCCTTGCAAATTATCTGCCCTTGACTTGTGTCCAACGAAAGAAGATGGAGGCATAGTCATCGAAGTGACTTGTACGATACGTAAAATGTAAAAATACTTGTAATTAAAGTTCTAGTGGATAATTTTTTCCTACTTTTTTCAACATTCAACAATAAAATACTACTGAGTCAGTACATGATATTGTTTTCATAAATAAATAATTTTTCCGTCCGGCCGAAACACTGAACATGCACCGAAATTTCAAACTGGATACTTTATTTAATCCACAAAGATAGATTGTCCTTGTTTTGTCAGCGATGACCGGATGGAAGTGTTAGTTATTTTTGTTTTATTTTTAATTAGTATCAACCTCCAAATTAGTATCAACCTCCAAAACAATGTCTAGATTAAATAAACGATCAATTCTGATTTTTTTTTGTATAGACTCCCTAATTCAAAAACATGCACTCGAAGAAGGCCATAAGTTGCATTGTTTAAAATGTGAAAATAACAATCAAGATTAAAATAGTAGTTTGAATAATCCAAATTATCAATCCTTATCTCAAAAATTCTGGAACAGAAACCAGATTCTTGTAATATTATTAAATCAGCACTTTCATCAGAGAAGTCTTTTTTGAAAATCCATATGTAAATACACATTAAGTCAAACCCATTTTTGATGAACTATTTCATGTTGCATATAATTTGAGTACTTTTCGGTTTATAATTTATAGGTCAATAGTGTGCACTTAGAGTGAGGCAAAATGAAGTGCAGAGAAACTATTATATGAACAAAAGTTAACTGTCCAAATAAAACTCAGAAACTACACAACTGACACCCACAGCTGATACGTTCTTTTTCGGCATAGTCTTTAGACAGATATCGGCACAGTTTTGGGACAGATATCGGCACAGTCTTCAGACAGATATCGGCATATCTCTTTTTAATATTTATTCTTTTGGGAGTCACTAGGAACACAATTCGTCAGAAGTAGGGGGTCCACATTTAGAGCGATAAAAAAAAATTATTATGTAGTGTGGAAAAAGAGGTAACAATACTCACGCGGACAGGAGAGGTGGACTGGAAGGTGAACCTTTTAAACGAGTAGAGATTGTTATAAAATCTTCCTCGCTACTAGAGAGTGGCTTTAACATTGGGATTTGCTCTCAGCCACACCTCTGTGTGTTAACCTGTTCCGATACTATCTCTTTATTTTGTTACCAAGCTTACAGTTTGTTTTCGGTGGGAAATCGCGAATCGGCAGTATTTTGCAAGACTACAACCTTGACTAATTATTACTACACTTCTACTATTCATCCCTTTCTACCAGTCGAGAGATTTTTTTCGACAGTAGTAACTTGTCAACGATTTTTTCCAGAGAAAGACAGAGGGTAAGATAGAAGAGAGGATATATAGAAAAGTTAAAAAATAAAGATGTTACACATTTTATATCTCCTATATCATTATCTAGGCAACGCCGGGTAACCATGCTAGTCAACAATAAATTCATGATGGCCGACAATGATGTAACTAACTATTTGACATTATACCACATGACCCTGCCAAGAACGATGTGGATTATAACAAATGTATTGATTTACCTTCTTTATTAACCCGGTGTTGCCCATGTGGAGAGATATTGCTGACACGAAGATTTTTATTATTGGATATAAAACCACACAATTTTAACTATAACATATGTCAATAATCATCAAATTCTGGCAAATAACCCATCCCTAATTATAACTACAAATTTATAGATTCAGTTGTGAGGAACAACCTGAGAATTGGAAATGAAGTCTAATTACTCTGTGAACACGTGTCTTTCTATAATAATAATAAACAAGTCCAATTACTCTGTGAACACGTGTCTTTCTATAATGATAATAAATGAAGTCGAAATACTATGTGAACACATGTCTTTCTATAATAATAATAATAAATGAAGTCCAATTACTCTGAACACATGTCTTTAATATAATTATAATAATAAATGAAGTCCAATTACTCTGTGAACACATGTCTATTATATACTACTAATAATAATACTGGTGAAGAAGTATTTACATTTTTGCCTTCCATTAAGTTTTAAAATGCTGCTTTGAATATTGTATAAAGTTTAAAAGGAATCTAAGATTTATCAAATTTTCTTGATTTATTTGAAAGTCTATTGACACAAAATGACAAATTTACTCATCAAATATTAATTTAAGAATTCAGAATTGTTACTGAAAAACAAGTTAAACGAAAGATTAATAAATATAAACTAACATTTTATTATTAGAAATAAAGAAAGTTAATTGATGTTGTACTAACCTTTAATAGCAATTGATTAATGACCCTAACATCTCAGTTCTACTATTTCATGTTATCAAACAGGGTTAGGGTTGGGGGTTAGGGCATTTCCATTTCTAAGAAAAAAGTTTGATTCCGGAAGTTACTCCATTTCCAAGAAAAAAGGTTTTCACTATTATTTAAAAAAATGTTTTGAAAACAAACAAATAAAAACAAATAAATTATTTTTCAAATAGTCTGTATTATGTTAATGATTAGATTATGATGAAAGAAAAGTCTGAAATTAATATGACAAAAAGGAAAGTCTGAATTAATAATATGAATAAAAATTAATAATATGAATAAAATTAATAATATGAATAAAAAATAATAATATGAATAAAAAAAAAATATATGAATAAAAAATAATAATATGAATAAAAAAAATTGTATCACTTTCAGGCATCCGTACACACTTTTTTCAGGCTTTTTTCACCGGAAGCCAGCGGTCCTCCATGTACATCGCATCTGCCTCTTGTATTATCTTTAACCATCTGTCTCTCTAATCTTGATCTTTTGGGATACGAAACACTCGAACCTTATTTTATTCATTATAATTGCCTTGACAGACTGTCACACAACACTTTTTGAGCATTTTGAGAAATATTCAACACATTATATTAAAATTTAAAAAATAAAAGTGATATTTCGTGAATTAACAGAGCTGTTTAGATGTAAATAAAGTAAACTTCCTAAGAATATATAAATAATTTGTAATTCAGAATGTACGATTTATTAACAAATTCTAAAAGACAATACTTTTTTAAACTTAAAAAAGTGATATTTCGTCAATGAACAGAGCTGTTTAGATGTAAATAACACGTTAAAACATTTATAGTATACTTCCTAAGAATATATAAAAGATTTGAAATTCAGAATGTACGTTTTATTAACAAATTCTAAAAGACAATATTTTTTTAAAACTTAAAAAAAAGTAAAAGTGATATTGCGTCAATGAACAGAGCCGTTTACATGTAAATAAAAACAAATCAATTCTGACTTTTAACTCACAAACTTATAATCCAAATGTAAATAATGATAAAATAACAGAACCTCAGCTGAAATAAATTTGATGAGTTAAAATTTAGTTTCGGAATGAAATTTGCTTGGACCAGTGACAACGAAGTGCTACCAGCTAAAAGTTTATCTGGTGACTGACTGGCCCCCAGTTCAAGCAGTCAGGCGTGTGTCTAGCCGGCCTGTTTTTGGTATGGCTATGGTTTGAACACAAATGCTTGTTAAGAAGAGAGACGTTGCTACTATCTTAGGTTTCAGACACGAAATGAACTAACACACCTCTTTATAACAACAACGAAAAGGGTTTATTCACAAAGGTTACCTATACCGTTTGGTATAGGGATAAAGAAACTTATACAGTATCCGAGAGAAGAAAACGAAAGTAAGACTTCTTAGAGCTGCCTGAGGTCTGTCAGCAACTATCTTCAGGCGCAGATAGTATTTGCTGTGAGCGTCCAGTTGACAGGGTCAGGAGAGAGAGAGAGAGTGAAAGAAGTGCTTCTTTGTTGCTTGCCGGGGTTTCTCTGGAGACCACCTGTGATTCTCAAAAGGTCTGAATCTACATGCTAAATATTAGTCCAGAAAATAAAACAATATTGCGAAACAGAACATTTGTTATATTAAAATTTAAAACATTATTGCCTTAAAAAACAATACCAAATAATAGTTAACTAATAAAATATACTTTTACAAAATCAATATGCAAATTAGTTAACCTTGCGAATCTGATATCACATCTATTTGAACGGTGTATGAAAAAAAGATGGTGCGTGTATTAAATTAATTGCAAATAGACTGTTTTGACTTTGCCATTTGTGCGAGAAATGAACCTTACTTTCGCATTTATTCATTTAGATATGTTGTTTATATATATTATATATTCTAATGTATATTTATTTTAGATATATGTATTATATTGTGTGTATATATATATATAGGGCGTTACGGAGCCCTCCATAAAGGGGTGCGCTCCAGCAGCACGCTCCTTTTGGCTGGAGCGAAGGAGAGGAGGGCTCATTTTATATTCAGCGGGAGTGGAGCGGGAGCCACTCCATTTGGGACTAAAGAGTGGTGGTTTTAACGCTCCGCACTCCTCAATTATTTGATTTTTTTTCTTTTAAACATTATGTTTTTATTCAGCAATAAAAAGGAAAAGTAAATCTCAGAGTTTACTCTGAGTTATTTTTTAAAATTATATCTGGTAAATGTATATGAGATAGAGAGGGAGGGAGAGACAGGGAGAAAGAAGTTTGAAGTTCTCAGATTTTTACATCTATGTGTTAAATTTTTGATGGGACAGTTTTCTTAAGGCAGAAGACAGACAATTTGGCACCAAATGTCTTTAAATAAGCCAGTGAGTCTATAGA
The DNA here is from genome assembly GCA_963556195.1 of Sepiola atlantica. Lineage (NCBI taxonomy): Eukaryota > Metazoa > Mollusca > Cephalopoda > Sepiida > Sepiolidae > Sepiola > Sepiola atlantica. Next base: position 109,537,839 of record OY744525.1, read on the forward strand.
TGTCTGTGAAGTTATTTTCTTATAGATTTGAACTTTTTTTTGTATTTATGATAGGATGTTTATTGTGATTGAATAAATAAGCCTATTTCTTTTAATTCGTGTTTTTAAATAAAGAATTTTAGGTTCAATTATACTATAGGGGCCGTTGGATTTTCTCGCCAATTTCGCTCGGTATTCACCCAAATGTTCGATGAAATCGATTTTTGGAGTGAAATGATACATTTTGTCCTGACAAAAAATTCTAATTTATTTTTTAGCATGTATCAAATTAAACTTTTATGCCACATTTTTACCCGTCGTCTTTTCGGCAATATTTTGTTATTCTAAAATTCATGACTAGTATGTTTTAACCTTTTCATGTGTGCTTTTAAATTCATTAAATTCCGTTAAAACTTGCTTTTGTAAATAGAATGTTCAAAGTTTTTTTTGTGTGTAATAAAATGTTAAAGCAGTAAACATATCTTTAGTCCAAGGAAAAAATATATTTAGTCCAAGGAGAAACACAATAAAAACCAACATGGCCGCCAGCGATAAAAACCTGGAATTAATGTTAGATTCTCAACACTTTAAAAAGTAAATGAGAATTTTATTTCAGGACCAAAAATACAATTAAGACCAGCAATCAGTTTCATTCCTTGGCGAATACCAAGTGAAATGGGTGAAAGAAAACAGCAGTCTGTATTCTACAATTAAACCAATATTTAAACTTAATTAAATTAAAGAAAATATCTTAAATTTTAATTTAAAAAAGCAAATGATTAGACTTTCTGACTAATTTGTTGTTTTTTTAGAACTGAAAGTAGATTAGATATCTTTTTATTTCTTAAAAAATCTATTATCGAATATTAAAATTGTAAACAGTTTGCTTTTGTTAGAGATTTCAAATATAGACGTTTCACCTTTTCTTTTTCAATTTTTTAATTTTAATAAATGTTTTTGCCCGACCTAGGA